>CM077254.1:18740027-19190027 GCA_039654775.1 Spinibarbus caldwelli
CCAACAGCGCCAATACAAACACAAAAAACACAATAACACACTCGTTCATTTCCCCTGTGGTTTTGAAAATGTAAACTCGACTGTCTGAGTAAGAACATGCAATACAAGAACCAATATCAGCTATTTCACAATATCCAATTACATACATTTTCAAAATCGCTAATATTACAGACTAATATTGATTCACAAAACTATAGGTTGGAAAATAATAGGCTTCTGATCATTGCTTATATTACTGAACGGAAATTTTTGTTCCTTTTTAAATGGATGTTTAATGGATAAAGAGTAATAAATGTAAGGTTTTATATATGTGGTCAGTATTTATGGTCTACAAAAATAAAATTAAACAAAGCTGTTATCCTATATCTGAGCTATAATAAGGTGCATAATATAACAATAAAATAACATACTAAAATAAAATAAAAAATAAGCTATTCTATATCTGATATATAAATATTGAAGTGCATAAAAAATAGAATAAATTAGGTGAATGAAAAATACAATTAGGTGAATGAAAAATATAAAATATAAAAATATGAAATAAAATATAGTGCTATTCTATATCTGATTTATATTACGAATCATAAAAAAAATAAAACATGCCATTCTATGTTTGATTTCCAAGGTGCATAAAAATACAATAAAATAAACAGTGCTGTTCTATATCTGAAGGTGAAGCAAAATAATTAAACAAAATTGTAAAATATACTAAAATAAAGGTGCTATTCTGTATCTGATGTATATTAAGGTGCACAAAATAAAACATCATAAAACAGCAAAATAAGATTAAAAAAAATTAAAATAAAAGGTGCTATTCTAAATCTGATGTATATTATGTTGTATTGTTGAATGCTTACGCTGGCCAGCCTTCAAACGTGGACACTGTGAATAGAGCCATCATGGCCATGAGCACGTTATCAAAGTTGAAATCGCTGTTGTGCCAATAGCGCTTCTGAATGATTGGCTGGTTCACGTCTCCTTCCTTATACAAGATATATGTTCCCCTGAGAGAGAGAAAACTTTATTTTCACCTCTCTAACAGCTGTTTCCTTTTGTAAATGTTATTACAATAATTATAAATGCTGTGAAAGCAAGTAGTCTTATTAGAAAGGCATGATGTTAAGTAGTTAATATTAGCGATGATTAAAATGTTCAGACTTTAGTTCAGACTCACTTGCACTCCTCTGGGCTGGACTTGGTTTCATCATTACAACGATAAAACTTCCCCTGAAGAAAAAGAAGAAATATTAAATATTAAGCAGCCCAACTGTTTTCAACATTGATAATAATGAGAAATGTTTCTTGAACAGCAAATCAGCATGTCAGAATGATTTCTGAAGGATCATGTGAAGACTGGAGTAATGATAATGAAAATTCAGCTTTACCATCACAGGGAATAAATTACATTTAGTGTTTTTACTGTATTTTTATCAAACAAATAAATGCAGCCTGGGTGAGCACTTATTTCATAAACACTAAAAAACCCACGCCATGAAATAGTTTACCTTGAAGAGCTGTACACCAATGCAGGCAAACATGAACTGTAGCAGTGTGGTGACAATCATGATGTTTCCAATAGTTCTGATGGCCACAAACACACACTGGACCACATGCTGCAGAAAACAAAGGATAAAGCTCAGAGGCTGTCAGACAAATGTAAAATTTATAATTGCTTAAACAGCTGGCAGGGCACTTGAGCCCTATTCCAATGAATCATATTAACATTCATATTTCCTGAAGACAAAGAAAAGCAGTGGGCAGAACCTTCAGTCCTTTAGCTCTGTTTATGGCCCTGAGTGGACGCAGCACTCTCAGAACCCTCAGAATCTTCACCACTGAGATGGCCGACGATCTGCAGGAGACAGAGGCGTACAAGTGACCAAAAAACATACAAAACACAAGAAAAAATCCATGCTTTAAAGTCTTTATGATGCTGGTTTCTGAACTAGCTTAACTAGAAAGACTTTCTTCGTCATCTAGCTTCACGGAGCCATGAAAAGTTTTTTTTTTTTTTTTTTTCTGTGAACACTGAAGTCCCACAGCTAGACCAGCACCAAACCAGGCCAACTTGTCCTATCTCGACTAGGCCAATTTATCTAAGCTATGCTAGACACATTCATTTCATAACTCTTACTGTATTTTGCCAAAAAATTTCTGAGGAAAAATTGATACTTAAATTAAATATAATTGAGAACTCAGCAAAGAAAAAAAGCGAACTTTGAGTAAAGCCATGTAGCTCTCTTTCAGTCAGGGAATATAATAGTGCCGTATGATCAGGGAAAAACCCTAACTGTGATTTTTCTGATAAAAATTTCAGTTGCGATTTAAAATGTAATAAAAAAAAAAGAAAAGAAAAAAGAAAAGATTGACTGTAGTGTGGCATTATTTGGCAAAAAGTTTTTTTTATTACATATCAAAATGACTATAAAATAAATATATAAATAAATATAATGAAATACCTTGCTATTAAGCAGAAATTACAGTCTAACTGTGAATCTAACCATGATTTTTCCGATACAGTAAAAAAGATTGACTGTAGTGTTGCATTATTTTGCAAAAAAGTTTTGGAATTATTTATAAAATGTCTATAAAATAAACACACACATACATATTTATATACATATTTATATATGTGTGTATATATATATATATATATATATATATATATATATATATATATATATATATATGTATATATATATATATATATATATATATATATATATATATATATATATAAATATTAATATTGAAATACTTTGCTATTAAAGTAGAAATTAGAGCCCTTAAGAAAAAAAATATAATTACTACTAAATACAAATATTTAAAAAAAAAAAAAATATTACTATTGTAATTTCACTGTAAAAAAAAAAAGTATTTTAGAAAAGTATTATTAATGTTATTTTAAAATAAATATATTACAATATGAAACATTACCTCTGTAATATTTCATTGTAAAATTATTATTATTATTAATAATAATAATAACTATTTATTTAAGTACATTTCAACCTTTGGGATTTAATAATCGGACAATATTGTGATTCAGGTTGTATATTAATTTATTGCGCAGGCCTAAAATATAACGATCACTCACTGAATTCCGAAGGACACCAGTGACACGCCGACCACCAGCAGATCGAGAAGATTAAAGTAGTTCCTGCAGAAAGCCCCCTTGTGGAGAAACGCGCCATACGTGGTCATCTGACAAAACAAGCATTTATGGTCAAAACTTGCTCCACCGTAATGAAAGACATAGACATAAGGAACAGCAAATCACACTCTCAGACAGAGAACACACTCTCTCACACACACACACCCGTATAGACAGAAACACACATATACACTCCTTAATATCACTCTTTTTTAAGGGTGGCGTGCTCGGAGTTGGACTAAAGGCGAGATCCTAGCACTAACTCCGCCAAACCCTCACGGCCTGAGTCAACATGAATGTAGTAGTAAGCTCTGTTTCACAATCCGCCACTAGGGGGCCCGGCAATAAAACATGCTATTTGTTGCCAAGCTTTGAAGGGGCCTAAATTATGACAGAAGAAATGAGGTTCAACAAGAAAGAATACAGGAGGAGAAGACAAAAGAGCAAGAAAAGACAGAAAGAGTCAGAAAGAAAGGGAACAACCTATCTATTAGGCGATCTGAAATGAGAACTTCCCTTACTGTCACATTCATGTGAGCCGTTTTTTTTTTTTTTTTATCCTTGAGAACATTGCGCCCTGTTCCCTCGGCAAGATTCAGTAAAGAAAAAAGGGGGAAAAAGCTCCTACTGCAACTTCATATTCAGCAGGCAGAGAAAAGATCAGCCAAAACCAAAGCAAGTCGCTCCAAAATCATGAATGCAAAGGAGTCATTCGCTGAATGTATATGAATACTGATGCAACCACACACGAGAAGGGCAAGCACTGGGTTATGGTAACATTAGGCCGCTGATCAGAGACCAATTTTGGGTAACTACATAAAAATGTTTCATGAAAATTTTGTACAATTTTTTACCTAAAATGTTTGAAGTAGTAATTGCTGGTCCAAGAATAGCACTTATAATAATCTCTACACAAAACAATAGGGCCAAGTTCTGAATATTATATTAGAATACTATTTACTAAATAATGCACAGTACACACTATATACTGCCTACTGTTCTTTGAAAGACCCAATTAAAATCAATTAAGTGCAGTTTTCTTGTTTTCTACAGCATGTCGATGTTTCCAATTGATAATTAATGAGTATGTAAAACTGTTACATGATAAACGTTTTAAATAGTAGTATGCTAATAGTGTTGTAACACACTGCATGTGAGTGGTGCCCAGTTAGCATCTTGAAAATAGTCTGCATTTTACATTTTGATGTCAATTTTGTATGAAAATATGTTTTTGTATGGCAATCTGATTAAAAATTAGTTAAACGTAATTAAGAAAAAATATGAGTTATTTCTGGGTTCATACATTACATTAGAAATAGAAGGTCAAGTCATGCACACTGCATTGTGGGTACAGTTTTCTGTATTTTGAATACTATATGTGTGTGTTCAGAGTACAAAAGCATCAAATTTGTAAAAACCGGCTTTTAAGTTATTAAATAAATAAAAGTATATATAGATTTAATCAAATGTAAGAATGAAAGTCTAACATTCTAAAGTTTTTCTTGTTCTTAAAACTTCTGGTGACACATATTTGGCAACTAAAACAATCATGTCAGGAACAAATTTAAAATGTTTTTCTCTTCTACTGGCTAAACAACTTCTTTACCATAGAAGGCTACTAATAATTTCTCAAATTTTCTCAAATTGTATTACTGTAGCTCAAATCAACTAAAAATAAAATAAAATATACATAAAAATGTAAGCCTAAAAATGTATGGAAATGCTATACTGGCAGTGAACTTAAATCATTTTACATTACTGAAACTGAAAAATAAATTAAAGGTAAATATAAAAAAAAAAAAAATATATATATATATATATATACTACGAATAGGAATAATACGGATAGAACTGTATTATGATTTTCTGAACACAGCCAAAGAGAATTACTGCAGCTTCATTAAATAACTGTGCTGCCCCGTTCAGCGCTGGAGGTCACATTGCACTGATATGCACTCAGTCAAGGGGTTTGAACCATGTTCTGTCCAAGCATGGTTGTATTTGCCCCCTCTTTTATGGACTGGATACGGGCCAATCGGTTATGAAGGCATGAGAGAGGCAGTGTTGTTCTCATATCACAAAGAGTTGTATAGTTTCGTCTTTTTGAAATTAGTTTCTTTCCTCAACAAAAAGCATTTTAGTTTCACAGACACATCCTGTGTGATTTCTCCAAACTTCCTTAACCCCAATTTGACCAATCAGGGTTGAGTTCAAGCCCTGTCGTTTCTCCCCAAAAGAAAGCTGAAAACCTGACAACTCTTGTGCTTTGTTTGATGAAGATGTGCTTTCATGTTCTGAGACATTTCTTTTCTTTTAGTCTTTTAGTAAAAGAGGTGCCATTGTTTAAAAAAAGAGAAAGAAAAGAGATTGATCAAGCCAGGTAGTACTGAAGTAGCAGGTGACACACATGGAGATAATGCAGCCAGGCCTGTGTGCCGAGAGGTTACCTTCAACACGATCTCAAATGTAAACATACTAGTGAAGACATAATCTGCATAGCCTAGGACCTGGAATAAACCAGACGGTTACAGCGTTACTGCACATACACCACACACAACACCAGCACAGGGCAGGACATTTACCTTTAACACGATCTCTACAGTAAAGATAGCCGTGAAAGCATAGTCAAAGTAACCAAGTATCTGCAAAGAGCAACGTACATGTTTAACAAGGACATTCAGCAATCATCATTTGTTATCAGAATAGAAATAAATTTAGAACTGTAGCTATATGTTGTTTAGTTCAGTTCATTATTCCAGGTGTACCAGTGTGTCTGTAACAGTAACACCCCAAAAACATTACGCTTTCAGTGAAGGTAGCTTCCTTAGTTTGAAGGAAAAGAGTTAGCAAACACGAAGAGATGAAGGAATAACAGACGCACAAAGCAACTAGTCATTTACATTATCTGATTATCTGACAATGCTTTGGAAAACTCTTATTTAATCATAAATTTTTAAATTTTTTATATTCACAATCTGAGTACATTGAGTCAATGAAAATAAAATAAATATATAAACATAAAAAAAATAAAAATAAAAATAAAAGTCGTATTTTTACAATATTCGTATGTGAAAATAAAAAGCTTACTTGATAACAATTAAATATCACTTACCATGCTGTTTTAGTTGAATTGATCGAGCATGTGACTCATTAATGTCCAAGGTTTTGGACATTAATAAGGAACCAAACCAAATTGTTTGTGTGTACGTCTGTGTGTGCGCAATTTGTACTCACAATATTCCGGGCAGAGAAGTTTCTGATTGGATCCTCAGCTGCCAAGGAGGCGGAGCTTAACATAATGAAAACGAGGATGAGATTGGTGAAGATGTGGTGGTTTATCAGCTTGTGGCAAGCGACACGAATTCTACAGAGAGAGACAGAGAAAAAAACACACTGAGACACATCTTGAATACTATATGTGCGTTTGCAGGGTTCAGAAGCTTTAAATTTTTTTTTTTTTTTTAAAGGCTATTCTATTCTAAGCATTTAAAACAAAAAGTTCAGTTGCTTTGTGACATTAGAAACTAGAACTAGAAAACTGTAATCAGAAACGTGGATTTAATGTAAATACAAGGAATTGTAAAAAGTAATTGAAAAATATATAATAAAATAAAATTGATAGTAGATTACAAAACTTAAACTTAAAGCTGCAGTCCGTAAGTTTTGCCTCTTTGTCGCCATCTCTGTTTGAAAACCTGGAATTGCAGCTGTGTGCGGAATTATCTCCCTTGCATAGGATGTGCTCCGGCACAGCTTCAGCGCGGATGAAACTAATGTTTTGAAGTGAATGTGTAGCTGTCAGTCACCGCGCCGGTGTGGATATTTACTGTACTTCGCAATCACAGATTCTAGCCTATGTCTTGGAATATATGACCCAAATAAGATTTTCACCGTATATTGTCATCTGAACAAGTAACAAGTCTACCACGTTTGTTCTGACCAACTGAGGAAAAAAGCATTACCATAAAACGCGCTACCAACGGTAATTAAATATAACGATCGGTTAGATCATATCACATCAAACCGTGCAAATTATTATTATTGTTATACTTTATTCTCAAATTATTAATGTTAACAACATCAGCATTGCGTGACTATGAGTATAGTGTGTATTACCGTGTAGATTTCAATTTCTGTACAGTCTAATCTAATTGTCATGCCATTCGAATTTCATATTAAGAAATTCTTTTAACCCAAAAAGCAAATTATGCTCCCTTCGAACTGGTTTTCTTCAAAATACAAATCTTGTGTAATCCCAGGCTATCTGTAATCAGAAGCACATTTAAAACTGGAATATAATTTAATTTCATTGTCAGACAAATGTCATTTCATAAACACATAATCCTTTCTGGATTACAATCTGCCATCAAAATTATACATTTAATTATTCTAGCTGCTGTGAGAAAAGGCTATAAACGATCCGCCACCTGCAGGATCCTCACATGCGATAGCCTAGTACCCGGGACAACTTCTTTATGTTTACAGACGTGATGTAATGACGCAGTGCCATGCTCGAATTTCCCGCGAAAACCTACCCATACCACTCAAATTAGAAAACATTATTATAAGCTAACCGTTGTGAATCAGGCTAAAGTAAGGCGATAGTTTTGAACACTGGCTGGTTATGTAATTGCTCAAATAAAAAATTTATAAAAAAAGTTACGGACTGCAGCTTTAACAAAATAAGTACTAAAATTCCTAAAACTGAAATATAAATAAATTAAAGCTAAATATATATTAGTGCCGCCAAACGATTAATCACGATTAATCGCATCCAAAATAAAAGTTTTTGTTTACATAATATATGTGTGTGTGCTGTGTATATTTATTATGTATATATAAATACACACACACAAATACAGTATATATTTTGAAAATATTTCCATGTATCTCCATGTACATATTTATATTCATATAACTGATATTATGTACAAATATTTTAAATGTATAAACATAACATTTTTTCTTATATATACATGCATGTGTGTGTATTTATATACATAATAAATATACACAGTACACACACATATATTATGTAAACAAAAACTTTTATTTTGGATACGATTAATCGCAATTAATCATTTCACAACACTAATATATAAAATTAAAAAATTAAAATGAAAACCAAAAATATAAATAAAAATATTTTAAAAAAATTCAATATATAAATAAAATACAGGTGCATCTCAAAAAATAAGAATATCTTGAAAAAGTGGGTTTTTTTTATATAACATTTCAAAAAGTGAAACTTTCATATATTCTAGAGTCATTACATGTGAAGTAAAACATTTCAAAAGTTTTTTTTTTTTTTTTTTTTTTTTAAATTTTGATGATTAGAGCTTACAGCTCATAAGAGTCAAAAATCTAGTATCTCAAAATATTCGAATATTTACATTTGAGTTTCATGAAATGACCATCCCTACAGTATCTCTTGTTCTTTGAAACCACAATAATGGGGAAGACTGCTGACTTGGCAATGGTCCAGAAGACAATCACTGACACCCTCCACAAAGAGGGTAAATCACAGAAGGTCATTACTGAAAGGGATGGCTGTTCACAGAGTGCTGTATCAAAGCATATTAAATGCAAAGTTGACTGGAAGGAAGAAATTGGGTAGGAAAAGTGCACAAGCAACAGGGATGACCGCAAGCTTGAGAATATTGTCAAGCAAAGTCGATTCAAACACTTGCGAGAGCTTCACAAGGAGTGGACTGAAGCTGGAGTCAGTGAATCAAGAGTCACCACGCTCAGACGTCTTCAGGAAAAGGGCTTCCAAGCCACTTCTGAATCAGAAACAATGTCAGAAGCATCTTACTTGGACTAAGGAGAAAAAGAACTGGACTGTTGCTCATTGTGTTTTATTAAGTCCAATGTCAATGCAGCCGTCTACCAGGAGATTTTGGAGCACTTTATGCTTCCATCTGATGACAAGCTTTATGGAGATGCTGATTTCCTTTTCCAGCAGGACTTTAGCACCTGCCCACAGTGCCAAAACCACTTCCAAGTGGTTTGCTGACCATGATATTACTGTGCTTGTTTGGACAGCCAACATGCCTGACTTGAACCCCATATAGAATCTATGGGATATTTTCAAGAGAAAGATGAGAAACCGTCGATCCAACAATACAGACGAGCTGAAGGCTCAATACTGCCTCAGCTGATCGCGTCCATGCCACACCTCACTGATGCTGTAATTTTTGTGCTACCAAGTATTGAGTGCATAAATGAATATACTTTAAAGAACTTGAACTTTTCTGTTTCGCAAATCCTTTTTTTGATTGATCTTAGGAAATATTCTAATATGAGGTTACTAGATTTTTGTAAGCTCTAATCATCAAAATTAAAACAAAAAAAACTTTTGAAATGTTTTACTTTACATGTAATGAATCTAGAATATATGAAAGTTTCTGTTTTTTAAAGAAAAAAAAAAAAAAGAACTTTCACGATATTCCAATTTTTTGAGATTCACCTTTATATAATTCAAGATATAAACTCAAAATATTGATAAATGCTATAATGCTATATAAATAATACTAAAATAACACTGACTCAAATAGTAGACAATGGTGCTGGCAACACCAAGGCAATGGGTTCAGTTCTTAGGGAAAGTATAAATGGATATGAATACCTAGAATGCAATGCAAGTAGTTTTGGATAAATGTAAATGTAATGAGAGTGACTCATTTTATATATATATATATATATATATATATATATATGGTGTATAGTATATATGTAAATGTCTACATGTCTCTTTGCTCCTGTCTAGTTCTGTGTAAGTTTGAGCAGACTTCCATGTGACACATACGGGTTTGTGGTGCTGAAGATGAAGAACGCACTGCCCTCTGGGATTGGCGTGATTTTCTCCTTCTTAACAAGCTCTGAGATCTGTGGGCGGGGCCCCGCAGGAACGTCCGGCTCGTCTTCATCCTCCTCTGTTACATGGACATGATGATCAGGGCAAGCATATTTAAAAAAAATAGTCTTCAATGTGCAAATACATGCAGATGTAGTTCTTTACCTGCATTGTCCTTCTCATCCTCCTCTCCAGCCTGAAGTAGAAAAGCCAACATTATTATATGCTACTACTAACACAGAAAAATATAAAATACAAACACACACAAACAAAAAACAACTAATTACCTTGGCATCATCTTCATTTTCATTGTTTTCATCACTTGGAAAAAAAAAAACAAACACACTGAAAAATGCAGCACACAAGCAGAGGAAACCAGATCCAGGCCCTCAACATCAGATTGAATGACCTCTACAAGCTTTTATCATTTACCCTTTCTTCTTATCACTGGTGTCTGTGTTCAGAGACTCTGCATCGGCAAGGTTGTCCACAGCAATAGCCAAGAACACATTCAGAAGAATGTCTAGGTGTCAATGTGTTAAGTAAACCAACAATATTATGATGCTCATAAGCAAACAACAAACAGTCTATCTGGGATAAAATGAAATGGAATACTTGCAATTCTGAATGCAAAATTTAAAAATGCAATACTTTTAGTCTTTTTAAAATATTCTGTATGTCTTGGTATTTATGTATTTGCTCTGAAATAAAAACACAGACACACACACACATATATAAAAATGTGTGTGTGTGTGTATATATATATATATATATACAGTGGGTACGGAAAGTATTCAGACCCCCTTCACTTTTTTCAGTTTTGTTATGTTGCAGTCTGATACTACAATTGTTTAAATTCTTTTTTTTTCTCATTACTCTACACTCTGTCCTTTATAATGACAAAGTGAAAACAGAATTTTAGAAATGTTTGTAAATTTATTAAAAAGAAAAAACTGAAATATCACATTTACATAAGTATTCAGACCCTTTACTCAGTACTTAGTTGAAGCACCTTTGGCAGCAATTACAGCCTCGAGTCTTTTTGGGTATGACGCAACAAGCTTTGCACAACTGGATTGGGGGAATTTCTGCCATTCTTCTTTGCAAATCCTCTCAAGCTCAGTCAGGTTGGATGGGAACCGTCTGTTGACAGCCTTTTTCAGGTCTCTCCAGAGATGTTCGATAGGGTTTAAGTCAGGGCTCTGGCTGGGTCACTCTAGGACATTCACAGAGTCGTCCCTAAGCCACTCCTGTGTTGCCTTGGCTGTGTGCTTAGGGTCATTGTCATGTTAGAAGGTGAACCTTCGCCCCAGTCTGAAGTTTTGAATGCCCTGGACTGGGTTTTCATTAAGGCTATCTCAATATTTTGGTGCATTGAGCTTTTCTTCTACTCTGATGAGTTCCTCAGTCCCTGCCGCTGAAAAACAGCCCAACAGCATGAGGCTGCTACCACCACACTTTACTTTTGGGATGGCACTCTGCAGGTGATGAGAAGAGCCGGTTTCCTTCAAACATGATGCTTAGAATTGAGGTTCATCAGACCAGGTAATCTTGTTTCTCAGAGTCTGAGGGTCCTTTAGGTGCTTTATTGCAAATTCCAAGTGTGTTTTCATGTGTCTTCACTGAGGAGAGGATTGAGTTTGGCCACGCTGCCATAAAGCCCAGATCGGTGGAGTGTTGCAGTGATGTTTGTCCTTCTGTAGGCTTCTCCCATCTGCATATATGATCATGGAGCTCAACTAGAGTGACCACCAGGTTCTTGGTCACCAATCTAGACAAGCCCCTTCCCCATCAATTGCTCAGTTTGGCTGGGGACCAGCTCTTGGAAGAGTCCTGGTTGTGCCAAACTTCTTCCATTTGAGAATTATGGAAGCCACTGTGCTCTTGGGAACCTTCAGTGCAGCAGAATTTTTTTTGTAGCCTTCCTCAGATCTGTGCCTCAATACAATCCTGTGTCTGAGCTCTGCAGGCAGTTCCTTTGACCTCGTGGCTTGGTTTTCGCTCTGATATGCATTATCAGCTGTGAGGCCTTTTACAGAGAGGTGTGGGCCTTTCCAAATCATGTCCAATCAATTTAATTTACCGCAGGCAGACTCCAATCAAGGTGTAGAAACATCTCTGCAATGATCAAGAGACATGGGAGGCACCTGAGCAAAATTTCAAGTGTTGTTGCAAAGGGTCTGAATACTTATGTAAATGTAATATTTCAGTTTTTTCTTTTTAATAAATTTACAGACATTTCTAAAATTCTGTTTTCACTTCATCATTATGAGGTACAGAGTGTAGATTAATGAGAAAAAAAATGAATTTAAACAATTGTAGTATCAGGCTGCAACATAACAAAATTGAAAAAAGTGAAGGGGGTCTGAATACTTTCCGTACCCACTGTATATATATATATGTATGTATGTATATATGTGTGTGTTGATTTTTTATTTTTTGGATCTTGGCAACTTAGGCCACTGTGAACTGTGGGAATGTGCTAAAAAAAAATCTCTTTTTGTTTTTTTGAGGAGCAAATAACTGCATACCTGTATGCGGATTATAACAAAACAATTTCCCAAATTCATTTAAATTGCACATTGTCTACGAATACATATAGATATTTTTAAAGGAGTTTCTTAAGCACACCAAGGCTGCATTTATTTGATAAAAAATACAGTAAAAACAGTAATTTTGTTAAATATTATTACAATTAAAAAAATATTTTCTATTTGAATATATTTTAAAATTAAACTTATTCCTGTGATGGCAAAGCTGCTTATTATTTGTGGGGAAACAGTGATACAGTGTATTTTTTTAGGGTGACTAAAAAGTTATATGCATTTACATAAAAATAAAAAGAATACCATTTATTTGAAAGACTACAAAAGGTTACAAAATATTTCTGTCACTTTTGATCAATTTAATGCGTCTTTGCTGAATAAAATATGTTAATTTCTCTAAAAAAAAACCAAAAAAAAACAAGATAGTTAACAACTAACCCACAACTAGATTACCACCAGTAGATGAACTGACTCCTTAAGGAAATGTTTTTTTTTTTTTTTTTTTGGTTTTTGGTTAGTAAGTCAGCAGCAGTAAGAGGATACAGTTTCCACAGATGAAGAGAATGATAAAGTAGATGCACACAATCATTCCTGACGAAGATGGCCCACCGTACGCCATAATTCCATCGTACATGACGGCATTCCAGTCTTCACCAGTCAGGATCTGAAAACAACACATCACATGTCAAGAGTAAACAAATATTCCATCAAAATCAAATCTAAAGACTTAACAGACGCACACGGACAGACCTGAAACACAGTGAGCAAGGCCTGAGGGAAGTTGTCAAAGGTGCTCCTCTTCGTTTGTGTCTCGTCGAAGTTAAACTTGCCGCCGAACACCTGCATACCGAGGAGGCTGAAGATGATGATGAAGAGGAAGAGCAGCAGCAGTAGAGAAGCGATGGACTTCATGGAGTTCAGCAGAGACGCCACCAAGTTACTGAGAGACGCCCAATGACTAAAGGCAAAAAACAAACCATATAAAAGTGTCCTGTGCCCTATACAAAAATTCCACTATCATATTATCATATTCCATTAACATAATTTTCATTCCTTACCGTGTGACTTTAAAGATCCTGAGAAGTCGCACACATCGAAACACTGAGATGCCTAGAGGTGACATGATCTCAAACTCGACTAGGATGGTCTCTGTGATGCCTCCACACACCACGAAGCAGTCAAAGCGATTAAACAGAGACACAAAATAAGCCTGCAGGCCCAGACTGTACATCTTCACCAACATCTCACACGTGAACAGGGCCAGCAGCACTTTATTGGCCACATCTACAGGAAAAAACCAATCGTGTTGAAAGACAAAAGGACATAGTGAGAATGTGAAGCAGTCTTGATCTTTTACATTTATTGTGAGAGCACAAACTCATGCAGGGCTCACCCTGGACTTGCGTGAGCCACAAGGGCTGGTTGTAATGTTCTGAAGAGATGGTCAAAGTGTTGAGGAACACCAGGATGATCACCAGCCAATAGAACGGCACAGATTTCACAGCCAAACGACAATTCCTCCGACACAACCGGTTCCAGCGACGCCAGCGCCGACTGAAAGAGACAGCAGTGAAGTCAGACAACACAGACACAGAGAAAAATGACAACAGAATTATACATTGAAAGAAGGAGATAAAAATAGAATGCTAGACAGAACACTAGAACGCAAGAGAGATAGAATTCTAGATAGACAGAATGCTAGACAAAACACAAGAAGATTAGGCAGAACAGATGCTACTGTAGATAGACAAGATGCTAAAATGCTAAACAGAACACTAGAATAATACAGTAGATAGGCAGACAGATAGATAGAATGACAGACAGCACACTAGACAGACCGACTGCTAGAACACTCGATAGATCCCATACGGAAATGTAATATATGACATATATGTCCCTATATCAGTAGTGATGTTGTCATATGTGTTACATATAAGGCAATATAATGTTATCACATATATCCATCTTCTGGATATATGTATGTATATGTTTATAACATATATAAAATTCCCATAGTAAAATTTGTATATAAACATATATTTAAAGTATGTATATGGTTAGTTTTTATATGGTATTGCATGTTATGACCATATATGTTAACAATATATATTAAAATGGCATATTGTATTATATGATATGACCATATATGTTAACAATATATTTCAAAATTTTATATGGTACTATATATTTTGACCATTTGTTAACAATATATATTGAATTTATATATGCAAGTTGATTAGCCATATATGCCTAAAAGATACTGTTCACTGTAAATCATATAACAAAATTACTTTTTGCTTAACTTTATTCATTGTTTCAATTCAGTTTTCTGGGGAAAAAGTAGAGATGAATGTGTAACGTTCCAAAAAATCCCAATAAGCCTAAATGTCAATGATTGGATAAGTTCTTGTTGTACGATTGTGTTTGAACCTCACAATACCGCTTCTGCGCATGCGCCAGAATTCAAACACAACACAAAAACCGCGCTAACGGCAGAGTCTGAGCAACGGCTGCAGTTAAACAAACAGTCATCTGCGTTAAGATGTTTTTCTTAGCAAGTGGAAGGACAACAAATGTGCCAGCACCTTCACATAAAATTTAAACGACAATGATTTTATAGACGGGCACATTAATTTAATGCACTCAGCGCTTTATTAAAATTCAAATGCTAATATTACATAGAAACTAAGTGTTATATGATTGTTTTGGACTGCAAGAGCCTCTGTCCCTATACAGATCAGTTTTAAATATTCCCTGTCAGTGTTTATGTTATGATTACAGCTGCATTCATGTGTTTTGCAATTTGCTCACGTAAAAAGTTAATTTTAACCATTTACTATTGGTTAGCTTAATCTATATAGAGATATTGTAAGCTCATTGTTTTCACTGGATAAGCAATGCAACATTTGAAAATTAATTAAAGCTCTCTGACGAAAGTAATGGAGCAAAATTACGTTATAATGTTGATCTCTGAGATGTAGTCTAGTCTAGACTAGAACTATAAGGCCGCGTGTCCACCAAAGCCAGCCTCGGGAAAAACGCTTTGTTGGACACGCGGCCTAAAGCTGTACAAAATGGAATTACTCAAATACAAGCACCTTGAATTCATACAGTACTGTACTTGGTTATATTGCACCAAGTACATTGACATGTCAGTGACATGCCTATGGTGGGTGCATAAGCACATACATGTGCATATTACATAAAGGTACAGTACACTAAAAGATGTGACTTTGGGGTTTTGAAAATATGGTTAACCTATGGTAGTCGATTTTGTTCATATCTTTGCTGATAATTGTGCTTTTCCTGTTTGTGTTCCTTGAAAAGGTAATGAGTCCAGAAATTCTCAGAAAATAGAAATGGAGACTGAACCTGCAGATTGTGGATGGCAGTGATGTGAATGATGGAGCAACTACCCAGAAAAGGTTACATATTTTATTGAAACCAAAACTGGCATCTGCTAAATACATATAAACAAATCAACTGCCCTTTTTAATTACTTTTCTCCAGGCCAAAATGACGCCCTCATTAGTTATTATGAATGTCAACTATTTATTTCATTGATGCTAAATAGCAAATGAAATTGTAACCTTAGTTGTGAACTCTGTCACTGAACACTTGGGTTACTGTAGTATAATTCTTCATGCCTGTAGAGGCATATTATTTGCATGGGCATGTAGGCTGTGCTTTGTTGTTGTTCTGCCTTGTCCTTAAGAAGGTGGAGCTCAGATCAAGTGGTATCTGGGAATATTTTACAACTACAACTTATAATTATTACATAATTAGTATTCTACAGTATTTTAAATAATCTTTACCAACTATGTTTTAATACTCAATATACACTACTCACAAAAAGTTATTTATGGAAAATGTAAAAAGTTCATGCTACAGTGAAATTATATCATGAAAGTAGGGCATTTAAGTAGAAGCATGCAGTGGTAATTTCTTCATCTCAAACAAACGGTGGTGGCTATACCACAACAAAAAATGTCAATGTCTCAATAACTTGTCATCGACGTCTCCTGCTGTTCATAAGTCGACTTATTGTCTGCCGAGGCATGGCATCCGACTCTTCTTGAAGGGCTGCCCTCAGGTCATTGAGGTTCTGGGGTGCAGGGTTTCGACCCTCTGCACGACGACTCAGCTGATCCCATAGGTTTTCTATGGGATTCAGGTCTGGAGAAAGTGCAGGCCACTCCATTTGAGGTACCCCAGCCTACACCAGCCATTCCCTGATGATGCGACTTCAATGAGCTGGGGCATTGTCGTCCATGAAGATGAAATCAGGCCTGTGTTGTTCATGCAGAGGCACAATGACTGGATTAGTGATGTTATTCAGGTAGTATTGGCTTGTCACAGTACCATTCGCAAGGTGTAGGGCAGTTCTGTATTGACTAGACACACCTGTCCAGACTGTAACAGCACCACCTCCAAAGGCTCATCTGGTGACAACAGTGGCTGATGTATAGCGTTCTCCTTGATGTCTCCAACAGCGTGGTGGACATCATTTCTGCTCAATGTGAGTCGACTTTCATCAGAGAACAACACTGGTTCCTCATCCAGCACAAATACTCCCTGGCCCATGCAAGTCTCTCTGGCCATTACAGTCTGGGCAGGTGTGTCTAGTCAATATAGAACTGCCCTACACCTTGCAAATGTTACTGTGACAAGCCAATACTACCTGAATAACATCATTAATCCAGTCATTGTGCCCCTGCATGAACAACACAGGCCTGATTTCATCTTCATGGACGACAATGCCCCAGCTCATCAAGGTCACATCATCAGGGAACGGCTGCTGGAGGCTGGGGTACCTCAAATGGAGAGACCTGCACTTTCTCCAGACCTGAATCCCATAGAAAACCTCTCTTGAGTCATTGTGCCGAGGGTCGTAACCATGCACCCCAGAACCTCAGTGTCCCGAGGGCAGCCCTTCAAGAAGAGTGGGATGCCATGCCACATTTTTTGTTGTGGTATACCCACCACTGTTGTTAGCTTTTGTTTCAATAAATTGTTTGAGATGAAGAAATTACCACTGCATGCTGCTTCTTAAATGCCCTACTTTTATATAATATCACTGTAGCATGAACTTTTTACATTTTTCATAAATTTCAGATGAAAGTCAAAAATCCCAAACTTTTTGTGAGTAGTGTATTTGTCATATATGTAGTTAAACACTTTAAGACATAGGCACAGTTCTAACTTAAAAGCAAAATTAAACTGGTACAGTGTTGGATTGCAAGACTTAAGCAGATTAAATGTATATATTTTAACACCATATTGACTAAAATCAAGTTTAGTTTACTGTACCACCCAACATTACCAAAGTTAAAAATTGCTTTTAAATGTTGAGCACTTCCTGAAATACATATAGGGTTCAGACAATTAAAATTTTAATATGATACATTTAAGTGTAAACGTAATTCTGGGCCTAGTAAATCAATTTATTGTAATTATATTAAAAAACCTAACTTTTACTAATTTCTTAAAGATGCAGTGATCCAGAAATTTCTACACCGGGGGCCTCTTGGGGATGGCAATAAACCAAAAACTAACCAAGCTGTGTGAATACAAAACTGTAGACCTTTAGCTGAACCACAACAATTGGTTGATGTTCTGTTTCTTATGCCTGTTCAGCATTTTGATCGGTTATATATGTAATTGTTTCTTATTTTTTTCTTTTTGATTGTGCAGGTCAATAAGATTTTTTTTTCTATTTAAATAAAGACTGTTTAAATAGATGTGTTACTTTTTGTAGCTTATTGCACCATTTAACATTTTAGGCTTAAGGCATGAAATGTGCAATGCACTGCAACTTTGTAGATACACACAACCTGTATTAAAAGATCATTTTAAATATCAAAGATCACATATTAAAAGATCAAATATATGAAACCATATAATTCATAATTAAAAGATTGTCATATATAAGTGACATCACATACAGTGGGTACGGAAAGTATTCAGACCCCCTTAAATTTTTCACTCTTTGTTATATTGCAGCCATTTGCTAAAATCATTTAAGTTCATTTTTTTTCCTCAATGTACACACAGCACCCCATATTGACAGAAAAACACAGAATTGTTGACATTTTTGCAGATTTATTAAAAAAGAAAAACTGAAATATCACATGGTCCTAAGTATTCAGACCCTTTGCTCAGTATTTAGTAGAAGCACCCTTTTGGTCTAATACAGCCATGAGTCTTTTTGGGAAAGATGCAACAAGTTTTTCACACCTGGATTTGGGGATCCTCTGCCATTCCTCCTTGCAGATCCTCTCCAGTTCTGTCAGGTTGGATGGTAAACGTTGGTGGACAGCCATTTTTAGGTCTCTCCAGAGATGCTCAATTGGGTTTAAGTCAGGGCTCTGGCTGGGCCATTCAAGAACAGTCACGGAGTTGTTGTGAAGCCACTCCTTTGTTATTTTAGCTGTGTGCTTAGGGTCACAGCTAAAATAACAAAGGATTTGGAAGGTAAAATCCTTGTTGGAAGGTAAACCTTCGGCCCAGTCTGAGGTCCTGAGCACTCTGGAGAAGGTTTTCGTCCAGGATATCCCTGTACTTGGCCGCATTCATCTTTCCCTCGATTGCAACCAGTCGTCCTGTCCCTGCAGCTGAAAAACACCCCCACAGCATGATGCTGCCACCACCATGCTTCACTGTTGGGACTGTATTGGACAGGTGATGAGCAGTGCCTGGTTTTCTCCATACATACCGCTTAGAATTAAGGCCAAAAAGTTCTATCTTGGTCTCATCAGACCAGAGAATCTTATTTCTCACCATCTTGGAGTCCTTCATGCGGGCTTTCATGTGTCTTGCACTGAGGAGAGGCTTCCGTCGGGCCACTCTGCCATAAAGCCCCGACTGGTGGAGGGCTGCAGTGATGTTTGACTTTCTAAAACTTTCTCTCATCTCCCGACTGCATCTCTGGAGCTCAGCCACAGTGATCTTTGGGTTCTTCTTTACCTCTCTCACCAAGGCTCTTCTCCCTCGATAGCTCAGTTTGGCCGGACGGCCAGCTCTAGGAAGGGATCTGGTCGTCCCAAAACGTCTTCCATTTAAGGATTATGGAGGCCACTGTGCTCTTAGGAACCTTAAGTGCAGCAGAAATTTTTTTGTAACCTTGGCCAGATCTGTGCCTTGCCACAATTCTGTCTCTGAGCTCTTAAGGCAGTTCCTTTGACCTCATGATTCTCATGTGCTCTGACATGCACTGTGAGCTGTAAGGTCTTATATAGACAGGTGTGTGGCTTTCCTAATCAAGTCCAATCAGTATAATCAAACACAGCTGGACTCAAATGAAGGTGTAGAACCATCTCAAGGATGATCAGAAGAAATGGACAGCACCTGAGTTAAATATATGAGTGTCACAGCAAAGGGTCTGAATACTTAGGACCATGTGATATTTCAGTTTTTATTTTTTAATAAATCTGCAAAAATCTCAACAATTCTGTGTTTTTCTGTCAATATGGGGTGTTGTGTGTACATTAATGAGGGAAAAAAATGAACTTAAATGATTTTAGCAAATGGCTGCAATATAACAAAGAGTGAAAAATTTAAGGGGGTCTGAATACTTTCCGTACCCACTGTATATGTAAATAATTTGCTATGCATATATGTCTAATTTGTATATAACACAATTAAAAAAGACATATATCTCACATATATTAATAATTGTATACATTCCATATATGGCAATAAATGTATTATACATACATAAACATATATTTTTGTATGGGGTACAATTATATGTCAATATATGAAATTGTCCCACTTTCTAATAGGATTCATATATGAATAGGGTATATATAAAACATGTATTGCATATATGGGTATTTTGTATATATGCACATATATTACATTTCCGTATGGGATAGGATACTCAATGTCAGGACATTAGCATACCATGATAGCATGCTAGATAGAAAAGTGGCTAACTACTGTATACAGACTAAATGCTAGATCTTTTTGATTCATATGCTTTTTGAACAATAGAAAAGCATTCATCCCTGCTGAAAAAACAAAACAAAAAAAACAATAGAAACCATCACAGAAATTTTAATGGTTTCAACCACAAATACCATTAAAACCATCAACTTGTAACCATTAAAAAGTGTTTTCCTATAGTGTGTTTTGGGACATAGTCCATTAGGATTTAGTGGTTTTAAAAAGCCACCAATAGACGTTATGCACGTGACATCACAGAATGGCAGCACTGGTTTTCAGCGTGAATGCTGCGACAGAACACACAAAACACATCTAAACGAGAAAGAGCTATGCAAGCGACTGTACAAATATATTTGACAAGAAATCTGAGGTGTATTTTTACAGACTGCAGAAAGCTACAGAAAAGAGAAAGAAATGGATCCCTGTAATTCAGAGAAACAGATGGACTCCAGGCAGCAAAACGCGGATTTGCAGTTATCATTTTATGTAATATGTTAATATGTACAAAATGCGTTCACTGGAAAATTTGCCCAGACGTTGAAATCAGGCATACAGTATATAAATGTCAGGAAACATGATTTCTAGCTGCATATCAATATCCATGGGCCACTGGATCTTTGGTAGGTTGTAAGGAACACTATATCGAGTCCAATGACCTTTAGTTTAAACTGATTATCATTTGTTTTGCTTAGATTTTCGCAGCTTCCCTATTAAATCCAGTCATGCAGCAGGCTCTTTTTCCACTCAGTCCTGGTGAGGGGGCTTGTTCCGGCAGGAAAGTGACGTCAATACATACCTTCTATCAGAGATGGAAACTCGAGTCTGCGACTTAAGACTCGAGTCGCACTTAAGTCACATAAATAAAGACTTGGTGACTTGACTTGGACTCTTTAACAGCTGACTCGAGACTTGACTTGGACTCGTTAACAGCTGACTCGAGACTCGGCTTGGACTCGTTAACAGCTGACTCAAGACTTGACTTGGACTCGTTAACAGCTGACTCGAGACTCGACTTGGACTCGTTAACAGCTGACTCAAGACTTGACTTGGACTCGTTAACAGCTGACTCGAGACTCGACTTGGACTCGTTAACAGCTGACTCGAGACTTGACTTGGACTCGTGACTCGTGAGACTCGTAAAACGTAAACGCAAGTCATTTGGTATGGGAGTTTATACGAATGTATCTCTGAGGGGAACTGACTGTTTTTAGAAGAGTTTAGATGGTATTTTCTTTTCATCTTGCCTCTGTATAATGCATATTAAAGTAGTGTTCATAACCGCAGCGCTGCTTTGTTTACAGTGGTAACCAAGGAAACTCTATATTACCATTGTTCCATAAGTGCCACCTGCTGGCAAAGAGTGAATCTGCATTCTAATTCAGCCTGTCTGCTGTTTTGTTTTGTGCAGATGTTTTATAGTTTCACAAAACAAGATTTCTTTCATTTGTGTTATTCATTTGATTGATTGGGCTTTGTTTTAAAATTGAAATTAAATTTTGTTATTTGACATATTTCAGTTTTACAAAGAAATGTTCAGCATTTTGTCTGAGAAATAATAAAAGGACAATCGTATTGTGAAATCAGTATTTCAAAACCGATTTAGCCTCAACTAGCTGAAAGAACTGTTGCTAAAAATAGAACAAAGACTTGAGACTTGACTTAGACTCGACCTCAAAGACTTGAGACTTCACTTGGACTTGGACCTCAGAGACTTGTGAACATCAAGTGTAGCGTTAGTTCTGGCAGGTTACGTTAGTCAAGCTCGCATCAGCTGACTCTCAGCTGATCCCCATCTACCTATAGGAATACGACACCTATCTAAGCATCCATATATAAGGTCCCTCAGTATTATCAGCAGTTTTCGCATTGCTCAATAGCTAATTATCCTCCTCCATCCCCAACTCCTCCTCTGTCAGTCAGGATTCAGCCTTCTGATTCTCCTTTGAATCAGACTAATTTTAAAATGTGTACATAAAATTACTGAACTTTAACAATACCTGCAATACATTTATGTTGGTTCTGTTCTGTTTACCCTGGGGGTTATCGCTGCTCTCCCTGCTCTCATGCATGCTAGGCTGCATGGATGCGCAGGGAGTTCTTGCCCAGAAGAGAACCATACCGCCAATCCAAACTGTTTGTTAATTGTCAGTCATCTTTGACGATGGTGTTCCTGACAGAAATGTCTGCCCTCTATAGAAGGCAACCATTTAACAGTAGAAACCCACAGGGTCCATTACAGTTTCCGTTAAAACCAATACAAGTCCTATTATAACCAGTAAAACCATACACATTTGTGATGGTGTCTATTGTTTTTTTCAGCAGGGTGAAAGATATAAAGACTGAGATGACAGAATGCTAGCTAGAATGTTCTCTAGCAAGCTAAACAGAAAGAATGCTCAACACATAGAATAGATAGACAAAAGGCTAGCTAGCGAGATGCTAGAATGCAATCAATCAAGCTAGCTAACATTTTATCTATCTGTCTAGCATTCTATCTCAGTGTTGCTAGCTAGCTAGCGAGATAGTGAAAGCTCACAGAAATACATGCAATAACGTGCAGCTGTAAATAAACTGTAAATGAACATTAGCGTGAGTTAATCTCAACTTTACTGACCTGAATTTTGATTTTGAAATTTTTTGACTGTAAATGAAAACAAATTGTAAAGTTAAAACAGAAACCAGAAAATTCACATATGTTCTTGATACAGCATATTACAATTGGTATTCATTACTGATGAAATAGACATTCATGTGTATTTGTGAGTTTTCTCACCATGTCGGGCCACAACATGTTGCCTTCTCATCTTCCACTTTCTCATTTTCTGTATTCATGGATTCTGTCTCACTCGCCGGCATACTCGCTATTGTGTCACAAACACAAGGTTCATCATACACACATTAAAACACAAGCTTCACACATACTCTGCCAAGAAAAATTTAGTGGACAAAAACTTGAAAAAACAGTCAATAAGATAATGAGATTGAGACACATTCTTGGTGAAACCCAATTCCAGTCAAAAGCTCCAATTATAAATATAATGCGCACTGTTTTGAAATAGAAAGGCTTAAAAGAGTGAGCATTGCATGTGCAAAAAAAAAATAAAAAAATAAAATAAATACATGAATATAACTCAGTATAAATGTAATTTCTAAGCTCTGACATGATGCAATTTGATCTTGAACTTAACAACACTTTTCTTGGTAAAGTGATTTCTTGGTAACACAAGTGTGTACGTTATAATTAGTTAATGCAATAGTTAACATAAACAGACAATAAACAATACTTTTACAGCATTTATTCATCTTGTTAATATTAATTTCTACATATATTACAATGTTTAAAAAATTTAAAAATATAATACATGCTGACATGCATTATGTAAAAATATGCAATAAATATTTATGAATTATATATATACTGTATCCACATACACTCTCTGCAAATTCATTGAAATTAGAGCGATTCACCATGCTCTTTTTATTTTTAGAATATATTTGTCATTAATTTGTCTCCACAGTTCCATTTACTAATTCATAGAATCATCATGTAAAGTGTTAGTTATTTTTTTATATGATATCTAAACTACAGTCAACTTGCATCACTGTTCTGAGAAGAAATTTACAGAAATCAAATTAAAGGCCAAAAGTATGAGTTCAGTAATGGTAAAACAAAGGCAAAAAGTAATCTGTTCTTCTTAGCCCTCACATTCCCTCAGGATATACGGATGAATTCTGACACATCCAAAGACAGTAATAAGCAAGTGTGATCAGACTTTTTGTGACTGCTCTATAAACTGCTGACCATGAGCCTGGTTATCTGGGTTTAACCTCATTTCTATGTTAGAAGCTCACTGTCACTGTTTTAAAGTGGGATTTTTAAGTTGGAGACACGCTACACTCCCACTCCTGCCGGATCTGATCTCTGACTCACTCTGATTTTGAGAAAATGAGAACGAGAGGACTAAATTAGTACAGGAAGGAGGAAACGGGCAAGTGAGGAGTTTGATAACACTAATGTTGTGGAAAAACTGATGGGGACAAAGAGCATAAGCGCTGACGGGCATAAAGAAGGAAAACTCAAACTTGCAAAGCACAAGTAGCACGATTAGGAATTAGCAGTGCACTCACACACTACAGCATCCACATAAACATCACACACATGGACATTATTAGCTTAAATACATACTTCCGTACAGGCCAAAATGGGCAATTTGTGCATAAGTCAATGATTAATACAAATATGTATACACTACCATTCAAAATTTTGGGGTCACTATGATTTTTATTTTCTAAAGAAGAAATTGATACTTCTATTTAACAAGAATGCATCAAATTAATACAAAATTATAGTAAAGGCATTTAGAATGTTACAAAAAATCTATTTATAAAATCTGCATGGTGTTCTTTTTTTACTTTATATTCATCAAAGAATCCTGATAAATGTATCACTGTTTCCACAAAAATATTAAGCAAAATATAAGTGTTCCTCAAAAGAATAGGATCATGTGACACTGAAGACTGGAGTAATGATGCTGAAATTTTAGCTTTGAATTACATAAATAAATTACATTTTAACATATATTCAAATAGAAAACAGTTATTTTAAATGGTTTATTTCAGAATTTTACTGTATTATTGTATTTTGCTGCAGAAAAATACAACATTGCTTAAATCTTTCTGAAACATAAAAAAAAAAAAAAAAATCTTTGTGATCCCAAACTTTTGAATAGTAGTGAAAAGTGATTTTATTACAGTTAGAAACCCAATGAAAATCCAAGTTTTTAGCTTTATGATAATTTCTGGTAGCTCTGAGGTCAACAATATATGCCTAAAAGTAACATTAAACAGATTAATGCAATCAAAATGCATGTGCATTCTGGGAAAACAGCGCAAAAATACTGAAAAATACTGAAAAAAAATGCTGTGATATGTCCCACCCCAACTTCCTGTTTCAATACAAGCAAGAATAGCAACAGAGAAAAAAAATGAAGGGTATTGCTTAAATCCCCCTCGTGAACAATAAACATACTAAAATGTATTTGAAATACACTTATTTCATGCTAAGTACACTGTGAATACATTTACATATTTATGTACTTAATAAAAATACTCTGCAATTGTACTTTTAGTATACTAAACTGGTATACTTAAAGTCTGTTAAATTGGAACAACTAATTTTGTACTTATTGCACTTTATTTGTGCGGAAGTATTAATAAAGTCCAACTAAAGATATACTGAAGTATATTTGATGGTGCTAGTCGAACTATTGCAAGTATACTTTTAAGTAAGACTGTTATTATTCAAATATCATACAATCTTCATCAATAGTGACATTAAAACACATTTTAGGCTTAAAATTAAGAAATGCGCATTGTGCACAAGAAAGAAAATATGTTAATAGATTTGAACTATACTTAGTATGAAATAAATGTATTAAATATATTACTTTCTTACTAGGCCCCCCTTAACTGTAGTAAAATCACTGTAACTTGTCATGGATTATTACTTTCCTACTGTAAATTGGTGGAAACAACAATATGTTTAACTAATGTTGTAAATAATAAAATCAATGAATAATAATAATCCCCAAAAAACAAAATCAGTGAATTAATTCATTATCCCACTAGAAATATCAGTCAATTTTGTAACCTGGTACTTAACAATGGTTTCCAATCAGATTTTAATTGCAGAACCAGTCACTTTAAAATGCCTATTAAACACTGGCTTCTAACAAGTAATATTCATAAATATCATCAAGTTATCACAGATTTGAAAGGAACAGAAGGGTGGGAGGGAGATTTACCATGAGTGTCAGAGGACTGGCTGAACCAGCTAAACCCTTTCTTCTTCTTCTCCATCAGGCTGGCCAGTGTAACCCCTTCATTTTCCATGCACCCAAAGCCCATGCATGATTTACACAGCACAGCACAGCCGCGGCACGGTCATGGGGGGCGAGAACGAGTGGCCACATCGACACAGGTTAAAGCACGGGAACAAGAACAGCACCGACACAACAATTAACAACAATAAACAACAACAACAACATCAACGTTGAGGCAGCTGGTCAGCTGGATGGGAGCAAAGGATGATGGGTAGTTAGTTAACAGTGAGTGAGAGCAGGTTATTAGGATCACAGTGCAATGAATTCAGTGAAAACATATAGGAACGTTGTGAGGGACCAAATGTTGAGATTCAATGGTGCAGATGATAGAGATCTGTGTGGATGTGTGTATGATATGAATCTGACCTTTGACCCTGATGGCCCCCACATACATTCATAGTAAGTTAATCAGTGTATAACTTATATTTAAAAAAGGCCTCTTGGAATATCTTAATTTCTCATACCGAGTCTACACAATTAATCAAATAAAAATTGTTTAAAAAGGGCACGAGTCAATAGAGATGAAAAGGCTGGTTTGATATTTGATTGGAAATGCAGGCCATTATTTGTACTTTGTTGACTTATTGAAATGACTTATCGAAAATGAACAACCAATTTAGACCGACATCTAAAATGATCAGGAATATAATGTGTACACAGCGGGCTAATCAAATGAAATACAGTCAATAATCAAAAAATTCTTTTCAATGTGATTTTATGGCATTTCCTGATGTCTAAGCAACAGCAATGAGATGTTGAATGATATAGTTCAAAATTAAAACCATGCAACATTTATTTTTATTTAGTTTAACTTGATGTACTAAAACTAAAATGGAAATAAAAATAATAAAAATTACAAACATGCTTAAAAAATAACTAACACAATTAAAACAGCAAAATTACTAAAATTTAAAATTAAAATAAAAACAAATTCAAAATATTAATAAAAACTATAATAGTATCTCTAATAGTGATTCTAAATTAACACGAAGTTCAAATCGCAAAATAACTGCAAATATGATGACTAAATCATACCGAATCTTGTTTTTCAGTTAAAATATTAAACAAGGTACTATGTTAATGAAGGAATTTTCCGAATAGATTTTTTCAGCTTCAAATGTGCTTTGAATTGCTGTAATCTTAACAGATAATGTCCTGGCAGAAAATTACCAGTACCCGTTTTTCCATGGATGTTTTTTCTTACAGTGAAGATAAACTCAACTAAGAAACAAAATTGCATAGAACATTACAATTGATGTATAAAACTGCATTTAAAAGTGAATTTAGTTTTTATTTTTTCACCCTTATTATTTCAAGTTTATGCTTAATATAAATAATAAATCAGTTGCTTCTATCTTGTTTCCAACAGCTTTTACAGGAAAACAAGACAAAGATACCGATTAAGAATGGAAATATATTCCCTATAAGAGATTTTGTGAACTTGTGCGAGCGGAAACAGAATTCAGCTTGCTTTTCCATTTGCAGAATAAATTCTGCATAAATGCTAAGCCTTCCAGACAAGTGACTTTTGTGGGTCTGTATCAATCAATTAAAGCAAAAAAAAAAAACGCTTTCAGAAAGCAGCCTGCTAATCTAACCCGACCGTCCTCTCACAGAACCGAGGTCAGTCAAAGAGCTCTGGTGACAGTGGAAGCTGTAGCAGCGGCTCTAACCGCTCAAAATCATGTGTGCTGCTTATATAAAAGAGATTAGGATTAGTCCTTATTTTGCTCAGTTTCTCCACTTCATGCCCTTCTGAGCGAACTCCTCTCGCTCAACAGATAGCCTGCTAACAGGAAACCTTCTCAGAATGTTTTGTCAAGGTTCTCTCAATGTTATAAACAATGTTTGCAAAATGATCAAATAGAATGTGGATGGAAGTATGATGAACCCTAGTTCTCCAGTTTCCAGAATCAGCCCTTGCTGAACCCTCTGACCTAGAGACGTTTGACTTTGACAAATCTGCGCTTCGGCAGAAGAGACGGCTCTCGTGGTGTCAGCGCATGTTGACTGCTCCTCAACTATTTCATCAAAAATACACCAGAGGCAGCTGTTTTGGGTTTACTGACGTCTGTTCAGTGTCACGCTGCAGTTTGATGGGCATGACGGGCCAATTAAAGATGGCTCTGTGGCTGCTACAAAATGTTGCAAAGCTTTGGTTGTAATGTCATCCTTAGCTATTACAAGTCAGAAAACTGCGACGCTCACTGAGCAAATTTCATTGGTTCAACACAAAATACAAATAATTAGTTTTGACTAATTAGGCCTATTGATTTCTTAATATTTCGAATTTTTCAGCAGTTTTATTAACTAAACAAATACTGCAAAAATAATGAACACAGCTATTAAGCACCGCAATCTCAACGACACTGTTTTCAGATCCTTATTTAATACTGCATTCTGTGAAATGGACAGCTGCATTAAATAAAAGTCAATTATTAAATGTAAAAAAATGAAATACACTACCTTTCAAAAGTTTGGAGACCTTATGTTTTTTTTTTGTTTTTGTTTTTTTTTAAGAATTGAATACTTTTATTCAGCAAAGATGCAGAAATTAATCAAAATTGACAGTGAAGACATTTATAAAATAAGAAAAAAATTGTTCATTTAAAGTTTTTATTTATCAAAGAACCCTGAAAAAAAAACAAATCAAATATCAGTTTCCACAAAAAATTAAGCAGCATAACTGTTTTCAATATTGATAATTGATAATTTTTGAAGCATCATGTGACAATGAATATTGAAGTAAAATTTTTAATAAATATTTAAACAGAATACAGTTATTTCAAATTGTAATAATATTTAAAAAATATATTACTGTTTTATTGTATTTTTAATCAAATAAATGCAGCTCAGGAATCTTAACAAAACCCAAACTTTTGAACAGTAGTGTATAGTTATATAAATTTCATACAAATACATTTTCCAAATAAATTATAATTTATTTTACATTAATATTTAAAGTGAAAGTATTATTTAATAAACAGCGTACCATACCTACAGCAGTAATATAAACTTTTAATTCTACTTCCATAATGTGCATTCAAATTTACCAATTTTATCCTGTTTGCTCCTCAGTTCAATTTTAATTGAAATTCATGAACTAATCTGGTATTTAAAAAGCATTCTCAGTCAAATTCTGAATACTTACATGCAATAACCATCTGCATTTGCCTGAATATGGACTGAATGTAATTGTAAGTTATTAGTATGCATTGAAATGACATACATTCTAAGTTAGTTGAGAGGAATATGCCGGTTGCACGTCACTTATCATTTCCTGTCATGTAGAAATCTGCTAATAAACAGTCACAGGCCAGCATGAAGTGAGATTAGATGGTTTGTGAGAACAACCTCTATTAGTTGACCGAAATACAAATCCCACAGCGCTGTGAGAGCAGCACTCAGGTACTCACGGTTGCGTTTGCTTTCCTCATCGTCCTCCTCATTCTCAGGGTCGATGTCTTCGGCTTGCGTGATCCAGTCCAGATAACCTTTCAGATCTTCCTCCAGCTGCTGTTTCTCCCGTAGCTTCTGGAAATCTCCACGAGCCTTCGCCTTCTCTCGCTCTTTAGAGAACTCCCTGGGTTCAGCAAAACACAGTTTTACTCTCAGTGCACTAACAGTCTACAAAATATACAACGGCCCACAAATATATTTAACATTTAACCTAAACCACACTTTAAAAAATGCCTGAATGTTATTACAAAGTAAAATATCAAACCAAGCAAAACTGAATTTCAGAAAGATGGCACTTTTCAAGCATAACATTTCACAAAAAGACGTTTGTTAGGATTAAATAAAACAACAGATATATACTGAACAGAGGTTTTTAGACAGAGGTTTTTTAATTTTTAGTGTAGTTTAAATTAGTTTATTTGCTATATTTAGAATAGATATAAAACATACTGTTGTGTCCCAGGAAAATCATTTTCTGAATGTGATTCTGAACATGAACAGAGTCAAACTGAGTTCAGATCATAAAGTTATACTAAACACCTTGTGACCCGGTTAATGTTCAGAATGGATTTTTCAACTTGCTAAACTAGTTCAAACTAGTTTTGACCATCATAAAATACAAGATAGTTGTTTTTATTAAAGCTTAAAAAGATGACAATGCTGATCAGTTTTAGGCGCAAGTATTAACATTAAATAAGAAATCTAAATTAGAGGAAAGAAATCTTCTAAAATAATGCAGAATAATAAAATATATTTGTATTCATTAATAATAAATTATTTTAAATTAATTGAAATAAATAATTCTAAATTAATAGAAATTGATTTAATATTCATTTAAAATTAATTATAAATTATTATTAATTATAATTAAGTATAATTATAAATATATATTTATTTTATTATTCTGCATCATTTCAGAAGATTTCTTAATATTTATATTGACATATAAAATATATAAGCATTTTATATATACATTATTTAAAAGATATAATAATAATAATAATAATAATAATAATAATATAAAAAGCCATTTAAAAACGTATTACATGGACACTAGATATAGGAGGGGGACAATGGTTTGATTCAGGGCTTTGCTAGGAGGTTGTTGGCTCAGGTCACTCGTTTAATTAAAATCAATGAGATTTTTTCACAAGTTTTAATGCCACAATGTTTAATATTCACTCAGTAATAAGTAATAAAAGTAATAACACTTCTTTTCCAAACAATGTGCAAAAATTATGTATTATCCATGTGTGTAACACAAACTGTTAGAGTTCCACTTCAAAATATAATGCCAGAGGTTAGAGGTTAAATCAAATTACAAACTAATGCACGTTCACCATATTGACATACAGCTAAACCTAAATGTAAACGCTTCAGTGTCCTTCCAGCAGGGTGCATGCTTGTCCACAAAGGACCTAGAGAAACATCACACAAAAATGCGCTCGGAAAGGTCACACGACGTGTGTGTGGCATCCTTAATAAAATGGCATAAGCACAAAAATGGAACCCAAACCTAATTTCAAAAGATTGCTCAATCTGCAAATTGTATATGTTGCACCACAGGCACAGTGTCTGCGTCTCTCGTAGTGGAATATTAATAACCCTGCAGCTCTAAGAAATAGCTTTAGGATTTACGGACACAGGAAGGAGATTAATTTCACCCTTCCGGAGGGGGATACATAATTCGTGCCCCCCTCTGAGGGAAATGAAGGTGAAGAGGAAGAATATGAGAGTCATGGGTTGTCTTTCTGATGTAAAAAACAGAACAACGGAATTGAATTGAGTCACCTGTCTAGCTCAAGTCTCCTTCCTCTCCTCCATCTGCCCTTCTTTTCACTGGCTTATTCTCCTCAAGTTCTTTCTGTCTCTTTCTGTCTTAACTAATCTCAATATTCTCTTTAAGATTCATGCAAAAAACAGATGTCAAATGTTTCTTGAGCATCAAATCAGAATATTAGAATGATTTCTGAAGGATCATGTGACACTGAAGACTGAGGTAATGATGCTGGAAATTCAGCTTTGCATCAATGGAATAAAAAATATATTTTAAAATATAGCCTAGTCAAACAGAAAACAGTTATTTTAAACAATAACAATAATACTATTTCACAATATATTTTAAATGCAGCCATGCTGCGAATAAGGGACTTCTTTCAAAATATCACCTTACTTACAATATCTTAATGACCTCAAACTTTTGATCGGTGTATTTAAGTGCTGAATTGCTAAAACATCTTAATGACAGATGGGTTTTTTTTATGTTTCTGCTGAATTAGCATCATTCACCTGCTCGCCCTAGTCCTGTAGTCTAAACTATTTAATTTCTCCTCCAGTCTGAATCACTTCCTCTATCATAATGTCTATCAAAAAAGTTTTACTTAATATCATCAGTTCAGAACAATTCAGCCCAGCAGACGTGAGGATCATTTCACAGCACACAACACATCAAAAACACCTGAAACCTGGGAAGAAAAAAAAAAAAAAAGCCCTAGAAAGACACAGTCATGGAAAAAGGATTGCCGACATCCAAAGCAGATGGATCTGTAATTTCACCAATTTATAATGAATCTAAATCTGTTACAGGGCTCCAGACTCATTCTTCCCACAGGTCGCTCTTTTGCTACTAACTTTCTCAGTTGGTTGCACGAGCACATGATTTGGTCACAATCTTTTTTCTTTTTATAGTTATATGGAAATGAAAGTGGTTAACATTCAACCCGATCAGTATTATTTGTGATTTGAATTTTGTGAACGGGAGCTCCTCGTTTGCTATGTTTTAAGCTGGGCTTCGTTCGGATGCTTTCGCTTTCGAATTTGCGATCTTGTTGTCACGTTTTACAAGAAAAGATAATTGTCTGTTTTACATCTACACACCTTTCACTTTTTAGGACTAAAACAAAAGGTGGATTCATTCTTATTCAGTCTTGACAGTCACAAGCCTCCTGGTTTTCATCCAAAATATCTTAAATTGTGTTCCGAAGACGAACGAAGCTTTTACGGGTTTGGAACGACATTGAGGTAAGTGATTAATGACAACATTTTCATTTTGGGGTGGAGTAACCCTTTAAAGCTGCAGTCCGTAACTTTTTTTGGTTAAAAATGATCCGAAATCAATATTTGAGCAAGTACATAACCAGCCAGTGTTCAAAACTATAGCTTTACTTTAGCCCGATTCACAACAGTTAGCTTATAATAATGTTTTCTAATTTGAGTGGCACGGGTAGGTTTCCGCGGAAAATTCGAGCATGGCACTGCGTCATTACGTCACATCTGTAAACATGAAGAAGTTTTCCCGGCTACTAGGCTATGGGACGTGAGGATCCTGCAGGTGGCGGATCGTTTATAGCCTTTTCTCACAGCAGCTAGAATAATTAAATGTATCATTTTGATGGCGGATTGTGATCCAGAAAGGATTATGTGTTTATGAAACACGTGAATGAAATTAAATTATATTCCAGTTTTAAATGTGCTTCTGATTACAGATAGTCTGGGATTACAAAAGATTTGTATTTTAAAGAGAACCAGTTCGAAGGGAGCATAATTTTCTTTTTGGGTTAAAAGAATTTCTTAATATGAAATTCGAATGGCATGACAATTAGATTAGACTGTACAGAAATTGAAATCTACAGGCTAATACACACTGTACTCATAGTCACGCAATGCTGATGTTGTTAACATTAATAATTTGAGAATAAAATATAACAAAAATAATAATTTGCACGGTTTGATGTGATATGAGCTAACCGATCTTTAGATTAAATCACCATTTGTAGCGCGATTTACAGTAATGCTTTTTTCCTCAGTTGGTCAGAACAAACGTGGCAGACTTGTTACTTGTTCAGATGGCAATATACGGTGAAAATTCTTATTTTGGTCATATATTCCAAGACGTAGGCTAGAATCTATGATTACGAAGGACAGTAAACTTCCACACCGGCGCGGTGACTGACTGCCGCACATACTCATCAAAACATTAGATTCATCTGCGCTGGAGCCGTGCCGACTCACAACCCACGCATGGAAGATAATTCCGCAAAAAGCTGCAATTCCAGGTTTTCAAACAGAGATGGCGAGAAAGAGGCAAAACGTACGGACTGCAGCTTTAATTAAAAAGCACAACAACAATAAAATAGTAAGATACAATGACAAACTAGCAAACAAAACATTTATTAACAAAAACGAATAAGATGAGGCATGGCATACACCACATGCTGTATTATATACCGACTAATAAATTACAGAACGTTTAGCCAACACTGAAGAATCAAATAAAAAAATAAATAAATAAAAGAGAGCCTCCATAGCGTAAAGTGAGGTAAACAGCAAAGATAACAAGCTTTTCAAAATGAAAACAAAAAGAAAAGTAAAACTAAACTTGCTGTCGGTGACAGTGCTTGCATGTTTTTTGTTTTTTTTCCACAAGAATACCAACGTTCACGTTCTCTGGTTTAAGAAGTGGTCTTTTACTTTACTTTCACTTGAAAACCATCTGTCGTTTCCTCAATATTCGCATCATTTTTTTCTGCGCGCACCTTTGAGCTTCTGCTGATGCAGCAAGTATAAACCAGGCTCTACACTCTAAGTGCTGCGCAGTTCAAACGAGTAGCACGGTTTCGTTATCCTTTCAGTTTCGTTTGCCGTTTGATGTTTCTCATATGCAACAGAAATGGCAGCGCTTATAAACTGAACATTGCGGTGGTCGCGCCAGTGCGACAGCATACAAAATTTAGTCACACAGGCAGAAAAAATGGTCACAAAATGCAACTATTTGGTCGCAGTCTGGAGCCCTGAGAGAGTTTTTTTTTTTCTTAACATAAATTAGAATAAAAAGAATTTCCTAAGACTATTAATGTGTTCACTTACACTAAATGCTTTAGGACCCAGTTAACATTCATGCATATGGAAATGCATCCAGTTTAGCCCAGATTGGACGGTCATAAAATCAAAGACAGTTGGGTTTTGGGTGGTTTTAAATATTAGATAACCATCCTGATATGTTACTGGTATAAATTGTATTGTTGAAGGTAAACTAGCATCGCTAAAACAAGTGAACATCTATTAACCGCATGAAAGCACCCAAAACAATTGGCAGAATAAAAATAAATAAACAAATAATAATATGTATTTAAATTAAAAATAGTATATGCATATTAAATGGTTAATATTATCACTAATGCATGCATAATTTTTTGTTAAACTACATACTACATAATGAATTTAATACCCAGATGATGATGATGATGATGATGATTATTATTCAGACACTGATGTGACAAAAGTTGCCCAGTATTGTATTGATCAATGATCAGGTCTTTTTCAGTACAGCAGTACAACAAATAATTTAATAATTTGTTCATTAAATGTAAGTAATTTAAGTAAGTTTAAGTATAAACATTTAAATATAATTTAAAAATGAACTGAATATAAAGCACATTTGTATATTATTAATACATATTAATATAAATATTAAAAAATAAATATTTTGTGTGGGCACCTGTCTAAATTATACAGAATAATAATTAAATTTAAATATAAATAAATTCAAAATAATGTATAGCTATATTAAATTATTTATTTCAATAATCAATCATGCATATTATTAATGTTACTAATAATAAACTGCTACCTAATAATGAATTTAACACTTGGTTTATTATTATTTCTAATTATTAGCATTACTCCATTACATGACAAAAAGTTGCCCATTTAACCAAATTCACCCTAGTTTTAACGAAAAATAACCAGATAGGTTTGCAATTTTTGTCCATGACTGTAGTATTGATCCATAATCAGGTCTATCGTCAAACTTCATGCTGAACCCCATGCAGGAAAAGCTTCAGATAAGATGCTGAGAGAAACGACCAGCAGACTGAAGAAAAGCACAGCAGTCTTCACAGCACACAATCTCTTACCCACTGAGTACACCCAGCACAAGATTCAACACAAAAAACGAGCCCAGAATGATCAGACTAACAAAGTAGATCCACGGTGTCTCCCAGCCGATGGCGTCATTCACCTACAGGGGCCCAAACAAGACGGTTAACCCAAAGAGAGAGGCTACATTTAGCTGTGAGAAACTCCAGGGATGGAATTTAGTCTCGGGGGAGAGAGAGAGAGAGAGGAAAAAGAAACTGGAGATCAGGGGCTGTAGTGAAGAGAAAAGAGGAGCTGCTCACCCGCTCAACACACCCAGAACCAGGTTCAAGACGAAGAAAGAGCCGAAGATGACCAAGCTCACAAAGTACACCCAGGGCAGCTCCAACCCCATAGCATCATTCATCTGAGAGAGGAGAGGAATGAGGAAAAGGATACGAGGTGGAGAGAAAGAAAGAGACGGATGAAAGATTAAGTATGAAACAGAAACTGTAAGGAGAAGGTTAAAAATAGGTCTCGAGAAGACGTTCTGCTCAAAATCAAACAGGATTTCAGTTTTAACACATTTCGATGTTTTGAATAAATACCAGAAAGGCTTTCACAAGTATAACTTCTAATAAAAAATTTGAGTGTAGGATGAAGTCGATATAAAGGATCGATAAAAGAGAAGTCCCACACACTGGCCATAAGCTTGCAAAAAGAATAGTATTGAACAAGTTAAGACCTTTGTCAGGCATTTTCTTTAAATAAATATATATGTAAACCTTTATCAGGCATGTTCTTTAAATAAATGAATGAATGAATGAATGAATGAATAAATAAATAAATAAATAAATAAATAAATATGTAAACCTTTATCAGGCATGTTCTTTAAATAAATAAATAAATAAATAAATAAATAAATAAATAAATAAGTAAACCTTTATCAGGCATGTTCTTTAAATAAATAAATGCATGAATATAAAAACCTTTGTCAGGCATTTTCTTTAAATAAATAAATAAATTTATGTATAAACCTTTGTAAAGCATTTTCTTTAAGAAAATATTTAATTAATAAGAAAAATTATATACATATATAATACATACACACACAAACACACACACACTTTTTTTATTAATTTTATTCTTTAATAAATAAACATTAAGTAAACAATTTAATAAATTAAGATCTATCTAAATTAAATCAATAAAAAAACTTTTTCAGGAGGCAAGTTGCATTACCTTGCTGCATTATGCATATTTACATGTTAAATTTGTGCATGTGAAATAAGCAGCTACTAAGAATTTTGGGGGTGATTCACAGGAAATCTATGCTGAAAATCTGAAGTTTATGCCGCTGTAAATGAACAGTGTTCTGTGATGAAATGGAGGAACAATATTCCAGCGGATGATGTGAAAGGTGGGTGGATCTCATCAGAGCACACTGGTCAGTCACAGACCCTTGAGTTCCTGCTTCAGTGTGTGGGCTGCTAGTTTGAGCTTCTCACACTCTCCTCAAAGCAGTAATGACTGTACGAGCCCTTCATCCTCTCTACACTAATATAATTATTGACTAACATTCATTATACAGTACACCAACAAGACGACGTGCTAGTTAGGTTGCGAGAGGAAGTAGCAAGCTAATACTAACCCAGTAGAGCACATCCGTCCAGCCCTCCATGGTGATGCACTGGAACACGGTAAGCATGGCAAACATGAAGTTGTCGAAGTTCGTGATGCCTCCGTTGGGGCCGTGCCAGCCCTCCTTACACACGGTGCCGTTAATGGAGCATGTGCGGCCATGACCGTTAACGGCACACGGAGCGGGTTCATCCTCTATTATATCTACAGAAAGAGGAGAGAATGTCAAACCTAAACACACATAATAGCTATAAACCCTAGTTAAAAATGTACTAAAATACATTTGAAATACATTTATTTCATGCTAAGTATACTACAAATACATATTTATGTACTTAATAAAAATACCCTGCATTGGTTATTTTAGTACACTAAGCTAGTATACTTAAAGTCTGCTAAATTGAAACAACTAATTTTGTACTTAATGCACTTTAATTGTGCGGAAGTAGTGCTGAAGTCCAACTAAATACTGAATACTGAAGTATATTTGATTGTGCTGAAGAACTATTGCAAGTATACTTTAGGCACACTTTAAATATCTTGCATTTAAAGACTTTTATTATTCAAAGGTCATACTATCCTCATCAATAGTGACATTAAAACACATTTTAGGCTTAATATTAGGAAATGTGCATTGTGCACACATAGTACTCCAAACAAAGTTAAATTAAAATTGTTATGTCAATAAGTTTCGAGTGATATGTTAGTAAATATGTTAATCGATTTGAACTAGGGCTGGCCGATAAATCGATAACGATAATTATCGCGATATAATTTCCCTCGATAAAACGATATAAAGAGTTCGATAAATGCTCGATGTAATATTTATGCGCAAAAAGCGGAACAAAACAGCATGACTCATTTGACGCGCGACACACAGACCGTTTATTCGCTCGGAACAAAATACAAACTGTCACGCAGCGCGAGCTCACTACAGCAAACGCGTTTACTCGGTCACGTGACACTAAAGCAGCGCTGTGAGATCCAGTGTGAAGTGCCTGAACTCAGCAAAGAACACAAATGACCGCCAGATGAAAGCACTGAAAAACAGCAGAAACACTGCGCAACGAAACAGTCAGAAGGCTTTTCAATCTACAAATCGCCATCATTTTCCATGGATTTACTGTAGTAACACCAACTGCACCATGGTATTGTGTCAGAAATGTGGGTATTTTTTATCAAATATTACATTATTAATGTAGACATGAATTAAATGTATTAAAGGAGTAATGGAATATAATTACAGTAGTTTTGTGATTAAGCTATAACGTGTGCATTTAGCCTATACTAAATGTTTTTAGACTACTGTTTTTTTATACAAATACCTAAAAACCATATAGTTATATTTTATCATGGTATTGAGGTGTGCTATATGTGTGGTGTTAACTGTTTATCATGCAGGGCTCCAGACAAAATAATCGAGTAAGGAGCCACTGGCTCCTATAAGAAAAAAAGTTAGGCGCCAAATAATTTTTTTAGGTGCCACAGAATAAACGTTTTATTTATTTTATTATTACTTTATTTTTTTTTTTTTTTTTTTACATTTTAACATTTCAACTGTCATGTGTTTATGTATCATCTTTTCTTGACTTTATCAACATTTTAATCCATCTTGTAGATGACCTGAGAACTAAGGTTCACTTAAAGTGGGAACTAAATGTCTTTTCCAACCTGAAATATAGTCACAAAGAATTGTTCATTACACAGAATCTGTACCAATATCATGGACCATAAGCATCACTTGGCCACTGAGTGTAGTTTGGGCTCCTCCTCAATGCATCCTAATGTTGTCATACACTCTTAAAAATAAAGGTGCTTCACGATGCCATAGAAGAACCTTTTTTTTCTAAATGGTTTCATAAAGAACCTTTAACATCTGAAGAACCTTTCTGTTTCACAAAAGGTTCTTTGTGGAGAAGTTTCTTCAGATTATAAAAAGTTGTCAGTTCTTTAAAGAGATGGTTATAAAAAGAGATGGTTCTTTAAAGAACCTTTGACTGAATGGTTCTTTGTGGAACCAAAAATGGTTCTGTGAAGAACCTTTTAAGCACCTATATTTTTAAGAGTGTATGTCTTTCACACTTTCAGTCTGTTTTTCTTAATTAGTAAAATGCAGTTTTATAGGAGGCAGGCCCAAATTAACACAGTGTAGTGCCCTAGGGTGACCACATTTGAAGTTTATGGACACCGAATGGTTATTCTGAGGTAAATGTATATTACGTTGCAATGTTTACAAGCTTTACACGTTTCCCGCAGTTTGAAACACTAAATGAGCTTTTACATGAGACATTTTAGTAAGTTGTACTGTAGGCTCTCTTATAAAACAGCCTACCTTTTGATGTTAATTCATGTTCATTATGTACCATAGTAGTAAAGAGAAAGATATAATGGGTTCACTTGCCGCTTGAACTGAGGCGCTAAAGCGATCGCGCCTGCCGCATTAAAGAGCGCCACAACTGTAATTATTGTTTGAATTTCGTTATGAATTTTGCATTATTTTAAAGCTGATACTTTGTTTATTAAAAAGTAACAAAGCACAAGGCTTTTTGAGATTACTAGGCAGCAAGTGCGCTTCAAATAATATGAAGTTCACACATTAACAGAACACAGCATAGACTAAGATCTTGATGAGAAACCATATTAATAATGATTATAAACGAGAATTGTTAACGATACTGCCAATATCCACACAGCTGACAGCTTTTACTGTTGTGGTTTGTTCAAGTTGTGCACAAAATAGACAATGTTTTTCAGCACTTTCACTTCGCAGGTCTCAGTCATTTCGATCTCTCTCGCGCTGCACAACTGAGCTGCGTTTAGCAGACTGTGTGCGTCAAGGCTGCTATGTTGCAGAGATGAGGGCTGTTTTAAACTCTTTTTTTTTCCACTAAAACTTTGATGTGCACCGTCTCAGTTTAATACGTGAACATAACAAAAGATGTGATCGCAAAACAATCAGGAAAAAAGGAATTACAGACAAATTTTTAAGTCGTAACCTGTAAATATATATAGTCGCCAATGGCGACCTCAGCAAAAACTTCACTCGCAAATTAATATTTTTGGTCGCAAATGCGACCGCTTTAGTCGCAGTTTGGAGCCCTGTGACATGACTTAAATGTATGTTACTATGGAAGACCAATGATTAAAAAAAAAACTAAAAAAAACTCAAAAAAAAAAAAATTACATTTCACCATATAAAAATGAAGTTGCTATATTTTTACAGATATAACTGATTTTGATAATGAACAAAAATTTACATCTGCATCTTAACTCAAGCTACTACTACTGTCAAATGTGCATTTCTAAGAGACAAAAAAGTAATATTATTACTACTATTATCAGGCAACACAAACCTGTTTCTTGATTTGAAACAATACAGTATCACATGCAAAACATGCAGAAACTAAGAAACAAATTTTCCTATTAAGATATTTTTTAAGGAAAATTAATTGTCTGGTTTCTACAACTTTCACTTTGGAGCAAAAATCTGGCTTTAAACTTGAAAGAAATAAAGATTTGACATGTATCGTGATAATTATCGTTATCGACTGATATGAACAAAAATGATCATGATAATTTTTTTTGGCCATATCGCCCAGCCCTAACTATACTTAGTATGAAATAAATGTATTTTAAATATCAAATTTTTTTACTAGGGAACACTTTGACAATTCATATGAATCTCAATGTGTTGAAAAAATATGAATGTATATAATGAAAGTGAAGTGAAAGTGAAAGTGAAGTGACATGTGGCCAAGTATGGTGACCCATACTCGGAATTTGTGCTCTGCAATTAACCCATCCAAAGTGCACACACACAGCAGTGAACACACACACACCGTGAACACACACCCGGAGCAGTGGGCAGCCATTTTTATGCTGCGGCGCCCGGGGAGCAGTTGGGGGTTCGGTGCCTTGCTCAAGGGCACCTCAGTCGTGGTATTGAGGGTGGAGAGAGCACTGTACACTCACTCCCCCCACCTACAATTCCTGCCGGCCCGAGACTCGAACCCGCAACCTTTAGGGTACGAGGCCGACTCTCTAACCATTAGGCCACGACTTCCCCTTCCTACATTTTTTACAATGTAATATCTACATTGTAAAAAATTATTTTTTTTTTAAGCTGTAAACAAAAGATTATTGTCAGGATTATGGACCTGTCTGTGTTGTTTTGCTCCCCATGTGCTCCGTGACCCAGTTTCTGTCTCTCGTTGATTGTTAATTTGATTCCAGGTGTGTCTCTTTTCATCCCTCATTATCCTGTTTTTAAAAGCCCCAGTCTGTTCAGTTAGTGTTTGTCGGGTCTCTTACATCATGTTCGTGTGTCTCTCCTGTTTCCAAGTGTGGATGTACCCTGTATGTAGATTCTATTAAAGACTGTTTCGTGTATTCCTCATCTCCCTCGTTCCTTCCAGCACAGTTCGTGACAGAAGACCCGACCGAATACAGTTACCTCCGCGTCTACCCTCCGTTTTTGTTTTCCGTGTTTTCCCAGTGTTTTTTGTTTCCATTGTGTTTCATGGATCCCCTCCTTCGCCCGGATTTCCTCCTCCTCTTGCTGGAGCAGGGGGAGAGATCGCTTGAGGGCCACAACAGACTGTTCCTGGTCCTCGCCAGCCTCACCTACCCAGACGACGCTCTCTGTGCTTTCTATGACACCAGTTTAAACTCTGCGTGCAGAGCGCCGTCTTCCGAGGATGGCCCTCGAGCGAATTCTGCCGCCTTTGTGGAGTGGACACTGTGGAGTGTACCCAGGAGGCAGTACCACTTGCCAGTTCCACTCCTGACCCAGCGCCCAGCCTACCATCTCCCCGCTGTGCGGAGCGCATGCCTGAACCCAATGCTGACGGAGAGACAGAGCCTGCCGCGACCGCCGAGCCATTGCCGCATGGAGCGTCAGAGCCACGGATTGCCGCGGAGCCGGAGCTGCTGATGATGTCAGTCAAGGTGCGTGAACCGGCAACAACGCCCGCCTCGACGGAGAAAGCCACGGACGGTGTAAGTTCAGAGAGGAACGCCGCCCCCTGCACCGCAGCTGAGGGTAAGCAGAGTATGGCACGTGGACTGTGCCACAGTAAGGGAGAGAGGGCTTCTGATCCCCAGTTAAGCCCAGGAAGGGCTCCTGTTCCCGAATTTAACCAACGGAGGGCTCCAGTTCCCGAGTTTAGCCCACAGAGGGATCCTGTTCCCGAGTTAAGCACAGTGAGGGCTCCTATTCCCGAGTTAAGCCCAGGAAGGGCTACTGTTTCCCCGTTTGGCCCAGGGAGGGCCACAGATCCCAAGTCCAGCCCTCCTTCGTCTCCTGAGTCTACTTCGTCTCTGCTGGTCCCAGCCAGCTCCGCTCCTCCAGAACGCCCTCCAGTGCCCGCTCCCCGAAAGCGTCCTCCAGAGCCAGCGCCTCCAGAGCCTGCTCCTTGAAAGCACACTCCAGTGTCGGCTCCCGCTCCTGAGTTCAGCCCTGGATGCCCAGAGGCTCACAAATGAACGCCCTCCCACCCGCTCCTGCCTCCTCCACCGCTGTCGTCTGGCAGCCCTTCTGCTCGCCCTCAGCCCCCTATCAGTACGGTGTGAGCCCCGCAGGACTGCCATGCTCCAGCGTCGCCGGGGCTGGAGTACCCCTTGACTCCGCCTCCAGCCTCCGAGGCCCAGACTCCGCCTCGGCCCGTTGATCCATCGGCTCCACCATGGCTCCTAGCTCCCTCCTCTCCGCCGTGGCCAATCTGTCCACTGGCTCTGCCGGGCTCCCTCGTCCCTCCGGCTCCACCTTGGTCTGGCGTCGACCATCCTGCGCCTCGGGACTCCACTCCTCCGGCTGCGCCTCGTCCCTCCAGCTCCGTCAGGCTCCTTCATACCTTCAGCTCCTCCTCAGTCCTCTGTCGCTTCGGCTCCACTGTGGCCATCTGGATCCCCATCTCCGCCTTGGTCGCCGGCGCCATCTGCTCCGCCTTGGTCGCCTGGATCCTCCCCGTCTCCCTGGCTCATCAGCTCTCCGCCTTGGGCTCCTCCACCACCTGCTCCGCCGCCGGTCCACCTTGGAGTCGACGGCCATCCCTCCTCCATGGCTTCTTCCTCCGTCGGCTCCACCCTGGGTCGACATCATGCTCCAAGTCCCTCCTGTCTCTTCCCTGTCGCCTCCCTCCTTCGTCTCCCCCATGGGCTCTGTCTGCCAGCACCCTCCCGGGTGTCCGTCCTCTTCCTGAGCCGCCTCCCAAGTTCCCACCCGCTCCTCCCCATGTAGTTTTTATGGTGCGAGGACGCGCTTTCCGGGAGGGGGCGTAATGTCAGGATTATGGACCTGTCTGTTGTGTTTTGCTCCCCATGTGCTCCGTGACCCAGTTTCTGTCTCCCGTTGACTGTTAATTTGATTCAAGGTGTGTCTCCTTTCGTCCCTCGCTATCCTGTCTTTAAACGCCCCAGTCTGTTCAGTTAGTGTTTGTCGGGTCTCTTACAACGTGTTTGTGTGTCTCTCCTGTTTCCAAGTGTGGATGTACCCTGTGTGTGGATTCTATTAACCCCCTGGGGTCGAAGCCCGCACTGGTGCTGTCTCGTATTTTCTTTATGACCGCGAAAAGAACTACTTATCGTACAGATAAGAATAAAGTATCGTTTGAAACTGCAAAGGGTCTACTTTTATTTCTGTATAGTCATAATAACAACGAAACAATGTGCTTTTCTAAAATAAAGAAAACAAATGGGGTGCGTTCTCTGCCGGCCCTGTCTCTGTCACCTCTCTTCACAGACACGTAAATAAAACAACATGAATCTCCGCAAATACTCACCTCAAATACATGAGAAATATATGTATAGAAAGCTTGAAATGTCTATTTTTAAATGAAGTAAGTCACGTCCAAAACAAATATTCTGTGATAAAGTGATCCGTATGAAACCAACGCGATGTCCAGTTTTCCCATCTCAACTCATTATATCTAATGCGGTCACGCCCACGCGCTGATCGCGCTTTTCAGATTCAAATATCCACGTGAGGCGCACGTGCATGTAAACGGCCACATGGCCTTTGAGTAAACAAACAAGCTCATCCCGGTTAACATTACTTTTGTTTCTGGAAGAAATAGGCGCTGAGAGAAATAACCCAGAATTTACCTCACAACGCGATGCGTCGCGCAGCTGGATCCAGTGAAGAATATCACTCTGATGAGTAGCCTAAGATTACTTGCATTTGTTGTTATTGTGTTACTGTGACATAACATGTACACATTTTACTAGTTAGACTTTTCCCAAACTATAATTCCTGACTACATGAATGAAATCAAGTGAAACATTTTGAAATATGTGTCTAAATGTCTCACAACGCCAGGATGTTTGTTTAATATTTTATAATATATAAAACCACAAGATATAAAAGTAACGTTAATGTGAGTGTTAACACTATGAATGAATGTTTGGCACAAAGGTGTGTTACTGTTTAATTCTCAGTGTTCAAATAATAATAATAATAATAAATATTTTAATTTATAATATATATATATATATATATATATATATATATTTTTTTTTTTTTTTTTTTTTTGAGCAGCAAATCAGAATATTACAATGATTTCTGAAGGATCATGCGACTGGAGTAATGATGCTAAAAATGCAGCTTTGAAAGTCAGCTTTGATTGTTCCTAATAAAGTGTTTAACTGCACCCGCAAGTGAATCTCAAGTTATTTTGTGTGATAGCTAAATATATTCTTAATAAACTACAAACAAAAAAATATATAAATTTATTTTGACCTCACATTCTTTCTTGTAACTCTTCCCTCTCAGTCACATACCTGACTGGATGGCTCATTATGCAGCTCATTATGCGGGCCTTTGTCTTCTCAGGTGTGAATGTGAAGGTTGATGCCTTCTCGCATAGACCGTTTCTACTCAAAAAGTGTCTTAGAAAATTTAAATCAATATATTGTTTTCTGTGAGCACGCAAGATGATTTTCATATTATTTTGAAGCAAAAACTCTAGGCTACAAGATCCAATTCTCAAAAGTCTTGTGAACTAATTTAATGTATGTGTTTTATGGCCTTATTTCAGTGACTTCAAAATTTTAGTTTCACTAACCACGCATAATCGTTGCTTTCTCAAAAACACAATCATGTACATAAATGCTGCTAACATATTATTGTAGCCCAGTTTGTGTTGTTTACAGTGTTATTAGACTTTAGCCATTTATATTTTTATAAGCAACTGAAAAAAGCACAAATGTCAGGGCATGTCAAAACTTCTCCATGTCCCCAAAACACCCTCAGACCCCACAGGGTTAAAGACTGTTTTGTGTACTCCTCGTCTCCCTCATTCCTTCCAGCACAGTTTGTGACAATTATTGGATGTTGTACTTCAAAATGTCATGTTTAATTGAGTGTATTACTTTTTGTAAATAATTCTGAAATTTAATTGGGCTATCTGAGGGAAAATAATTTCTACACCATTTTTTTTCTCAGTGCATGTATCCTACATTAAGATAATCAGCTCAGAAAATAACAATACTATGGCAGAAATCAACAAAATCAATCACATAATGAAGTGTTCATATGATGTACACACTTAAGATTAGATCCAGTTGTTTGCAAACACTAATGCTAGCATTGCTAATTTATTCCAATTTTGTTGGATCAAAAGTGACCGTAAAGATATTTATAATATTACTAAACACAAGAAAAATAAGCAGAACAACTGTTTTCAACATTGGTAATAAGAAGAAATATTTCTTGAGCAGCAAATCAGCATTTCAGAATGATTTCTGAAGGATCATGTGACTCTGAAGACTGGAGTATTGATGCTGAAAATTCAGCTTTGCATTACAGGAATGAATTCCATTTTAAAATATATTAAAATATTAAACAGTTATTTTAGACACTAAAAATATTTAACAATTTTATTGTTTTTACTGCATTTTTATCAAATAACTACAGCATTTGTGAGCAAAAGAGACTTCTTTCAAAAACATTTTAAAAAAATCTTACCGACCCCAAACTTTTGTACAGTAGTGTATCAGCATTTATGTTGCCATAGAGGTTAAACACACCTGTCCCTTGAAAATAACAAGTAGCGTGCATTTTTCCAATGAAAAGCTCCAAACCGATGATGGCGTAGATGATGATGACGAACAGAACCAGCAGGGCGATGTGGAGGAGAGGAACCATGGCTTTAATGATGGAGTTCAGCACCACCTGCAAACCTAGGGATATGCAAAACTACATAAAAATGCATGTACACACATATAAATTGGCACTTATTCACATCGACCGAGTGTTTGCTTGGGTGCATTTAAGTCTAAACTTTCACATCTAACTCTGAGTGCATACACACAGACACACACTAGTGTCTTTAGGGCACTGAGTTTGACAGCTTGTTCTCAGAGAACGTTCCTGAGGGGATGCAGGAAGGAATGCTGCGCTTTTCCTGCCATATGGCCACATCACGCGCCATCATCTCTCACCCAACGTCCACCCCTCAGCGGGGGTCCGGCACTCTGGGGACTCAGAAGGGGATGCTGTCAAAGTGCCTCATGATTAGTGTTGTGCAAAACTACTGTACATATTTCTAGAAAACAAATAGTCGTGGGCTTTCTGAACGACTAGTCGACTAATCAGTCTTAATTAGAAGCCCTAAATATGTAATCAGCTTCTCCTGACCTTTATTTTTCCCCACAGAATGGTTTTTACCTTGCTAAACCTATATCACTAAATCTATATCACTTAGTTATTATCATTAACTAAAACTAAAACCATAAAAACATTTTTGTTACTTGAAATAAAATAAATGTTAGCTAAAATAAATGACTAATAATCCACTGAGATATTTGTATGCACAAGTAATCTGAAAAAGGCCAGTTTCTCTTTTTTTTGTTAAGTTTAACTAAAAGTAATAATAAAAATATTAATTATTAAAAACTTATTAATAAAAACTATATACATTAATGATGAAAACAAACAACACAAATGACTAAAACTAAAGTAAAAACAAAAAAAATACAAAATTAAATTAAAAGATAATAGTTTTCTTTCCTTTCTGTCGGTCACTGCGAGTCACGTCGGTGACCGACAAATGGGATCTCGCTTAGAGAGACCAATCAACTTCGAGTGTAAACTAAACGAGCCAATGCACATTGGCATGCGATGATTGCATCCAGCTGCCGCTGATGACAGCACGAGCATAAATAGGCAGCAGGTGCAACACATATCAGCTTTTCGCTTCAGAGCCGAGCGGTTATATCGTTCTGCTCCTACCAAATCTGTTCGAGTGATGACGAGTTCAGCGCGCTCTAAGGGAGCTTTTGTGTTGGCGGATGGCGCTTCAGCGGTGGTCGTTCCGTGTCGAGTGGGTTGCGCACTTCAGGCTGCACTACCCCCTGTTGTGTTGTAAGTGGCCATCTCCCCTGTGCGTCTCAGCACTAAAAGAGCATATCCCTGAAAAAGCAATTTCTCTAAAAGAGCATACACGGTTGTTCCCTATCAAAAGCTACTTTCGATGCTGAGTTTCAATAACGCTGATGAGAACATTCTTTGTTCGACCGGTTGTGTAGCACGTGTGTCAAACACGCCAAGAATTGGCTTAAATAATCTCTGTGGGTGACGTCATTGATTACGTGCACCTGCAGGTTATAAATAGACGTAAGACATATACATCTTCAGGTTTCTTTGTCTTCAGAGACCGCATTGTGTGTGTGTGTGTGTGTGTCACGCTGAAAGCAGCATCATTGTAAAGTGAAAGTGAAAGTTAAAAGCTTGTCGAGTTCATCCGCAAGAGATGCGTGCCTCCTTGTTTACGGCTCATCTCTGAAAATGACTCGCATGAGTTTTGTTTTGAGTGTTTGAGGTAAGAGCATGTTGCTCTTGCGTTCGAGGGCGACGACTGTGAGCACCGCAATTCACTTCCTATCCACGTGCTTTGTGTTCGGCTCGCTTTCTTTTACAAAGAACAAGCCGCTGCGCCCTCGTTAAGATCGCACTTTGATCTGGCTGAGGCTCGAGAGGCAGGTCCTCCCCTTTCTTTCGTGCTTTCGACAGATCGGGGGTTTTTCGTGCCCGCTTCCAAAGCGTGCCCCGGCATTTCTTCGGATCGGGCAGCGAATGCTGCAGCTCTTGATTCTGTAGAAATGGAAATTGAGAGCGCCGCCTCCCGAGCACTCCTCCCGCGATTGTAAAACGAATGATGAGTTACTCGAGGTGATGACTTGTGCAGTGTGAACAGATTAAAACTGGATTGGCCACAAGAGCAGTAGACCCCTAGATGCTCCAAACAAGATGACAGTTTCTGTCAGGGGGAGGGACCTCAGCAATGGTCTCTCCCCTTCTTTGGTGACCTCCATGATGAGAGAACTTGTTCATGGAGCTATATTTGTCCTGTTTTTTGTGCCTCAACCGTGAATTTTTCGACTATTGTGGATTCAAAGGCACAGGGCTACATGATGATACCCCAGGTGGAAGAGACGCTAGCTTGCTATCTCTCCCATGGGGGTGCATCATCACTTGAAATTTCAACGATCCCTACCAAAGCCATGTTGAGCAACATCTACACTTGTAGGGAGAGCGTTTCATGCAGCAGGTCATGCTGGTGCTGCCCTGCACACCACGGCGGTTCTGCAGCCATATCAGACTGACGTTCATAAAGATCTGAGCCCAGGGAGGCAAGGAAGCTCGAGAAAGCTTTCAATAAGTTTCTCCCCCACCGTGCTCTAGTGTCGGGGCTGTCGGCCACCCAGTCCCAACACGGCCCAGCTCCTCTGAAGCGAGAAGCCCAAAAGAGAGTGTGCGAGCCATGCGCCCCCTCATAAAGACTGGGGAACAGCTCGTAGAACTCAACAGCCGAGAGGGAGCCGGACCTAAAAACGGTCTTTACGACCAGAAGGAAGTCCTGAGGCTGTGCTCAGGACAATGGGTGTGTCCCCTCGGGGAGGGCCACGGAAAACTCCAACGAGGAGAGTAAGGGCTCCTTCCTGGCACCCTTAGGGGATCGCTGTACAACTTCCGCCACCACTGGTGTTTCGGGGGTCAGCAATCTCCAGTGAGATGTTACATGTTCTGTTGTTTCCTGCCGTGTTTCAGGACACCAAATATTTAACATTCCTCCCAGCAAAACAAAGTGTCACCCCTTTCAGAGAATTTGGCAGCGTGGAAGCTACTGCCAAATAATCTCTCCTTGGGTTATAAGGACTCCACAAGAGGGCTTCAGGATACGGTTTGCATCTCCACTACCGTGAAACTGGAACAAGCATATTCGTTGACACAGGAAATGCAAGCTCTGCTGGACAAGGAGGTTGTAGAACATCTCCCCTCCAAGACAGAGAGTCGAACCGCTATAGTCAATATTTTCTGGTTCCCAAAAATGATGGGGGGTTGCATCCAGTCCAGATCTTTGCGGGCTAAACCGTTTTCTATGAACGTACAAGTTCAAAATGCTGACAGTCTATGATTGTTTATCTCAGATTCAATCAGGGGATTGATTATCAACAAATTATCTCTCAAGGACGCATACTTTCATTTAGAAATTTTGCCACAACACATGAAGTTCCTGAGGTTTGCTTTTGGGAGTAGAGCTTACCAGTATCAGGTTCTTCCATTTGGTCTAGCCTTATCACCCCACACATATGCAAAATGCATCGATGCAGCTTTAGCATCTGCAACTGGCTGATTTGGCCCAGTCTTAAGAGCATGCGTTTCGACATCGGAATGTCGTCCTCGCTCATCTTAACTATCTGGGATTGAGACTCAATGCCAAGGAAAACGTTTTCTCTCTTGCCCAGGGGACAATGTATTTAGAGGTTAACAGGATTCTATTATAATGTGGGCACAGCTGTCTCCTACACGTATCGAATCCATTCTGAACACCCTGAAGGATTTCAGGCTAGGCCAGAAAGTTACTATACATTACTTTCAGAAAGTTCTAGGTCTCATGGCGACTGCATCCACGTGAAACCTTTGGACGTCTTGCACATGAGACCATTACAGTTGTGGCTCAGAGCCACGGGATTTAATCTAAGGGCCAATCCCCAGAGGCATATAAGGGTTATGCGCTAGGGCCTCGTACCCTTTCTATGTGGTTTAGACCTCGGTTTTTGACTTTGGGTCCCACTCTAGGCACATGTTGTTGTCGCAAAATGCTAACGACAGACGCTTCCCTCACGGGCTGGGGTGTGGTCTTGGATGACCGTCCAGCCCAAGGGATCTGGAGAGGACATCTTCTTGATTGGCACATCAATTGCCTCGGAATGATGGCTGTATTTTAGGCCCTGAAATACATCCTCCAGCAGGGGCTACCATGTCCTAGTGTGGGGGACAAGACTGTGGTAGTCACTTAAATAGGTCGCCAGGGCAGACTGCATCCGTGCCGCCGGAACAGGCTAGCAAAGCAGGTTCTGCTTTGTATGTGAGACAAGTTCTAGTCCATCAAGACGATTTACATTCTGGGGCATATGAATATGGCAGCAGATTCTCTGTCCGAATTTTGGAGCATGCTGTTGCTGCCCTCGAGGTCGCTGAGTGCAAGCACTGTAATCACTTTGATCAGAGTGCTCCACTCGAGGCTCGCTTTCTTTCAGGAAGGGACGAGCCTCTGTGTCCTCGTTGCGATTGTAGGGCTCGCATGTCGAGCTGGCTGAGAGACGAGGGGTGTGCGAACCACCCCTCTCTCTCACGTTCTTCCCGATCGCTCTGCTCCCAGGAGTCCTGGCCAAGGTATGTCATCGAGGGTCTCACCTCTTACTGATAGTGCCCCGTTGAACGACCAGAGTGTGGCTCTCAGATCTAATATCCCTCCTTGACGGCTCGCTGTGGGCGATTCCGGTCAGAACAGTTTTTCATCCCTGGCCTGAGCTCTGGAAACTTTCATCTCTGGCCCCTGAGGGGGACCACAAGAGATGTTGGGTTTCCAGCAGATGTACTACAGACTTTTCTGATTGTTAGGACCTCTTCCACTAGAAGAAGTTATGCCCTCAGATGGTGCTTTTTCGAAAGTTGGTGTATGACACACCATGCAGACCCAGTTCACTGCCAGGTTGTATCAGTGCTGGAGTTCCTGCAAGAGAAATTGTCCTCAGGCACACGTCCTGGTACTTTTACAGTCTATGTGGCCACCATTTCGGCTTGCCGTGTTCTGATTGATGGTGTTAAGCACCCTCTAGTTGCCCACTTCATTCATGGAGCTCAGCGGTTGAGGCCGCCCACCGGAGCAACAGTCCCTTCGTCGGACTTGGCCTCAGTGCCCAAAGGGTCTGGTTGGGACCCCATTTTGAACCACTAGAGTCAGCGCCTGTCAGGTTTCTGACTCTAAATATGTTTTTTCTCATGGTTATTACTTCTCTGAAGAGAATTTGCAGGCTCTGTCAGTCTCGTCATCCTGCTTAGACTTTGCCCTTGGGCCGGTCAAGCTATTTTGCATCCTCGCCCTATTATTTTCCGGTCATTCTTGAAGCCTTGACATGACGTTCATGACACCGGAGCAAGAACTTCATTTACTGTGTCCAGTACATGCTCTTCAGATTTACATCCACCGCATTAGCCAGTGGCGTAAGTCGGAGCAGCTTTTCATATGCTATGGCTGCCACTAGACATACAATGTCACATTGGGTGAGGGATGCTATTGCCCTAGCCTACGGGGTGCGCGGTCAAGCTTCACCTCTAGGAGATAAGGGCCCATTCAACCAGGTGGGTTGCATTTATCACCTATGCTAAGGCTCTGGCAAGAGGTGTCCCCTTGCATCAAGTGTGTGGTGCGGCAGGCTGGTCCTCTCCGCACACATTTGTCAGACTCAATAGTTTGGATGTCCATGCTACTCCAGGCTCACATGTCCTTGAGTCAACATCCCAGAGTCATGTCTGAGACATCTTCAATGTTTGTGCGCACACACTACACAACCTTGGGGGGTCCAGACACTTCCAGTGCAGCGGCGTTGGTATTCTCGTTCCCATCAGCATTATTGAAACGCAGCATCGAGAGTAGCTTTTGATAGGGAACGTCTCGAGTTACTTGACTGTAACCCCGTTCCCTGAAAAAGCGGGAATGAGATGCTGCGCCTCAATGCTGCACTGTAGGCATGCCTGGATGTCTCTTCAAACAAAGGTTTAACCTGAAGATGTGTAAGTCTCACATCTATTTATAACCTGCAGGTGCACGTAAGCAATGATGTCACCCACCGAGGTTATTTAAGCCAATTCTTGGGATGTTTGACACATGTGCTTCACAACCGGTCGAACAAAGAATGTTCTCATCAGCGTTATTGAAACGCAGATTCTCGTTCCCGTCTCCAAGTAACCCGAGACGCGTCTTTGTAAAGACAACGGATCGTCTTTTTAAAGATGCCGTTTCACCCGTGCGTTTCTGGTTGCAGTGCGCCGGGTGATGGTCATGATCGCTGCCTCACGTGTTTGGGCATGAAGCACGCTTAGGCGGCATTCGTGGATGATTCATGTTCTCCTTGCGGGAAGATGACCATCTCGGAGCTGCGGATCAGGCTCCGTTACCTTGAGAGGGGCGGAGCTCAGTTGCCTCTGCCGCGATTTAGTGTTCGTCCTGGCGGCAGCCAGGCGAGGAATACTTCAGGCAGTAGCGCGGGCGGTCTGAGGGTTACAATGGTGGCAAACCCTCCAGGGAACCAACCCTCGGGGGACCATCGCTCCTCTTGCGCTCCACAGCCAGTCGAGCTTCCGAAGGAATGCGCTGGGCCCTCTTTAAAGAGCGTACCAGCGGTATCCTTCGGCGCTCCTCCCGATGACACTCTGGGACGGTGGCAATGCCTGAATCTGATCTGGAAATGGCGGCTATGCTTTCCCAGGCCGCCGAGAGGGTAGGGCTCGAGTGGAAACCTCCACCGCGTCCCGAGCCCTCGATGTTGGACGATTGGTTTCTCAGGGTGGCTCGCGCTGGTTCTCAGAGCCCCGCCCCGGTGCCTTTCTTCCAGGAGGTGCATGACGAGCTTACCAGGTCATGGACGGCACCTTTCACTGCCAGAAACCGCCCTGGTGGCTCGTCCTCCCTCACCACCCTCGACGGTGGGGCAGCACAGGAGTATAAGTAAGTCCCTCCGGTGGAGCGGTCGGTTGCGATGCAATTGTGACCGAACACCACTGCCACCTGGCGGGGCAAACTGTCGCTCCCCTCCCGGGCCTGTAGGCATTCGTTGGCCCTGACCGGCAGTGCTTATGCGGCCTGTGGAGAAGCTGCCTCTGCTTTACACGCCATGGTGTTACTGCAGGTTCATCAGGCCAAGGCACTGAAGGACCTGCACGAGGGTGGTCACGATCCGGAGGTTCTGAAAGAGCTCTGAACCACAACTGACTTCGTGCTCCGAGCGACGAAGGTCACTGCGAATTCTCTGGGTCGTGCGATGTCATCCGTCCCCCCCGAGATTGGTTTGCAGCGATCGACCTGAAGGACGCGTACTTTCATGTGTCGATCCTTCCGCACCACAGACCATTTCTGAGGTTTGCGTTCGAAGGACGTGCATATCAGTACAAGGTCCTGCCTTTCGGGCTGTTCCTGTCCCCCCGTGTCTTCACAAAGGTTGTGGAGGGGGCTCTTGTTCCCCTCAGAGAGCAAGGGGTTCGCATCCTCAACTATCTCGATGATTGGCTTATACTAGCACAGTCTCGGGATCTGTTGTGCGAACACAGGGACCTGGTGCTCCGGCACCTCAGCCAGTTGGGTCTTCGGGTCAACTGGGAAAAGAGTAAACTCTCCCCGACGCAGAGGATCTCTTCTCTCAGTATGGAGTTGGATTCGGTCGTACAGACAGCACGCCTCACAGAGGAATGTGCTCAGTCAATGCTGAACTGCTTGAATTCATTCAAGGGCAGGACTACGGTCCCACTGAAACAATTTCAGAGGCTCCTGGGACATATGGCAGCTGCGGCGGCAGTCACACCGCTCAGGCTGCTTCATATGAGACCATTTCAGCACTGGCTTCATGGCCGAGTCTCGAGGTGAGTGTGGCAACACGGCACTCACCGGGTCCAAGTTACACCGGCCTGCCGCTAAACCTTCACCCCGTGGTCAGACCTTGTGGTCAGGTCTCCAGGCATGCTGTGGTTTACTACCACCGGCTGGGGGCCATGTACAACGGGCATGCAGTATCGGGGGTATGGACGGGCCCCCAGTTGCACTGGCATATCAACTGCCTAGAGTTGTTAGCAGTGCGCCTTGCCTTGAACCGTCTCAAGGGGCGCTTACGAGGCAAGCACGTGCTGGTTCGGATGGACAACACTGCGACCGTTGCGTACAGCAACCGACAAGGTGGTCTAAGCTCCCGTCACATGTCGCAACTCGCCCGCCACCTCCTCCTTTGAAGTCGAAAGGTTCTGAGGTCCCTTCGGGCCATTTACGTTCCGGATCTGCTCAAGCGTGTGGCCGACGAGCTGTCACGAGCTGTGCTCCCAGGAGAATGGAGACTCCATCCCCGGACGGTCCAGCTGATCTGGAGTCATTTCGGAGCCGCTCAGGTAGACCTGTTTGCCTCTCCAGAAACCTCTCACTGCCAGTTGTTTTTCTCCCTGACCGAGGGAACACTCGGCACGGACGCACTGGCACACAGCTGGCCGTGGGGCCTGCGCAAATATGCGTTTCCCCCAGTGAACCTTCTCGCACAGACACTGTGGAAAGTCAGGGAGGAGGAGGAGCAGGTCCTGCTTGTTGCGCCCCAATGGCCCAACCGGACCTGGTTCCCAGAACTGATGCTCCTTACGACAGCCCCTCCTTGGCAGATTCCTCTGAGGAAGAATCTACTGACTCAGAGACAGGGGACCCTGTGGTACCCGCGTCCAGACCTCTGGAAACTTCATGTCTGGTCCCTGGACGGGACGCGGAGGTTCTAGGTGACCTACCCCGAGAGACACGCTAATGCCTTGAAGTGGAACCTGTTCGTTGAGTGGTGTTCTTCTCGCCGAGAGGACCCCCGGAGATGCCCGATCAGAGTTGTGCTTTCCTTTTTGCAGCAAGGGTTGGAGCGAAGGCTGTCTCCCTCCACCCTGAAGGTCTTTGTGGCTGCGATTGCTGCTAACCACGACTCCGTGGAAGGTAAGTCGGTAGTGAAGCATGACCTGGTCATCAGGTTCCTTAGGGGGGCGAGAAGATTGAATCCTCCCCGGTCCCCCTCTATTCCCTCTTGGGACCTTACTCTAGTGCTCAGAGAACTACAGCAGGGCCCATTTGAGCCTTCGCAGTCAGTCGAACTGAAGTTTCTTTCATTGAAAACTCTGCTCCTGCTTGCACTGGACTCCATTAAGAGGGTAGGGGACCTGCACGCATTTTCGGTCGACGAATCGTGCCTAGAGTTGGGCCGGGCCGGGAAATCCTGAGGCCCCGGCCTGCCCCGGCCCGGCTATGTGTCCAAGGTTCCTACTACGCCCTTCAGGGATCAGGTAGTGAACCTGCAAGCGCTGCCCCCGGAGGAGGCAGACCCAGCCCTAGCTTTGCTTTGTCCTGTCCGCGGCTTGAGATGGTACGTGGACCGGACACAAAGCTTGAGGTCCTCAGACCAGCTCTTTGTCTGTTACGGAGGCCGTCCCCAAGCAGAGGATGGCCCACTGGATAGTGGATGCCATCACCCTGGCTTATCAGGCACAGGGTGAGCCCTGCCCGCTCAGGTTATGAGCCCACTCTACTAGGAGAGTTGCATCCTCCTTGGCTGACAGATATTTGTAGAGCTGTGGGCTGGGCGACCCCCAACACTTTCGCTAGATTCTATAGTCTTCGTGTTGAGCCGGTATCCCCCTGTGTTCTCACCTCAAACGGGTAGAGGCACTGAGAGGCCCCGGTGTAGTGTCGGCTTCCTAAAACTGCTAAGACTGCTCCAGAGTGTCCGTACTGTAGACCCTGTCGAGCTTCTCCGTCCCCTCGGCAGCCAGACGTGGTTGAGCATCCGGAGCCAGGCCCTCACTCGATGAATCCGTGAGAACCGGTAGAGGGCTGGGTTCCATATGTAGAGACCTGAGTGGATCCCATATGTGTAAAAATCCACGGTATAGCCTTAGAGCCCGCGTTTCCCCGGCAGATCTCTCTGCCATTTTTCAAGAGGGTTGTAATCACCTCTAATTCTTCCATATGCACCTAAACGGATCTATATGTGTAAGCGCTTTTGAAACCTCCTTCGGGAAGGATGGGGCTTCCGCAACGTTCCTGTTCCAAGTGGAACGGGTACGTTTCCCCAGTGTTATCCAAACTCACTGAGTGGGTAGTGCTACAACAACAGTGACTGGCCTTCTTGTTGCGAGCCCAGCCTACACCAAAAGGGGTGCAGGTGGCTCGCACAGGACACTGGAAGGGACAGCATCCATGGTGCTTTGGCAGGGATGACGTGACTCGCAGTGACCGAATGGAAAGTAACGTCTCGGTTACGTATGTAACCTTCATTCCCTGAAGGAGGGAACGGAGACGTCACATCCCGTCGCCACGTCTGCTGTACCACCGCTGAGTGGCTGGGTTACCAGCTCGGCTCCTCAGCGAAAACCTGGTATGCGTTGCACCTGCTGCCTATTTATGCTCGCGCAGTCATCAGCAGCAGCTGGATGCAATCATCGCATGCCAATGTGCATTGGCTCGTTTAGTTTACACTCGAAGTGGATTGGTCTCTCTAAGCGAGATCCCATTTGTCGGTCACCGACGTGATGCCTCCATTCCCTCCTTCAGGGAACGAGGGTTACATACGTAACCGAGACGTTATCAATGATACTAAAAGAACAATGTCACAATATTAGCGAAATTACAGTATATATACTGTAAAAAGTGGCAACCTACAACTGTTACCTTAAAGAGTCATTTCCACCTAAGTTAACCCATAAAAAATTATGTTTGTGTAGATTATTGTATATTGGTAGGTTCAGTGAAGTTAATATTTTTGACTTCAAGAAAACTAGTTAAATTAAATAAATTTTCAGTGTACTCACTATAATTGAAGGCTGTAGCAAATAGGGACTACCATTATATATTATTAGTAACAGCTAATTACGAAGGGTTTTTTTTAACTCACTGGGCACTCCTGAGACCAGGCGAAGCGGTCGCAGCACTCGAAAGGCTCTGAGGGCTTTGACATCGAAACCTCCTGGTTTCCCTCCATGGCCGTGAACGGGCGGGTGGCTTCCAGCAGACTCCTTCTCCCCATCTTTGGTCAGAATTTCCAAGACAACACTAAACAATCTGGAGAGAAAAAATAACAATGAACCAGACAAATAACTCGTTCATACCACAAAACATCAATAAAATACAAATAAAGAAATATATACCGTTTGGTATCTTTACCTATACATTTCAATAAATGTATTTACTGATTTTTCTATCTTACAAACTTCAAGCAAACCAAACAAAATGCTTTGTTTTAGACATTCAAATATAAATCAAATTCAAAGATTTCAGGCTACGTTTACACTAGTGCATTTGGTTTTAAAACACATAACTTTTGCTATGGTTATGTCTGTCATATATATATATATAGCGGCACGTATACAATCCAAGACAGGATTGGATCGAGGCACAGATCTGGGGAAGGGTATAGAAAAAATTCTGCTGCATTGAAGGTTCACAGAAGCATGTGGTCTCTGTTACCCTTAATGGAACCTTGTAGGACTCTTCCTACAGCTGGCCTCCTGGCCAAACTGAGCAATTGATGGAGAAGGTCTTTGGTTAGTGTGGTGACCAAGAACCTGATGGTCACTCTAACTGAGCTCCATGATCTTATGTGGAGAAAGGAGAAATCTACAGAAGGACAAACATCACTGCAACACTCCATTGATCTGGGCTTTATGTCGGTGTGGCCAAACTCAATCCTCTCCTCAGTGAAGACACATGAAAACACATTTGGAATTTGCAAAAAAAAAAAAAAAAAAAGCACCTAAAAATCCCTCAGACTCTGAGAAACAACATTCTCTGGCCTGATGAACCTCAATTCTAAGCATCATATTTGAAGGAAACCAGGCACTGCTCATCACCTACAGAGTACCATCCCAAAAGTAAAGTGTGCTGGTAGCAGCCTCATGCTGTGGGGCTGTTTTTCAGTGGCAGGGACTGAGGGACTCATAAGAGTAGAAGAAAAGCTCAATGCACCAAAATATAGAGATAGCCTTAATGAAAACCCAGACCATAACATTCAGAACCTCAGACCGGGCAGAAGGTTCACCTTTCAACAGGACAATGACCCTAAGCACACAGCAAGAGTGGCTTATAGACAACTCTGTGAATGTCCTTGATTGGCCCAGTCAGAGCCTGGGATTGAACAGAATCAAATATTTCTGGAGAAACCTGAAAATGTGCATCTGCCCCCATCCAACCTGAAAGAGCTTGAGAGGTGAAGAGGCGAGGAGAAGGATGGCAAATAATTGCCAAATGCTGATGAGCAAAGCTTGTCGCATCATACCCAAAAAGACTTGAGGCAGTAATTTGTGCCAATGGTGCTTCAACAAAGTATTGAGCAAAGGCTGTGAATACTTACTTACAGGTGCATCTCAATACATTAGAATGTCATGGAAAAGTTCATTTATTTCAGTAATTCAACTCAAATTGTGAAACTCGTGTATTAAATAAATTCAATGCACAGAGATTGAAGTAGTTTAAGTCTTTGGTTCTTTTAATTGTGATGATTTTGGCTCACATTTAACAAAAACCACGTTGAGATGCACCTGTATGTACATGTGATTTTTTTTCTTTCTGTTTTATATTTTTAATAAATTTGCAAAGATTTCAAACAAACTTCTTTCACATTGTCATTATGGGGTATTTGTAGAATTGTGAGAAAAATAATGAATTTAAACCATTTTGGTATAAGGCTGTAACATAACAAAATGTGGAAAAAGTTAAGCGCTGTGAATACTTTCCGGATGCACTCTAGTATTACAGTATTTATTTATATTTTAAATTAGTTTTATTTTTATATTTTCAGTTTTCAATTCATAGTTTGTTTTAGTAATTTTTATTTTAATTTTTTTTTTATTAGTTTAGCTTTATTTTATTTTATTTAAATTTTAATTTGAACAGTTTTGGTACTTCAACTACTTTTGTTTGTTTGATTTTTTGTTTGACAGTTTCCAAGGCAACATTTCTAATTTTTGTATGCGTTTATTTTTTAAGTTTAAGTTAAGTTTATAGTTAAGTTCATATATTATTGCAACTTTAATACTTTTAATTAACAACAATACTTGTTGTGTGTGTAGGCAATAACATATTAGGGCTGGTTTCACAGACAGGGCTTAGACTAAGCCAGGATTAGGCCATAGTTCAATTAGGACATTTAAGTAATTTTTATAAATGTGCCTTAGAAAAAAAGAAAACATTACTGGTGTGCATCTTGAGACAAACAAAGACACTGATATATTTTAAGATCAGTCAGTGCAAGTTTCTTTCATCTGAAACAGTTTAGACTTACATTTTAGTCTGGGACTAGGCTTAAGCCTTGTCTGTGAAACCGGGGGTTAGTATATAAAATCGTACATAGTATATACAGTATATAATCTTTATTCTTCACTATATTCAAATCAGAAGAAAAAAAAATAATAACTTCTATTTTATGAGTACACATCTACATAAAATTTCTTTGAAAAACTGAGTTACAATAACTAACATAAAAAATTGTTACCTGCTTTGAAAATAATGGAAAAAATGCTTTAAAAAAATTGCTTGTAATCTAAAGTAGCAAGATAATAGCCAAAATATCAAAACATCTTTGGATTATAACATAGATAAACCACTTTCAGCATCACATGTCTGCATGACCTTTTCTGAATTTGCCAAAACATAAACAGCAAGACATTCAAACTGAACAACATCAGGTGGCATCATCTGCTGTACACATGATAAAAAAGCAGCATGCGATGACCTGAACTGACCATGGTGCACATCTGAATAATGATGTTTTACAGGACCTCAACAACAGCAGATAAAACACTAATAAAAATGTGTTTGTAACAAAAATTGTACTTTGAATGCATCTATCTGAGTATCGCCTATGAATCACCTATCTGTGAGTATTCTTGATTAATCTTCAGCTACAGAGGGGCTGCTGCACGGGAGCTAAAGATCAAGAGTGACAGCCCCGTGAACAGAGAGACGGGTACGTGAAGAGAGAGATGGAGACAGCTCTTCTGCATGAGGCGAACAGATCGAAATGTGACCTAGCTACCCAGTGGACTGTGCGTGTATGAGTGAGATAAAGATGCTGATGAGGAAATACAGAGGAAGAAGAGGAGAGTGTACACAGTTTGAGGTGATTTACAGAGAAGCCAACAGGACAGTGGGCTAAAAAAAAAACATCAGCGGTGAGAGATACAGATGTAAAAGTGGACAGAACAGTTACAGCATTTTAAAAATCACACACATAAGGAATTTACAGTACAGACTCACAAATACTTTCAATTGAGTAAAATGACAGACTGAATCTAGATGATTTAAATAGCTTATGGCTACAGTGTGGTGTTAGGTTTAAATTAAAAGGAAAATTCAGAGTTCAATACAAGTTGAGATCAAATCAACGAAATTAAAAATAAATAAATAAATAAATAAATGTTGGGGTCAGTAAAATTTCTTAATGTTTCTTGAAAGGAGTCTCTTTTGCTTACCAAGATACATTGTAAAAACAAAAATACAGTAAAAACAGTAATATTGTGAAATATTATTACAATTTAAAACAAGTCTTTTCTATTTGAATAGATTTTAAATTGTAATTTATTCCTGTGATGCAAAGCTAAATTTTCAGCAGCATTACTCCAGTCTTAAGTGTCACATGATCTTTCAGAAATCATTCTAATATGCTGATTTGCTTAAGAAACATTTCTTATTATACGCATTGCTGAAATGGTTGTTCTGCTTAATATTTTTGTGGAAACTGTGTTTTTTTATGATTCTTTGATGAACAAAAAGTGTGTAAGAACAGCATTTATTTGAAATAGAAATATTTTGTTAGATTATAAATGTGGCCTTGCGGAATAAAAGCAATAATTTCGCAAAAAAAAAATTAAAAATAAATAATAATAATAACGTGGCAATGCCTAAAACCATAAAACGACTGTAAAATTGATGAAAAACTTTACAGCTCAAATACCAAAATTTAAAGAGAAGAATTAATGTCAGTGTATTTATAAAATTAAATGCTTCGCAGTTCTGCTTCGAAGCATTCGCAGTGAAATCCTTAAAAAATTGACTAACTTTCAACAAGTGCCTCATTATACCTTGATTTTGGCTCTTCTTTTAAAGTGCCCCTATTATTGCATATGAAAGGTTCATATTTTGGTTTGCGGTGATTGGTCTGATTGGTCGAGCTTTTAATGCTCCAAAAGCGGCACCTAGTGGCAAAGAATGAATTTGCATTTTCATTCAGACCAACGCGAAAATCCAAGTTTTCCCAGGTCTGCGCGCGCAACAAGTGGGCGGGCATATGCTAATGTTTCATGTTAATGTCAACATGAAACGGCTTGGGATTCGTTTTAAAAACGACTCGTTTCAATGATTCAGAGTTGACGCTTTCTTTTGAGCGACAATAACTTTATACACGGTGCACTTTCAGATTTAAAACTTTGAGGGATGTTTTCATTCACTTAGAGCTGTGTTACACACTGCATGAAAGGTAATTTTCAAAAATCCATAATAGGGGCACTTTAAATTAAGAATGATTCTAAATATTTATTTATTTATTTGTTTGTACTAATCAACATTAAGGTACAGATGCTGTTGTTGAAGCTTTTAACTTCTAATGACCACAGAGTATTCCTTTAATTATCATTTGAATGTAAATGTGGTCTCACTCCTCATGCAAATTAGATTTAATGAATATCAAGTTCTATATATTTCTCAAATGGCACACTCCCAATAACCACTGTAAAATGTATAGACGTTATTAAATCAAATGCTCAATGTCGTAGGATAGTGTCACTTTTGAACGATTTACTGTAAAAAAAAAAAAAAAAAATTGTACAGTAAATAACAAAAATTATTGGAGTACGTTTTACAAGAAAATGCTATTACAGACTTTATACTTCTAATTTTCATGTTTAATTTAATGTGTTACTTACCATTTCTTCTTTTAATTAATTGTGAAATTTACTAGCAGTTTCTGAGTGAAAATTGTCATGACCAATTTTCAGTGTAGTGTTGCTCCATTTTTTTAAACATATCAATATTTTATCTGATAATATTACTTGACTGCATAATTTGATTACACCAGCTGCAAACTATTTGACAATATACTGTATGTAAAATGGAAAATTTACCAAATATAATTTGGGGGAAAAAAACTGAAAGAGACAAAAAAAAAAAAAGTATTTTTTGGCCACTGGAACTTTGAAGAAAGACATATTTTCAAAGTGTAAGAAGTGTCAAAAATTATTAAAGCAAATGCTCAATGTAATCACCCAGAGAACCCTTTATTTTCTGTATAGAGACAAAGTTGTGTTACGCAGCACAGGTGCTGTCAGTGTGAAAGCATGTGATCCTGATGGTGGAGTTACGCTGCTCTTGCTTTTGCTTACACACTGCTTATGCATGCGCTATGAAACAGGCCTGAGGCACGGACAAAAGAGGAGCAGCTTTTTTCTTCAACATTTTATCTCTGGGCCTCTGCATCTTTTTAGGCTGATACAGTAGAAAGTGACATGAAATTAACACATTTTTACAAAAACGGCCAGAGGAGGTTGAGGATCCTTCCTCATCTACCAAATCTTCAAAAAATAAAATAACCAGTTGATATAAAGCAACTAATGCTGGCAAAAGGACACAGGAAGAGTATGTCTGCAAACTTGGTTTTTGAATATATTTCATCTGAGAATAAAGAGTGAGTAATACAGTCCATGATGAACTCTAATCTAAAATCAGGAAATGCTCCACAGAGGCTGGTATAATGAGACAATATAGAGCAAGACAGCAGCTCAGGTCTTTTCTGGGTCATATAGCCGCATGAGGAGCATGTGCGTGTGTGTGTGTTTGTGTGTGTGTGTGTGTGTGTGTGTGTTGGGAGTTGAGGAGAAGGTGAAGAGCTTGAAAGGAGGAAAATTTGTGAAAGTGACATTCCAGAAGATGATGAAATAAAGAAGGAAACAGAAAGAGAAAATACCTTATCTTTCTAAATGCCTTTCTTCTATATATATACTGCTGTTCAGATGTTTGGAGCCAGTAAAATGTCTTTTTCATAAATCAATAAAAATCCATAAAAGCTTGCACTATTAATATTAAACAGAAAAAAATGGTGTGTTTCTATTATTTTAACCACTGTATATAGACTTTCAAAAGTTTAGGGTAAATAAGATTTTTTTTTTTTTTACTTTTAATACGCAAGGATGCATTAAATGTATAATAAAAAAACTTATAATGTTACAAAGAGTTTATTTTAAACAGAAATATCTAATCATCAAATAATACTGAATAAAATATCACGGTTTCCAGAAAAATATTAAGCAGTAAAACTGTTTTCAACATTAATAACCATAAGAAATGTTTCTTGAGCAGCAAACCAGCATATTACAATGATTTCTGAAGGATCATGTGACACTGAAGACTGGAGTAATGTGCTGAAAATTTAGCTTTGCATCACAGGAATAAATCACATTTTAAAATATATACGTTTTAATATATATTTGAATTAGGGCTGTCAAAATGGCTGAAAAACTAAATTCGAATTTTGAACTTAAATATTATCAAAATTCAAATTATATTCTAATTTAAAAGGCATAATTTCAGTTAGAGGAAAAAAAGCTTTTGGCTTTCTCCTGAGGCCACAAGAGGGTGCATCAAGCAAAATATTACTAATCCACGGTTCTTCAAAGCAATAAAATAACATGACTATCTTTGAAAAAAGTGCATAATGTTTAAAATAACGTTCAACCATATATAATTAATTAAGTTGCTTAAACAATTAGAAACTAAACAGCATCATGTATACACAGTTTAATACAAATCACGGAAAACCTATCACAAAGACTAACGTTACTTTTTTTCATTTAAAAACATGAGATGCAGTGGAATGGGGAATGGGGAATTTTTGAGACATGTTTTTTCAAAGTTGCTTACAATACTTTTAAATGGCTTTCTAAATATCCGACTCTCTTTTGTGAGACGCGAGTGCAACGGTGATAGATGTCCCTCTAGAAAATGTGCAAAATATGCGTTCTGTGTGAACTGCTTGTTTTCAGTTTTGACGTAAACAACATCATCTCCGGCATTGATGTTCTTTTTTTCCGCAGTATTTTGAATGAACAACGTATCCAGTGGGTTCAACTGGATAAGCTAAAAAAAAAAGCATTAAAATGCAATGACACCTACCTATATCGCATCTCGTGCGCCACTGATAATGCTGCCTGACGCATACCTATGTGGATTTTTATTTTAAATTCAACGAATATTCGAAATTCGATTTTTTTTTTTGACAGCCCTAATTTGAATTATTTGAAATTTTAATAATATTACAATATTTTCATTAAATAAATGCAGCCTTGGTGAGAACCATAGTGAACTGTAGATTTTTTTAACCCTTGCTTACAAATATATATGCATATTGTATATATAAATAAATGTATAATTTATTTCATTTATGCATTATTATTGAAATTTATCAATATTTTATTTGCTATTATTACTTTACTGATGATTTTACCAGATGCTTTAGCAATATAAATTTAAAACGTACAATTTAAATTAAATTGTAGGGGGGGGGGGGGGGAAATCAAGGAGAAAAAATGAAAAAGATGTGCTGTTTGTAATCAAGGTGATGTGCAAAAACTTTGAGTTAACTGAACAGTAGCTGCGCTTTGGAATATAAGCAGATAAAACATACCCTATGACGACAATGACGAAATCCAGCATGTTCCATCCGTTTCGGACATACGCGTTCTGATGCATCACCAAGCCGTACGCTATGATCTTCAGGAAGGTTTCGATAGTGAAAATGATAAGGAAGGCATATTCGACTGTTTCCTGTGGAAAACAGAAGAGGGAGAGAGAGAAACCAATCAATAAGATGAACAACTGCAGAGTGTGTACAATAAATTCAAAGACACATTACAGCTCACTGCCAAAACTATGCAATCCTCAGTCAAACACATACACACATGAACTTTTTTGGATTTTTTTGATCACACAATAATAACCACAAGACAGCTGAATGACTTTGTGCAGCCAATTTTGTCAGTGTAGGTCTTTCCAAACTAGGTGAACACAAGTCAGAGGTGACAACAAAATGAATAATTTGAGCGTGAAAACAAGTTATTTAAATGTTAATTAATTAGATGAAATGCTCACTATTTTTAAGTTTAAAGGTGTCATGAAATAGAAAAATGTAAATGTCCTTGATATTTACACATATTTAAGAAAGCTTATAATATGAAAGGTAATTGCGACTTTTTACTTCACAATTTGGGCTTTTTTCCTCACAATTCTGTGTTTATATTTGGCAATTATGAATAAATAAATAGCAGACCAAAACTCTGAATTGCGAGATATACACTTTAGAATTTTAAGATCTAAGATGCAATTTTATAAAATTTATCAAATCTGAATTGTAAGATAAAAAGTCACAATTCTGTTTTTTTTTGTTTTTGTTTTGTTTTGTTTTTTGCATGGCAGAAACATAAGAACAGAATTGCGATATGTGAACTTGCAAGAAAGTGAGATATAAACCCTGAATCTGAGACTATAAACTCTGACATAAAAAATCTGAATTGTGATTCAGAATGCTCTATAATAAAATTATAATAAAAAAGTGTTTGTCACATAAAAAAGACAGAAAATGATCTTTTTTTCACTTTTTTTTGATGCTAAAAACTTCATAAGCTAGAATTTCCACAGCACATTCAGAAACATAATATAAATGATCCTATATATCATCACTCTTTTAAGTCCGTGTCTTAGAAACTGTACAAGCATAAACAGATCAATGGCAGCTAAAATTGTCATTGAATATGTGTTATGAGGGAAAATATCGTTCCATGTGATTTGCCTTTTAGTTACTCTGCAACACCTCAACAATAGTGCTACAGTACGTTACTCAAACTCAAAGCGTAGTGTTTTTGAACTATTAAAGCATGCGGCTCAGTCGTGGCAGTGGCTAGTGGGTTGTTTTCTGTGCATTGATGGTGTTAGACACAGCCATTTAACTTGTCAAATAGCATCTCTTTATACAAACACACACACAGACTCAAGCTTTCTCCTTTATGTGTGTGTGACAGCTGTGCAAAGGTTGCACAATGAAAGAGGTTAGTTGGCGTGTGTGCGTGTGCGTTTAAGTGTAAGGACATTTGGGAAGCTTTTATACGCTGTGGGCCTCGTTTTGCCAACATTTTACAGACGACTGAATGGAGCACTTAGCCCTGTGTATCAGAGAAAGAGCTTTTTGTTACTGCGGGAAAAGAGTAACCCGGGCTCACTGATCCTGCTACTACAAACAGAGAGAGAGAGAGTTATATGAGTGACAGCAGAGGAGAGAAGAAGTCGCAGCACTGAATATGAGATATTTACAGGATATCAAAGAGGCAATCAAAAACAGATGACACAGAAAAACACATAACAGAAACAAATGCACTTGCCAAAATTCTAACTTTGTAGTACAGTTTAGCATTTATCTATCACCTAAAAATTGAATAAGGATAAAAATAACTATACAGATTTAAATAGTAAATTAAATAAATTATGGTTGGAATAAAAAATAAAATGAAATAAAATAAAAATCACCTTTGATAATAGAGGAATATAAAAATATATAAGGATAATGTTTAATATATAATCATAATGATATATAGAAGATATAGAAGATGTATAAAAGATAAGTGTATATAAGCGTAAATATATATACACTTTTCCTTTATGCAAGGTTTATGATGCACCTTTATGTATAAAAATGTTTAGATGCATCATATTAATGAACATTTGGAGGGAAATGTGGTGACATCATGAAAATGTTGGAATGGTGCTAAAAATGTACTTTATTTCCATAATGCGAAATATGTTTTTTTTCTTCTGACTTTAAGGCAAAATATAGCCTGGGCATATTTAGTGAAAGAGCAAGGAAACACTGATTCAATTTCGTATTTTGAACATGGCCACTTAAAATGATGAACTTTGCTAACAAAACAGCCTTTAACTTGCCGTGTTGTGCAAATAAACAACACTGAAGCAAATTTACATATCAAATAAACAAACAGAAGCAGAAGAGCTTCATTAAGCGATATGCGGTTGAGGACAATGTGATACAGCATTCCCAATCCATTACTCCTCTACTTTATTCATCCATCAGCAGAGTGTGAGAATAGAGAGAAAGAGAGAGAGAGGAAAACAGAGGCCTGTGGGGCAATCCATAAATATCTCTGACTCATCTCTGCTCATTTATGCTCTAAAGACTAACTGCACATACTCTCTCTCTCTCTGTCTCACACACACACACACATACAAACCATCATTAGCTAGTTTACTAAAACAAAAACATCTCACAAACACATGCCCTAGTGTTCCACACATGCAAATTTCACCTTCAACATCAAAAGCTCAACATCCCTTTTATGTTAACAAAGTCTGTTTTAATTGTTTGGTTAGTGTTGTGGTATATTTTTTTGTCTGGAAATTTGTTAAGAGCAAAATAAAATCTAAAATATTTTTTTTTTTCATTCAAAACAACCATACAGTAATTCGGTTTCACGTTAAAATGCCTTGATGGATTTGTTTCTCGCAGCTTTTCGCTTCACAAGACGTTAATTGATGGACTGGAGTTGTGTGAATTACTTGAGGATTATTGTGATATTTTTATCAGTTGTTTGGACTCTCATTCTGACGGCACCCATTCACTGCAGAAGATCCATTGGTGAGCAAGTGATGTAATGCTACATTTCTTTGTTAAAACTATTCCTATGAAGAAATACAGCTACATCTTAGATGGCCTGAGAGTGAGTAAATTTGTATTTTTTAGATAAACCAGTCCTTAACACAAAAATAAACTTAACCTCCTTACAAATATGACTTAGTTTCTTTCACGAAACACAAAATAAGGTGTTTTGGGATGTTTGTGAGATGTCTATGCTGCTCTTTTCCACATAATGAAAGTACATAGATGGTAATCAGGGGTTGTCAACCTCTAAAAAGGATGCAAGATCACCATTAAAGTGGTCCATATGACTTTTATGGACAAGAGCAGCATGAACTTTGAGCAAAATATCTTATTTTGTGTTCTGCAGAAGAAAGAAACTATAAATGTTTCTAGGGCTGTCACAGTTCCTCGATTCAATTTGAGTCCTCGATTATACAAATTCCTCGACTGCATTTTGCACGTGGCGATTAACCAGCAAAATACCGACAGTGGCGCATTCCATGGACAAGAATCTATGAAACGCATAAGCCTATTAGACCATTTTCTAAGGCTGCATGAAATATTAAAACAATTTAAAAATCATAATAAAGCATAGCACTATTGAATTCATTGTTCGCTCAGGTCTGTTTTTATCACCACAAAAATGATCCGATTACCCGTCAGAATAGTCGACCAATTACTCAATTACCAAAATAACCGTTACTGACACGTCTAAATGACTCATTTTAGGGGAAACTATTTATTAACTTAAAGCTCCTGAAAGTACAATTGACTAATTTGTGATTGGTCCACAACCATAATACAAATCAAGCCTATATTACAGTAAAATCAATACGACAGAGTGGAAACCCAAAACTAAATCAGTGTATGAGGAATCTTTCAGGACGAATCCATTAAATCCTGTAAGTGCTTGATAAAATTATTAATAATAAACTGATTCACAAAAAAATGTGAGCAGAGAAATGCAATAAATGAATGCTAAATGCTGATCCATCAAGAAGGCTAATCTGATTCTGATTTGGTTCTTTTTAGTGTTTTGATAATTGGTAAATACAGAATGTCATTTAGCATAACCATTGGTTTGAAATGAAGCATAAACACATGCACATGCGCACACACACACACACACACACAAGCAGGCAAATGTGTGCATGTGGCGAATAGCTGCCGTGACATGAGTCAGAGTGACATCATGTCGTTTATCATCCCGGAAACATCACAATGTCCTCTGTTCAAAGTAAAAGAATGTAACAGCACATACCAGCACATGCACGTTCATCTGGCAACAAACTGTCAATAAATCGACTATGACTTGTATCAGTCATTTGAAAAAATATTTCATATAGCTTACAATATTAAAGGCATAAACCATTTTTAAAAAAATACTTTACGAGTGGGATTCGTCCATGCAAATTTCACTATAATGATGCTAGGATGTTGCCAGGACAAATGCATACCAAATGTGGTTGCTAAGCTGAGTGATTTCTAGCACACTGCTACAGTCCTTATAAACACATGCACTTTTTATTATATATCATTTTATAGTCCAAAAAATGCATTACAAAACACACCTCACATCAACAAGCCATATGATTTGAGAAATCATCCTCAGCACAAATATGTGAGTGTGTTACAAGTGAAAAGTTAACTAATACTTAGGGTTAACGATTTGATCAGAAATTCCAAAAGCAAATTATGAGCAATACCAAGTTTACCAAATTTAGTTTCAATTAGGGCTTTGAATGGATTACACATTTAATACTTCATACTAACTACCTATTATGTCTTTAATTATTCAAAATAATTGCATATAACAATATAGGGGCGGCGATATGCAGTTAGACATGATTAACCAGTAGAAATTTATCGGTGGAGATTTTGCAGATTTTCAGATTATTGCGGTTACACGCTCTCGTGACGTTGCTGTGCTACGTGGTCACGAAAACTGGTTGTTTGCACACATTTTTAAGCATTGCATTTAAAAACAAGTGATTTTAAGCTGTTGAAACAATCAGCAGCGAAAAATAACTCACTTGTATGTGTCAAAATGGCCATCTTTGCAAGTGAAAGCAAACAGCTGAGAAAGAAAACATATGTGTAACAGTATTTTGGATCCAGGCAGCTCTTAAAATGACAGCAGTCTAATATTCCTGCTGTCTGTCATTCATGTTAATAAAACAACAAAAGAGAGAAAATCTTTCTTTGATCTTGACTTCTTTGATCTACTTACAAAAGTAAATCACTTTTGTAACTTTAATAAGAGGAAATATATATTTAATTTACACATTGAAGAATATGCAATGTTTTTATTCAGCTGATTACTTTATACAAAGTATGTACTGTTTCTTATTTATTTGTTCTACTGTACTAGTTGTTTTACTTGTCTACAGTGAGCTTGAGATTTTTTGGCTAGTATTAGTTTTTTGTGATATAGACACTGGTGACAAGAATTATGACAAAAATTTTGATACCATAAAGACCTTATTTAAAGCAAAAATAACTATATCGTGATATATTGTTACCATGAAATAAAATTACTCATAAAGTCATATAAGATTCATGTCACCCACCCCTATAACAATTTTAGAGAGAAGTCTCCAAAAGGCAAATCAAAGACAATAGCGGCAAATAAAGACAAAAAGTTGCTTTTGAAGTCAATATATTGATTGCTTTGTCTCCATAGCACTGAACAGAAGCTTATCAATGACCTCCACAGCAATAAATTTTATAAATTTTGTTTGAAGCAGATATATTTGTATTGAGGAATGTGCATGAGAATGACTGCTAATCAAATACAAGGGGGAACCAATGAAATATTAATAACTGATAATATTTTAGTCAAGGTATACTTTCCTGTGAGCTTTTTGTTTTTTTTTATGCATTTTTAAATAAATCCAATATTCCACCATAAGCTGTAGTTTGCCTTTTTTGCCAAATAATTTAGTCAGTTAAAAAGCAAATTGGTGTTTTTCTCTCGCCAATATAATATGTTCCTCATAATATGAAGGTCAAATTGAACTCAAATATAAAAAGGGTCATTAAAACCAAATATTGTTCACTTCTGGCCACCAGTATTGTGTGTGCAATCGAAAAAAGATATTGTATAATATTATATAAATATACTATCTATTATTATATAATAATAGATTTATTATTATTATAATAAATAGAATGAATCACTTTAAATAAAGGTGTTGAGACCACTGAGAGCCCTAGTTTTAATACATAAATTTGCATACAAGTTCTTGATGTCATTTGACTAGTGATTTTAAGGTTTCAAATCAGTAGAAGCATTGTGGCACAGCTACAGCTTGGTATTTCTGAGAGACAGGAAAAATGCATCTCTCTACCTCCTCTACTTCCATCTTTCTTTCTATCGCTTGTCTGTATAGACCCGTCAGTCTACACCAGGAAAGCTGGAGGGAGCGGAGACCACTTCATAGTTTCCCCTCTACCTCCTACGGTGTGTGTTGTGTGTGTGGGGGCTTGTTGAACAAGAGTGACAAACAACCACGGAAGCACAGGAAGTACTTTTCTCCAGAAAGAAAGGAACACAAAGAAAAAAAGATCCTGATCACAAACACGCTATAGAAATATGATGGTATTTCCAATGACCTTGCAGTGATAAACTCTGAATGCACGAAGACAGGCAGCTGAATGCAGCATCTATTCCACCTCCTCTCTCTCTCTCTCAGCCGTGCAATCCTGAACGTCAAACTCGTGCTCAGTAACCCAGCAACAAACCGCATCCTTTCACATGATGCAGTGCCGCTAAGAATCCGGTGGTCTTCGGTGCGCTGTTCCACCCCTAACCACTGAGGGGCAGTGTGTGGGGGCAGCAGCGGAGATCACAGGCACATGCAAAAATTGACTGAATACTAATGAGGAGATAAATCTCCTGCACCAAAGATCTCCCTCAAAACATCATCATCTGCCATTATACTGCAATTCAACACTCCATCTCGGATTCCATTCAGATATTCATTTATCACACGATGACCTCTGGAGCAAAGCAATTTCTCCAGAAAATGAGGCCTCTGATTGAACAGAGGGGACTATCGAAGCAGAAAATTTTGAGATAGAGCATTAAAGGGATAGTTCAGCCAAAAAATGTTGCCATTATTTAGACATCCTCAGGGTCAAATCCATATAACTCTGTCATTCATTGAACACAACTAAGCAGCTCTTTTACATACAATGAAAGTGGAAAGAACCAGGAACATCATTCAATTTTATTATATGGACAAGAGGTGCTTGGACAGACAACCGTACAAAATTTGGGGTTGGCAAGAGTTTTTAATGTTTCAAAGTCTCTTATGTTCAACAAGGCTGCATTTATTTAGGGCTCTATGATTTCTGTGATGCAGAAAACAGAAAAGTCTAGCTTAACTTGAAATTGTTGTTGAACAGATAACTGTTAAGGCCGAGACACACTGCACGATTTTCGGCTGTCCCAGATGAAAGACGGGCATCGTGAAACAATCGCTGCGATTTCTGATTCGCCACGATTGTTTCACGGTGCCAATCTTTTGTCTGGGACAGCCGAAAATAATGCAGTATGTTTGGGGCTTTGGAGTTATGTTTGGTTTTTGTCCTAGTTTTCATTGTGTTTTCAATTGGCCTGTTCCCCTGTGATCTAGTTTTCCTTAGTTCCCTTTCAGTCGGTCACTCTGACTGAATACGTTCAAGAGCAGGATGGCGGTCCCACTGAAACAGGCTCCTGGGGCATATGGCATCTGTAGCGGCAGTCACGCCGCTGGGGCTGCTTCATATGAGACCGCTTCAACACTGGCTCCATGGCCGAGTCCCGAGGTGAGTGTGGCAACGTGGCACACTCAATTTTCTCTGTCTCTGGGTCCCAAGAGGGCATGGAGAGTCGTGGACGGACCAACACCGGACCACACTCATCCTCCTCTCTCGCCTGCAGGCAGCAGCGGGCGGTTCGAGAGCGTCATCAAAGGCCCTACTCATGCACCCTCTGCCAAACTATGGAACCAGGTAAGCGTTGCACCGCACACCCATCTTCGGTCCGCCCACAGGCCAGGTCCCTGCGTTCCACCTCGCTGCCCCACCGCAGGTACGGTGTCTGGGTGCCTGATAGCGCTACCCAGCCTGTCTCGCTGACTCCTGTGGACCATCTGACTAGGCTATGCGATTCAGTTCGCCCGGAGTCCTCCCAAGTTCAGGGGCGTCCAATTCGCTTCAGTGAAGTTGGCAGATGCCTCTGTCTTGCGTGCAGAGATCGCAGTCCTGTTGGCGAAGGATGCGATAGAGCCGGTCCCTCCAGCCGATATGAGGATGGGGCTTTACAGCCCTTACTTCATTGTACCTAAGAAAGGCGGTGGGTTAAGGCCAATCTTGGATCTGCGCGTCTTGAACCGAGCACTTCACAAGCTCCTGTTCAAGATGTTCACGCAGAAGTGCATCCGTTCCCGAGATTGGTTTGCTGCGATCGACCTGAAGAATGCGTACTTCCATGTGTCAATCCTTCCGTGCCACAGGCCATTCCTGCGGTTTGCGTTCGAAGGATGGGCATATCAGTACAAGGTCCTGCCCTTCGGGCTGTCACTGTTGCCCCGTGTCTTCACGAAAGTTGCGGAGGCAGCCCTCGTTCCTCCTCGTTCCTCCCCAACACATTCGCTAGATTCTATAGCCTTCGTGTGGAGCCGGTATCCTCCTGTGTTCTCACCTCAAACGGGTAGAAGCACTGAGAGGCCCCGGCTTCAGGTCGGCTTGCTAAAACCGCTCCAGAGAGTCCGTACTGTAGACCCTGTCGAGCTCCTCCGTCCCCTCGGCAGCCAGATGTGGCGGAGCGTCAGGCGCCAGGCCCTCATTCGATGAATCCGTGAGAACCGGTAGAGGCCTGGGTTCCATATGTAGAGACATAAATTGATCCCATATGTATAAATTCCACGGTATAACTCCAGAGTCCATGTTTCCCCGGCAAACCTTCTGCCATTTTCCAAGAGGGTTACAATCACCTCTAATCTTCCATATGCACCTAAATGGTTGTTCATATGTGTAAGTGTTTCTGAACCTCCTTCGGGAAGGATGGGGCTTCCGCAGCGTTCCTGTTCCAAGTGGAACGGGTACGTTTCCCAGTGTTATCCAGTCTTACTGAGTGGGTAGTGCCATAGCAACAGTAACTGGTCTTCTTGTGGTAAGCCCCGACCTATGCCAAAAAGAAGGGGTGCAGGAGGCTTCCACAGGACACTGGAAGGGGCACTATCCATGTCCCTTTGGTAGGGATCCCAATTCGTCGGTCACAGACGTGACTCGGAGTGACTGACTGAAAGGGAACGTCTCGGTTACGTATGTAACTCTCGTTCCCTGAAGGAGGGAACGGAGACATCACGTCCCGTCGCCACGGCTTCTGTACCACCGCTGACCGGCCGGGTCACCGGCTTGGCTCCTCAGCGAAAACCTTAATATGCGCTGCACCTGCTGCCTACTTATACTCATGCTGTGATCAGCAGCAGCTGGATGCAATCATCGCATGCCAATGTGCATTGGCTCATTTAGTTACACTCAAAATGGATTGGTCTCTCTAAGCGAGATCCCAATTCGTCAGTCACCGACGTGACGTCTTCGCTCCCTCCTTCAGGGAACGAGGGTTACATACATAACCGAGACGTTTCCTGATTATCATTCTGTTCACCTGTGTATGATTAATTAACTCAGTTCCTTTGTTTGCACCCCTACTTAAACTCTGTTCTCCCTTAGCATTTGTCCATTCTACATTTTAAGTCGTGTGTACCTTCACCATTCTCCCTAAACTTTAATTTCACTTCACCAATTGTAAAAAAAAAAAAAAAAAAAAAAAAAAGAAAAAGCATTTACTAATAATATTTTATTATAAATTACAGTAAATTACAAATTCACAGCTTGATGCAAAGTACAACTGCCAGTAAGCTGATAGAAAATGAAACCATTTAACCAAACATTGACAAATGCTTCCCACCGTCTCTTAATAAGCAACAGGATGTTCTATTCATCCAGGAAATATATTAGTCAGGCAACACTAAATAAGGTTGTATTGTATCCAAACATCAGCACTGAAGTCAGAACATCTAGTGATGTCTTTGTAACGAAAACAGCTGCTAGTTAGTCATTTGTAGATGTTTCATTTCTACTTACATTTCATGGACAGACTTCTTGGACCAACATGTCTTGTTTAACATGAAAGAAATGCTTATAATAATCCAGAATCATTTTTTCTAGAACACTAGTCCAGTTATTTACAACCACCTTTACAAATACAGCCTGTTTGCTATTTCAGGCACTACCAAAAATAAGTTACCTTGTATATTATGGCTGTATCTGCATCGGTTTTGCCTGTGTGTCCCTGTGAGTGACTCTGCATGTTAGTAAGTGTGATTCTGAAATATGACTTGACTCCATGACCATCAGCAATATCGCTTATTTATGCCTGAACACGAGATCACCCGAGGAAAACTGAGCCAGGACGGAGTGCTAATGCCAGAGACTTACACACACACACAAAGTAGACCACCAGCTTCTGCACATACACGTGAACACCTGAAGACACTGAACACTGAATCTGAGTGGTTGAGGAAAAGACAGAAATCTAAAAAACTTGTATTGTTCTATATTAGTCACAAATGGTGAGAAAAATAAGAGCTTTTCAACACTTCACAAATCTCTATAGGAATTCACAGAACCGAGCAATCAAAATTGTGGTTTGTATCATTAAAGTTAAAATAAGCTAAATATATTTTATTTTTTAATTATTTTTTCATTTAAAAAATAAATGAATATTTATTTGTATTTTTTTTCATATTATTTTTATTTATATATTAAGAAAAAAAATCCCTCATGCTGTAAATGCATGTTATCTTAAAGACAAATAAACATTACAATAAAAGAAAATATTAAATATACATATTAAAAAATCTACTCAATTGACAGTAGATAACATCAAATCCCAGGTAATACTTTTTCCTCACTAAAATTACTTGCTCAGTAATGTTTAAGATTATGAATGCTACTGCATTTCATGCTGTCTCACATTAGAGCATGACATTTACATTTATTCATTTAACTAATGCTTTTATCTAAAACGACTTCATGGTACATGTTCAATATGTGGGTTCAGAAATTAAATGGCTTTAACTATAACTAAGAGTATTAAAGATACAATTTGAAATGTTAGTAAATGCATTGAGAGCATGTAAACTAGAACAAACTCCATGACTCTCTCTCTCTCCTCTCGCACACCCCATTACACAGAATCCCACTAATCGAAATGCATATAAAACACACACAGTGTGGCACACAAAATCAAACACTCCTATCAGTATTACACATGCATATACATACGAACGGACAGTGGCTTTCCAAAGCCGTCAAACCCACACACACTAAGATAAAGAGCACTGGGAAGTCAGCGCATCTGGTGAAAATAAGCAGTTAGCTAAGTGATTAAACATACACTTCAGCCTTCGTCACCGCTGGGGTCCGGAGACACAGCCAGACATACAAACACACACACACACACACACACACACACACACACACACACACACATCTCATTCCCCTCAGAGAAATCAGCGGCTTCTCCTTCTAAACAAGTTTATGCTTAACATCAGTCTTTTCCTCATACTTCTTATGGTGCAAGTTTTGTGCTTGGGACTGATTCCATCTCAAATTTTGCTCTATTTTAAGCTTGTCTTATCTCACTGTGACTCTAATATAGGTTAAACCTGACAACTGTGTTGAAACGATGGTGTAAAGTTTATGTAGGCCAGAATGTGCTGTGTTTGCTCTAATTTGTCCTAGGGATAAATTTGTTCTAAAATTATTTTAAAACCTGAAAAATCTACACTGTGGCCAACCTCATGGAAACAAGCTTTATAAAGTGACTAATTTGTTATCAAAAAAGTACCAAAGTAATGCTTTTTGAAAATGCAGGATAACAAAAAAAAAAAAGAATGGGTTTGGTACAAAAATTGTAATTGTGTGGAATAAAAACTCCTGCTTTTAGTTTTATATTGACAATATCTTATTTACTACATAAAATTCTATTATAAGCCAGTTTATTCATTCTAATTATTCAGTTGAAAACTTATTTAATTGAATTGAGTTGAACTATTTGACATAAATGGAGCACAGACAGAGTGTTGGTTAGAAAAGTTAGATGGTTAAAAAAAAAAAAAAAAAGATATATATAAATAAAATATGTAACTTTCCATAAAATCCACTCCAGTGGGAATAAAATAAAATAAAATAAAACTTAATTTCCTGACACTAGTACCATGATCTTTAAGTATGTTGGAATACTTAAAATATGTAAATTATGAAATAAACCTAAATTATTACATAAATTCTGAAAATGCAAATTATTAAATGATTTTAAGTTAAAATTTAAAAAAATTTTTTTAGTCGTGTGTATTTTATGTGCTGTAAAAAGTCACAACATGCCATTTTTACCCACCTAGCTTTTTTGCAGTTCACTAAAAACGGCCTGTGGTGTGACAAACGCATTTATAAATGTCTAAATATTCCAAGTAGTCAATATGAGATAACAAAAGCAGCATGTATAATTATAAATGAATTAGAAAAGTGCATTTTAAAACAGTCACACTGCAGGACAATGCAGTCACAGCTTGAAATGTCATGTCACACATCCATTATATTCACTGTACCATGTTACTGTGCTATTTTACATGTAGTAATTCCCAAAATATGACTGCAAGAGGTAACATGCTGGTGTAGTAATAATAATTAGCTTAATTTAAGAACAACAGAAGTGAATGTAAGGTTTCCATCGTGATATACAACATGACACGTGTGTGTGTGTGTGTGTGTGTGTGTGTGTGTGCATGCGTGCGTGTGTGTATGTACCTGTTTTTCTATTTATGTGGGGACTTAAACCGGAATACACACAGACTCATGGGGACTCGTGTCACGGTGGGGACCTAAATTGAGGTCCCCACGGGTAAAGAAGCTTATAAATAACACAGAATGAAAATCTTTTGAAAATCTAAACATTTTTTAAAAATCTAAAAATGCAAAAAGTCTCCTGTGAGGGCTAAGTTTAGGTGTAGGGTTGGTGTAGGTCAATAGAATATACGGTCTGTACAGTAGAAAAACCATTACGCCTATGGAAGTCCCACAAGGATAGCGAAACAAGTGTATGTGTGTGTGTGTGTGTATGGGAAAGGTTGAAGAATGTGAATATTATTGGCCATGAAAAGGGCACGCTTGTACACAGCAGGAGCTGCCTGGAGCCTTCAATCTACTGCAAGAAACAGTCAGAAATAACCTTATACCAGACTCTGAGTCTGTGCTTGTGTCTGATGAAGAAATGTGAGTGTTTAAAGAGTCTGTAATGTCACCTTGTGCACCTTAAAGGTACCAAATGATGTTTTTATACTCATACCTGCTGCAAGCCATATTTCTGAGCAGCATATTGTATGTAAAGAAGGATAACCGCAAACTGTCCGCAAGTATTGTAGAGAATATTTTACTAGGGAATGTTTGACTCAGTCAGGTACGTCATTAGTGGACCAAGAGCTTGGGGCTTCAGCATGTGTCGACTGCTTTTCATATACTCGACTGAAGATGTTCCTTTTTTGGCAAACTGACGCATGATCTATTTGAAGCAGAAATCTTATGGTTAGTGATAGATAAGTTTTAATATGCAGTAATGAAGGCTGCTTGCATTACAGTATATGACATTGTAATATGTACACATAAGTTTATTAAAGCATCTTCAAAATAACCAATAATGAAACTAAATGTCTTAAAAGAATGTTCCGGGTTCAAAACATCAAGTAAAATAAATTAAGTATGCCATAGATGTTGTTATCAGTGAAATTATGCAGTATAAAAATAGATTTTTTGTTTTTTTGAGATTTGCTAAATATTACGTTTAAAGGATTAAACATTTCCCTAAAAAATAAAAAAAATAGCTGAAATTTATTCACCCTCAGGCCAGCCAAGATATAGTTTAGCTTGTTTGTTCATCTGAACAGATTAGGAGAGATCACCAGAGGATCCTCTGCAGTGAATGGGTGCCGTCAGGATAATAAAAACCTCACAATAATCCACATGACTCCAGTCCATCAATTAATATCTTGTGAAGAGATAAGTTGTGTTTGTTAGAAACAAATCCCTCATTAAGGCATTACTGTTGCTTCTGGCCAAAATATGAGTCCATAATCCATAATGCTTCCACCAGTGAAAAAAAAGTCCATCCTCTGTTGTCTTCTCACATCACAATTCACTGACATATTTGTTTAGAACTGTTTTGGACTGTTTTCACTTGCAAACAGTGCTGGATGTGTGCATATTTCTCTCCTGATTCAGATGAGACTACTTTTTCAATGGATAAAGCAATATTAGCAATTTAAAGTTAAAACGCCTTAGTGATTGATTTTTTTTCTTACAAACAAGCAGCTTTTCATTTCACAAGACATTAACTGATGAACTGGAGTCGTGTGCGTTACTTGTGGATTACTGTGATGTTTTTATCAGCTGTTTGGACTCTCATTCTGACGGCACCCATTCACTGCAGAGGATCCATTGGTGAGCAAGTGATGTAGTGCTAAATTTCTTCAAATCTGTTATATATATATATATATATATATATATATATATATATATATATATATATATATATATATATATATATAAAAAATGTAGCACTACATCACAATTGACCGTTCGCAAAGGGCTTGATTGACAGGCGATCTGACCAATCAGAACGCGGATATTATGTGCCGCCGCTGCTATCCGCCATCTTGCCCGACATCTATGGCCGGTCTCCATAGAAATCCATGTTAAAACGGGGTAAAAAAAGATTGACTGAATTTAAACTTTTTCAATATAACTAAATATAACAATGTGCAGAGGGTTAAGCTGTGCTGTTGTTGGCTGCCACGGTAACGGCAAAAAGCTAAGGAATTCCTTTAAAGAACTTGTTTTGCGTACCAGAAAACCTGTCATGTCCGGTGCTGTATGCATGACTTGCAGCATTATGATACTGAGTGTGAAAATACTGAGTGTTAAATAATAAAATGATATGTTAAAGTGTGCTCTTATCATTCTGTGGACAAAATCCTGTGAACTTCGCCCCAATCGGGAGCTTTACATGCACATGTGCACTCATCTGTTTTCAATTCAGCTAACCTCATGTCGCTTCATGTCATCTTCCCACTCATTAAACTATGACAGGTCCTTTACTGCAAAAAGACGGTCACTGCAACACTCTAAAGTGATGAAACTATGGCGCCATGTGCTTTTTAAAACCATTTTCAGAGGTTTCACGTGATATTGTTGGCTCGGAAAATATGTAAATGCTCTGTAGCTGTATCCCGTCTAGCCTTAACCACAAATCAGACAGGAGAGCAGATTAACTTCTGTGGACTTTAACTTGAAAAGTGGTGTGTTCCACAGTTGACATAAAATACTTTCTGATGTTTATGTTCATTTCGTGCATTACGTAAATATGAAAAGACGAACGGTTCACGTGTTTGAACTGAGGCAATACAGTGATCTGTCACGACACATTGAAGAGCCACAAAATGGTATTTATTGTTTGAATTTCTTTAAAAATGACTCAATTTAAAAGCTGAGAGTCCTGAGACCTTGTTTCATATCAGATGTAACCTGCTCTGTCTTCTCTGTCGGTGTGTTATCAGTTTCCTCTTTGCTCTGCGATGTATTTTTCACTGTGTGAGAGTGTAGTGTGAGACACACTGTGTAGTGTGAGTGCACTGTTTGTCGGTCATGGCAACAGTAACTAAGGGTGGGTGGGTTTTGCGAACGGTCAATTCAATTCCGATTCACAAGCTCTTGATTCGATTCTTGATTCGATTCTCAATTTTTTGATTACATTCAGTGAATAAAGTTTTAATACAAATGCAATTGATATTTCAAAAAAAGGCCACTACTAAACATCAGTTTACAAGTGGTGAATTAACAAATTAAGAGCCACGGGCCTGTATTTTAAACCTATTCTCTCTTTTTTTTTTTTTAAAAGGATCCTATTTTTTTTAAACAATAATAGGACCCTGTAAAATGTTTTTATTTTATTTATTTATTTATTTTTTGGTAATCAACTGAAGCCATAAAACATTAATTTCATTTATCCTAATCAAATGAAAATTAAACCCTTTTATTTTAAAGTGCTGCACAACAGAGGTTTACCGTCAAAACTGAAAAGAAAGCAAACATGATTTCTTTAACCTTTAATTTTTTTATTTTTTTGTACATTTTTTTATTTTTAAAAAATTTGCAAAGACTTGTAATGTTTTTTAAAGAAGTCTCATGCACATCAAGGCTGCATTTACTTGATCAAAAATACAGAAAAGTACAGTAATCTTGCAAAATGTTATTGCAATATAAAATAATGGTTTCTATTTTAAAGTATTAATACCCCTTCATATTTTTACATTTTTTTTATGTTGCTGCCTTATGTTAAACTGCTTTAAATTACTTTTTTTCCACACCAATCTATACTCCGTACACCATATTGACAAAGCAAAACAGAATTGTCACAACTTCGTAAATTTATTAAAAATAAAAAAAAACTGAAATAAGTAAATTGCATAAGTATTGCAATACTTAACTAAATATTTAGTTTAAGCACCTTTACAGTCTCAAGTCTTTTTTGTTTGATGCAACAAGCTTTGCTCATCAGCATTTGGCAATTATCTGTCATTCTTCTCCTCACCTCTTCACCTCTCAAGCTCTGTCAGGTTGGATGGGAGCAAATGCACATTTTCAAGTTTCTCCAGAATTATTTGATTGGGTTCAAGCTCAGGCTGTGGCTGGGCCACTCAAGGACATTCACAGAGTTGTCTATAAACCACTATTGCTGTGCGTTTAGGTCAATTGTCTTGTTGGAAGGTGAGCCTTCTGCCCAGTCTGAGGTTCTGAATGCACTGGACTGGGTTTTCATTAAGGCTATCTCAATATTTTGGCGCATTGAGCTATTCTTCTACTCTGACGAGTCCCTCAGTCCCTGCCACTGAAAAACAACCCACAGCATGAGGCTGCTACCAGCACACTTTACTCTATACTTTGTTTCACACTTCTTCCATTAAGGGTAACAGAGACTACATGCTTCTGTAACCCTTCAATGAAGCAGAATTTTTTTTTCAACTCTTCCCCAGATGTGTGGCTTGACACAAACCTGTTTCTGAGCTTTGCAGGCAGTTCTTTTGACCTCAGGGCTTGGTTTTTGCTCTGATATGCATTATCAAGCTGTTAGACCTTTTATTAAGATGTGTGTGCCTTTCCAAATCATACCCATTCAATTGAATTTCCCACAGATTAACTTCACTCAAAGTGTAGTAACATCTACAATCAATATGAATGCTCCTGAGCTAAATTTCAACTGTCTCAGATAAGGGTATGAATACTTATGCAATGGAATCATTTAAGTTTTTTATTTTTAATAAATTTGCAAAGATGTTAAAAACCTGTTTTTTACTTTACCATTATGGTGTATGGAGTGTAGATTGATGTGGGAAAAAAAGTCATTTAAAGCAGTTTAACATAGGGCAGCAACATAAAAAAAATGTGAAAAAAATGAAGGGGTATTAATACTTTCGCAAGGCACTGTACACTACCATTCAAAAGTTTACTTTTTATTCATCAAAGAATCCTGAAAAATGTGTCGCAGTTTCCAAAAAAATATTTGCCAGCACAACTGTTGCCAACATTGATAATTCTAATAATAAATCAGCCTATTAGAATGATTTCTGAAGGATCATGTGACACTTTTGACTGGAGTAATGGCTGATGGAAATTCAGCTTTTCATCACAGAAATAAATTATGCTTTAAAGTATATTAAAATGGAAACCATTATTTTATATTGTAATAACATTTTGCAAGATTACGGTTTTTTTTTTCTGTACTTTCGATCAAATAAATGCAGCCTTGATGTGCATAGGAGACTTCTTTAAAAAAAACATTACAAGTCTTACTGATCTAATACTTTTGAACGGTAGTGTGTGTACATATATATATATATATATATATATATATATATATATATATATACACACACATACACACACAGGTGCATCTCAATAAATTAGAATGTCGTGGAAAAGTTCATTTATTTCAGTAATTCAACTCAAATTGTGAAACTCGTGTATTAAATAAATTCAGTGCACACAGACTGAAGTAGTTTAAGTCTTTGGTTCTTTTAATTGTGATGATTTTGGCTCACATTTAACAAAAACCCACCAATTCATTATCTTAACAAATTAGAATACTTCAAAAGACCAATAAAAAAAATATTTTTTGTGAATTGTTGGCATTCTGGAAAGTATGTTCATTTACTATATATGTACTCAATACTTGGTAGGTTTCTTTGACAGTGGCCTTCAGCTTATCTGCATTTTTTGGTCTCTTGTTTCTCATTTTCCTCTTGACAATACCCCATAGATTCTCTATGGGGTTCAGGTCTGGTGAGTTTGCTGGCCAGTCAAGCACACCAACACCATGGTCATTTAACCAACTTTTGGTGCTTTTGGCAGTGTGGGCAGGTGCCAAATCCTGCTGAAAAATGAAATCAGCATCTTTAAAAAGCTGGTCGGCAGAAGGAAGCATGATGTGCTCCAAAATTTCTTAGTAAACGGGTGCAGTGACTTTGGTTTTCAAAAAACACAATGGACAAACACCAGCAGATGACACTGCACCCCAAATCATCACAGACTGTGGAAACTTAACACTGGACTTCAAGCAACTTGGGCTATGATCTTCTCCACCCTTCCTCCAGACTTTAGGACCTTGGTTTCCAAATGAAATACAAAACTTGCTCTCATCTGAAAAGAGGACTTTGGACCACTGGGCAACAGTCCAGTTTTTCTCCTCCTTAGCCCAGGTAAGACGCCTCTGATGTTGTCTGTGGTTCAAGAGTGGCTTAACGAGGAATACGACAACTGTAGCCAAATTCCTTGACACGTCTGTGTGTGGTGGCTCTTGATGCCTTGACCCCAGCTTCAGTCCATTCCTTGTGAAGTTCACCCAAATTCTTGAATCGATTTTGCTTGACAATCCTCATAAGGCTGCGGTTGTGCATCTTTTTCTTCCATATTTTTTCCTTCCACTCAACTTTCTGTTAACATGCTTGGACACAGCACTCTGTGAACAGCCAGTTTCTTTGGCAATGAATGTTTGTGGCTTACCCTCCTTGTGAAGGGTGTCAATGATTGTCTTCTGGACAACTGTCAGATCAGCAGTCTTCCCCATGATTGTGTAGCCTAGTGAACCAAACTGAGAGACCATTTTGAAGGCTCAGGAAATCTCTAATTTGTTGAGATAGTGAATTGGTGGGTTTTTGTTAAATGTGAGCCAAAATCATCACAATTAAAAGAACCAAAGACTTAAACTACTTCAGTCTGTGTGCACTGAATTTATTTAATACACGAGTTTCACAATTTGAGTTGAATTACTGAAATGAACTTTTCCACGACATTCTAATTTATTGAGATGCACCATATATATATATATATATATATATATATATATATTTTAATTTCAGTAACTTTAAGAAGGCCTTGACATCAAAACGTAAGTGACACTTGACCTAAAACTAAAAGATTATATTATTATTAGTAGTAGTATTTGTTGTATATTTTGTATATGTTAGTATATTGTTATACATTCTTTCTTTTATGTGCATTTTACCACTGCTCTAGCTTGTTTCCTTCTAATAAACCTGTAGTTGCACAATAAATATTATTGGCTCTGTGTCAAATTGTTCTTTTGTTCCTAGATTCTTCAGTGCTGATGGCCTTCTGCACCCCAGCAATGTTGGAGTGAGCCTCCTGTAAGACAACATCTCCATGATGCTATGAACCGCAGGACTAGTAAGTAAAATCTCGAACATACACTACTGTTTCATAAGTTTGGAGTTGGTATGATTTTTTTTTTATGTTTTTGAAAGTCTCTTTTGCCCACCACAGTTTAATGTATGAAATGAATACAATTTACTACAATTTAAAATAACTGTTTTCTATTTGAAAATATTTAGAGTAAAGTAATTTATTTGTGTGATGATAAAGCTGAATTTTCAGCATCATTACTCCAGTCTTCAGTGTCACATGATCCTTCAGAAATCATTCTAATATGCTGATTTGCTTCTCAAGAAACATTTCTGATTATTATCAGTGTTGAAAACAGCTGTCCTGCTTCATTTTTTCAGGGTTCTTTGATGAATAAAGTTTTACAAACAATACAGTGTTTATTTGAAACAGAAATGTTTGCTCTAACATTTGATAATTGATAAGGCATTGATAATAATCAGAAATGTTTCTTGAGCAGCAAATCATTATATCAGAATGATTTCTGAAGGATCATGTGACACTGAAGACTGGAGTAATGCAAATTCAGCTTTGATAACAGCATAGAAAACTGTTGTGTTAACCCTCTGGGGTCAACAAACGCGGATACGCGTTTTGTGGCTGATTTTCCTGATAAGCCGAAATGAGCTTGAATTACTCTGCCATCTTTTATCGTACAGATAAGAGCAATACACCATTCGAATCTGTAAGGGGTCTACTTTTATTTGTATACACTCATTATAACAACTAAACTTTGTGCTTTTGAAGAATAAAGAAAACAAACAGGGTGCGCTCTCTGCCTTCTCCGTCTCCGCGAGCTGCTTTTAGAAACGTGTCACTAAAATGAACTGTAACTCAGCAAATACTCAGCACACAAACATGGGAGTTATATCTAAAGAAAGCTTGAAGTGTCTACTTTTAAATGAAGTAAGTCATATCGAAAAACAAACGTTCTGTGATAAAGTAATCCGTATGAAACCAACACGATGTTCAGTCTTTCCCGTCTAACTCATTATCTTTAATGAAATCCCGCCCCTTTGCGGCTCGCGCCGTTCATATGTAAATATCCACGTGAGACACGTGCGCATGGAAACGCCCAACATAAACAAAGCGTGAGGAGATCCTTCATCGCGGCTACTGTTCGTTTCTGCAAGAAGACGCGCTGAGTTAAGGCTGGATTTCGCTCAAAAGAAGAACAAGATTTCATCCAGAAGAGAAGATCAATCTGATCAGTATGTAATGTTTCTTTTTTTGCATTAGTTAACGTGTTATTGTGACATAAACTTGAACACATTACTAGTTGGGTTTTTCCCAAACTACAACATGATGAATGCTACGCATCTAAGAATGTTTAGACCATGTTTATTATTAATACTCTGTTCACAAATAGATTTTAATAGCGTGCTAAACGATAACAATTACTTCTCAAATATAAAATATCCTTTTTTATAGTACAAAGTACATCCTTTTATAGTACAAAGCATGTGTGAGTCTATGGCTGCAGAATCATATCTTAGGCAACTATAAAATCATACATGATGTTCAGGATGGCTATATGACTACAAAATCATAGTTGGGTTTTTCCCAAACTATAATTCCTGACTACAATGTTTGAAATTGAGTAAAACATTTTGAATATGAAAGGCAATTCATTGTATTTAAAATTCTTACAGTGCGATGCTGTTTTCACGCTCTATATAAAACAAAAGTAATATGAATGTACACTGTAATATGATGAATGCTACGAATCTAAGTATGTTTAGAACATGTTTATTATTAATAGCCTACTCTGTTCAAAAATAGATTTTAATAACGTGCTAAACAATAATAATTAGTTTCTCAGATATAAAATGTTTTTGTTCTTACGATAGTACAAAGCATGAGTGAGTCTATGGCTACATATATACAGATGCTCGTGATATTAACATGCTCACAAATGTTTTTTTTTTTTTTGTTTTTTTTTTGGTTGTTTGTATTTTATTGAAACAGATACCTGCACCACAGATGAATCCTGCTGACTTTCAGTCTCTTCAAACTGTTTTCCTCTGAGAGCGCTGTACCAACATCAGATTTTCAACTACACTGATATTCTATGGTAAAACAAGCTCCTTGACTACTGATTATGTTTTTTCTTATTGAATCCATGGAAAGAAGCAGAAACACTTAAATAAAACAAGTAAATATCAGGTATGATTTACTTGTTTCACTTGTTGAAAAGAATCTGTTGCAGAAATGACTCAAAGTCTGTTCACATCTCTGTGGTTAGATCAGTGTGCACAATAATGTGTCTGACCTTCATTATGTATGTTTTGATTATACTGTGTTGTAAATAAAATACAACACAGTATAATCAAAAATTTCAATCTCCTCACATTCTCTTACCTGCCTCAAAGTCACAGTCACCCTGATGGGCCATTAGGGGGCCATTAGGGGAGGGCCCTTTGTCTCTCAGAGGAGAATCACTTAATATTCAAGGCCATTGCCACACCCTCGCATATAGGCTTTCGATCACAAAACATGTCTTTAAAAATTTAAATCAATATATTGTTTTCTGTGAGTGAGTAAACAAGCTGATTTTCACATAATTTTGAAGCAAAAACTCTAGGCTACAAGATCCAGCTCTCAAAAGTCTTGTAAACAGATGTTCTGTATGTGTTTTATGGCCTTATTTCAGTGACTTCAAAATTTTAGTTTTTAGTTCCCCAAATAATGAGGACAAATAAAACATTTACTAAGGGATCAAAAGAAACACTTTATCAATAAACTGATTTTTGAGAGCGTTAGTGGCAGTGTGCTGATTTCTGTTTATTGATAGGTGAAGTGTTTCATGTGATTGAGCACCTGCCTAAAGTTTTTGGATGTGCGCATATTACACCTTGTGATTAAACCAGATATATATAGCAAATAAGCACAAATGGGGGCAGCAGCAGCTATGGTGCTTGGCCTGTAATGAGGACACAAAATTCTAATACCAAGGATTTATCAGAGTCCACTAAAGTAATTAGAGCTTTTTGGTATTTTAGATTGAAATAGCCTTCCTGATAATGTTTGGGGCTCAGATACTCTCTTTTAGTTAGAATTAAAATTAGATTAAAATACATATTTTATTGTATTCACACAACACATCTGATAACCATGCACTCCAGTTATATGCGATGAAATAAATAATCTTTTGTCTGAAATAATATGAACAGCAGCTATGCTAAACTTTCTCCTTTTGTTTTCCTGTTTCTATCTCAGGATGCCCATCCCAAGGTTACTCAAGATTACGCCAGCTCCAGATTGGATCCATCCTCACTTGTAAAGACTTCAGATGATGCCAACGCTCACAAATGCTTCAGATGATGGCAACTGTACATGGACACACAAAACTGACAAATATTATCCTTATATTACCTATAAGGGTAAGTTTGACGATTTTCAACCCGCTTTGTATTATTGCAAAGTCTCTAATATCTGTAAATGAACAATATTGACTCTTTCTCTGAATGATGTGTACCTATATATCCCCTTTTATTTGTAAGCAGCACTCCACAGGATGATGCAAAATGAAATGACGAGTTTTGACAAAATGACAAAAAGACACTTTTTGCAGCATCAAAATTAAAAAATGCTGTTTTGCATCAGTTTTGCAGACAAATAAACTAGGCTCCTCTGAGAATGAATAAACATTGTTCTTTTACATATGTTACCAACATTGTAACAATACAAAATGGATTGAAAATTGTTGAACTTACCCTTTACCCTTGACTAGAGACTTTAGTAAGATTTTAACAGACAATATTTTAGAATTTTTATCATGTAATTTAAAAAATTTGCCTGCTTAATTATTGTTCGCCTGGTTTTTATTTTGTTTATGTAACTCTTGTATTACTTTAACTCAGTTTTTGCCATGAAGATAGCCTTCGATGCTCACAGCACTGAACACGACTTGTATTATTAACTACTGTCATATGGACATTATTTTGTTGCCAGAAGATGGTCTTCTCCAGTGAGTCTCAGTCACCTCTGGCTGATTAAAGGATGTTTTTAAATTGTAACCTTGAAATATGCATTTTCTGTAAACCTACTTTGAAATGATAAGTATTGTGAAAAGTGCTATACTTAACATTTAACCATGGTTTTACTATAGTAAAACTGTAGCAAGCATGATTGTAGTAACCATGTGTTTTTTTTTTTTCAAACCATGGTTTTGATGCCACATTCTACTATAGTAATACTGTAGTAATACTTCAGTAAAACTGTGGTGACCATGACTATAGTAACCATAGTTTTTGAAATCATGTTAAATGTTGTAACTATGGTTTTTACTGCAAATGCTGTAGCAACGGTTACTTGTTTAAGTAGTTACTTTGGTTTTAATGCAACAATCATAGTTAAACTATGATTGATTGATTGATTGATTTTGTTGGATTGATTGGTTGATTTTGTTTTTACTATGGTTTTACTACTGTAAATGCTGTAGTAATGGTTATTTTTGTATTTACTATGATTCTACTGCAACAGTCATTGTTAAACCATGGTGATTGTAGTAAAACTATGGTTGATTTTGTTTATACTATGGTTTTACTGCCAATGCTGTGGTAAAATCATGGTTAATTTTCAAAAGACTACAAATAATCGTGAATTATCCACTTCTGAACAAAACATCTGATAAATGTAAATGTATTTGTATATGTAATATGTTAAATGGAAATATTAATAAAGTTGCAACTGTTACTGAGAGTGGTGAATATTGTTTTATTATAAACCAGTGGCGGCTGCCGTGGGTGGTCCATAACGATGAGTAAAACGCCGGTGAACCGTGCCCAAGCAGAGCAGCCGGGATTGACAGCTGCATCGTCCAAACATCGGCCAGAGAGCATTTCCGATCAGAGGCCGACGTCACGGCGACATCTTCCCTATTAGCAAACGCTCCCTGAGCGACATCATGCCGATGGAATTTTGTATGTCGGGTCGACATCGGTCCAGCATGTGTGTGCTGTTAGGGTAATTTAATAAATAACACTGTTTTTGTGACACAGTAGTTTTAAGAGTTTGTAGTCAAGAATGTACTTGTTTAGACTTCAAATGTGCGATTTATCCACCTAAAACAGAAAATAAATTTGAACTTCACACCAGTTTTTAACCTTCCTGAATATCATGTCCTATTTACTTTCATTCCAAGTGCATTAGTGTAAACTGAGAGAAGGTCAAAGTGATTGTCTGTGTATTGTGCATCACAGACGCTGTCGTTGCTTGACTTGTTTTGAACCCAGAGCACTCCTTTGAGAGTTTTCACTTTCTATACTCCAATACTCAACCCTTTATCACCTGGAAAGGCCAAATGAAAGCTGATACCTTTGGGTAATGAAGTCCCTTAGATATAGGACACCTAATACACAAGGAACTCATGCATAAAAAGAGGCACAGAAACACCTCATAACACAGCACAGACGTTACCGTTGTTCTGTAGTGTTGAAATGAAAAGGTCCTGTAATATACACTGAAAAGGCATTACATTATTCATAACTGTGTGGCGTTAAACAGGTGGTTACTAGCTAATCACTGGAGGACTGTTCTATTTCACAAACTGTAGTATTCGATGTTAAAAAATAATTGATTATATGTTTGGTAAAACATGATACATCTGTTTTTCCAGAGTTCTTTGAAGAACAGAAAGCTCAAAAGAACAGCAAATATTTAAAACAGAAAATTTTTGAAACATTCTTAATGTCTTTACGATCACTTTTAAGCATGATGATGAGTCCTTGCTAAATAAAAGTACTAATTATGAGAAAATTGACTGACTTTTGAACTATAATGTTGCGTATATTCTAACAATACAATACAGATCAGCATTAAAAGTTCCCTGGAAAAATATCAGCTGGGAATTTTGTTCACATGAGGCAATGTGGGGTCTGTGTGTGCTCTGTGATAAAGTTATGCTTTGAAAAACACTTAATTTTTGTTGGATCTAAGAGACGTTTGATCCTGAACCGGACCCCCTAATTGGAGTCTGTGATCTAAACAAAACTCCCATGAGCTGCATCTATAACCACAACTAAAACTGAAGCTCAGCTGAGGAAATGAAGAATTACCAACCTGCTTTCTAGTCAGTAACAATGCTTGATCTGTGCCACAGATGCTATTTCTGAGCTCTCCGTGCTCTGAAAGCAGCACAACCTCATGCAGTCCTGTTTGAGGTGTTCTCTGTGGTGATAAAACCAGCGATAGACAGTCTCTGTATTCATTTGCATAGTATTATATGAGGAAGCAATGTGCTGCTAGGTTGCACCAATCTATTTCTATTCCTCGCTTTCTATTAGATATCACAGCTTTCAAAACCTTCTCAAGCCATTTACAACTGCTGGCAAGAGGAAAAAAAAAAATAAAGACATTATAAAATGAGATACTGGCCGAAGAGAAACACCCACAATAAAGTGTCCATGATATTCTGGGGCCAGATTCACAAAGAAATTAAGTAACACTTTATTTAAAGGACCAATTATCAATATTAACTAGTTGCTTATTAGCATGCATATTACTAGCATTTTGGCTGTTTATTAGTATCTATAAAGCACATATTAATGCCATATTCTGCATGACCATATTCTAGATCCCTTAATCCCATCCCATACCTAAACTTAACAACTACTTTACAAACTATTAATAAGCAAAAGTTGTAGTTAATAGTTAATAGAGAGAGTTGGTCCTCAAACTAAAATGTGACCAAATTGTTTTAAGAACAGTGAAATACAAAAAGATTGTAAGAACGTTTCTATGAGTAGTTCTTGAAAGATTCTTGAGAGGTTCTCTAATATATTCTTAAGAACAATATTTGTATTTATATAGTTATTTATTTTTCTTAAAAAGAAAAGGACAAGTTTGGTGTTATCTGACTCTATGGTACTCTCATATGTGTAATAACTATTTAATAATTATATATTATATTATAATCACTCATCCCTAGTAATATTAATGCATTGTGTAGCTAGTGTAATGCTGTAATGCTTAATATTTGAAACAATCCAACAAATTCCTTAAACATCTTACCTATGGGGATTTAGACAGGGTTGTGCTAACTTTAAGAGGTTATGATCATTTTTAAGAAAATTCTTTTTTTTTTTTTTTTAGGAATTTAAAATCACAAGTTCTTAAGTTTTGTCTTTAGAAAAATCTAGAAAAAAAGAGAGAAGAACAATATAAGATGATAAATAGCAGATAAAAAGAATTTTAAGAATGTTTCATTAATCTGGCCCTTGGTGCCTATATACTGTATGACTTAAGTCCATTTATCAGTATGAACTTTTCAAACAATTTTATCACCAGCCAGATGAAAATTATCAAAATTTGTAAATTGCATGACTTAAGGTAAAGGGTTTTCTTAAAATGACCAAAACTAATGGTGATTCTTTACACAGCAACATCAAAAATTATTCATCTAGTAAAATATATAAAATATAAAAGCCTCATCAGCCCTTTATATGGGCTGCTGGAACATCTTTGATCCTCTAATGTATCTATAGGCTCTCCAGCATGACCTCTGCTCATCCGTGTGAGACAACCTGGGATGAATGTTATCATACCTGCTGGGATTCTGATTAAATTTTGCTGTGCGATTACCTCCTGCTGTTTAACACACACATGGGAGTGCAGATGGATGAGATAACACAGCCAGCACATGAAAAAATAATCAAGCAAGAGGAAAACAACTGACAAAGTTGTTTGTTTGATGTGTATTGCTGTTGCAAGTGTGCGTTAAAAGAACAATGCCCTGCTTGTGAGGTTTACGGTAATCTGAATTGGTCGCATGGTAAGACTACAAATGAAGTCCAGCAGAAATATAACCTGCCCAGTTTGAACATTTCAATAAACTTTCAATACAAACTCTAAGTTTTACAGCCAAAAAATGCAAAACACTTTGTCAAATGTAACCCTAAAATGCTTCGGGGGGGAAAAAAACCCAGGAAGCACCATCTCTGCCTGCCGTTTCTCTTTCCTGTCTAATTTAGTGATTTCAGCAACTCAAACTGTGCCAGTAGCCATGAGAGCTATTCACAAATCACGAAGCCTTCGCGCTGAGCCGCACTCCGCCACAAGATGGAACAGCTGTCTTATCTCAACTCACAATCGTCCTCTCGGTCCAAAGCACGGAGAAGAACATCCGCCCCCTCCGAACCTGATCCAAATGCACCGCTTGTCTAAATATAAATCATTTATCTGAAGAGTTCAAGATCAGATCAATTGAACTGTACAAGCGAAGCAGTTTGTCGAAAGGAAGTGAAGCAAGTTTGAAAAGAAAATGTCTGAGCTGAGCGTGCATCTGTTCTCAGAAAAGATCATCGAGATTATAATGTGACAGATTTTCCTCTATGTCCTTCCAGGAATATACACATATAATCACAATGCCGTGGTTTTGTGTGTCTTTCATTCGCCTGTTCTCAAAGAAAAAAATATTATGAAACAACTGAAATCCGGCCTGATTTCCTAACAATATTTGGTCTTTATTATGCAAATTCTTCACAAATAAAGTCCTCATTTATTATAACTTAACGAATAATATACTGTAAATTCTTAAAATCTCTCTGCAGTCTCAAATTTTATCCATCAAATCTCATCTTTGACAATCAAAATGATATATTAAATATATCATATATTATATATAAATTATAACGTTTTCCCCCAGTGAAAATTATTTCTTCATGCCTCAAAATAGCTTTAATGTACACTTTATACCCTTAAAGGGATAGTTCACCCAAAAATGACATTTCTGTCATTAATTACTCAGCCTCATGTCGTTCCAAACTAGTGTTGTCAAAAGTACCGACTTCTGTACCATTCGGTACTGTAATTTTAAAAACGTCCATTTCCCGCTAACATTTGAGCGGATTCTTAAAACACAGCTGATTGGCCATAGTGTTCACGCGCTCAACAAATATGACTGTGATTGGCTACAGTGATCATCGCTTCATGGTTTTCACGGAGCGCTTACACAAAAGTACATGGGAGCGTTTGAAAGTTCAGCGTTCAGCGTTTTGAGTGCGTGAACACTATGGCCAATCAGCTGTGTTTAAGAATCCGCTCAACAGCGCTCAAATCTTAGCGGGAAATGGACGTTTTTAAAATTACAGTACCGAATGGCACCGAAGTCAGTACTTTTGACAACACTATTCCAAACCCGTAAGACCTCCGTTCATCTTCGGAACACAAATTAAGATATTTTTTATGCATCCCGTGAGCAAGGACATTGTTAAAATAATCCATGTGACATCGGGGGTTCAATCGTAATTTTACAAAGCTACGAGATTACTTTTTATGCGCAAAGAAAATAAAAACAACGACTTTATTCAACAATTTGTCTCCTCCGCGTCACCCAGGCGGCATTTTGGAGAGCATCCACTGAATGTAAACAACGTATGCTGTTCTGTGTCAGCTGCGCCACACTTTGATCTGAACGAAAACAACATATCCGCGTGGTGCAGCTGACACAGAACAGCATACACTGTTTACGTTCAGTGGATACTCTCCAAAATGGCGCCAGAGTGATACGGAGGAGACGAATTGTTGAACAAAGTGTTTGTTTTTTTTTTTCAAACAAAAAGTAATCTCGCAGGTTTGTAAAATTACGGTTGAACTCCTGATGTCACATGGATTATTTTACCAATGTCCTTGCTATGTTTCTGGACCTTGATCGTGTTAGGATCCTTGCTGTCTATGGGAGGGTAAGAGAGCTCACGGGATGCATCAAAAATATCTTAATTTGTGTTCCGAAGATGAACGGAGGTCTTACGGGTTTGGAACGACATGAGAGTAATTAATGACAGAATTTAAATTATGTGAACTATCCCTTTAACTGTAATCTCTAGCTTCCGCTAACTCTCGTACGCACGTTCACGAGAGAGAGGCGTCCAGCAGATGACGTAAGACGTATGAGTAGAGTAAGCTCTGGTGACAATATGTTTGTCTCGCGAGAACTAAGTTTTCAGGAAAACCAATCACTGCCTTATACCTTCAACCTTTTTCTTTACAAATCCTCATTTTGTACTTCTAATTCGCATTCATCTTCTGCTGGAATGCCACTTTCTAATGAACATGCGTACGACAGTTAACGGAAGCTAGAGATTAGCTACAGTTTATAAAGTTTTAAATAGGGATGCACGGAATGTTCGGCAACTGAAATTGTTCGGCCGAAAATAGCAAAAAAAACACTCTTTCGGTGTTTGGCCGAATAAATTGTACTGAACTATGACATGACGCAATCAAATAGAGGCATGCACTAATGCAGCAAACACGTCTGCAGTGTTAAAGTATTTAAAACTGTCAGAGAAAGACGCAAAAATCATTACAAGCACGAAGCACCGACAACGAGAGACTGCTTAGCGCTACATCTCATGTCTCCGATGAGAAGAGGAAGGGGTGGTTGTTGCTGGTTACTGTGATGATTGAAATCGCGAAGTGGCCTCAAACGATTAGTAAATAAACTACAGAATGTTATGTTTTCTAATACACGCACGAATTGCATGTATTCAAACAGCGCTGCACGAGCTCGAGGCGCCAGTGTTCAAAGTCCAAAGCGTGAGAAAAATCTGCACTGAAACACTTAACACAGGCTTTACTTGTCAGTTGCTCAGTCACATTTTTATAATTTTTTTAAAGACATGTGACAAAGTGATACGTGCGACAAACATCTTCCCAAATTCGTAATGAGAATAATTTAAATATCTGCATGCTGTTGTCAACAAAAAGAAGCACTAAGATCTTCCTGCGGGTTTCAGCCAAAATAAAATCTAAGAAAAAGCAACTCCATCAACATTCGTTACTGTTAGTATTGTAATTTTACTGTTGTTCTGTAAAATAAAACAAAAAATTAAGACAATAATAATGATAATAATAATTACCCTACAACAGCTCTATACATTTATTGTAACATTCATACATAGTGTTCAAATTGGGATCTGTAATATAGGCTATTGTAATGTTTTAAAAGAAGTCTCTTCTGCTCAGCAAGGCTGCATTTATTTGTACAGTAAAAAATCCATGTCTGATTCAAGAAGTGGGTCTCAAAAATGGCCAAAAAATATTATTTTAAGTTAAATTGTGCTTTGTTGGTATAATGTCTAATAGAATGTTAAAAAATGTTCAGTGTTAAGTAAATATTTTTAAATAGTTTTTTTTTTTATTTGAAAAGCAGGACAAAACAGTAAAAAGCACATTTTGGCTATTTAATTTATGCAATGGTGCAAAAAAATGGCATACATGGCATACATGGGGGGAAAAATGCGAAAAACCGTGCGAAAATGCGAAAAACCGTGTTCGGTATTTGGCCTTCGGTCCAGTGTTTCATTTTGTTCGTCTTCAGCTTTGGCCAAGAATTTTCATTTCGTGCATCCTTAGTTTTAAATATAGATCGACTCACCTCAATATACACATCGATTCACCTCTGAAGCCTTTATTAACCCCCCGGTGCCATGTGGAGCAATTTTTATGATGTATGCATGCAGTTTTTTGGGCTTCAAAATCTTAACCCCCATTCACTGCCATTATAAAGATTGGAAGAGCCAGGACATTTTTTAATATAACTCCGACTGTATTCGTCTGAAAGAAGAAAGTCATATATACCTAGGATGGTATGAGGGTGAGTAAATCATGGGGTAATTTTCATATTTGGGTGAACTAACCCTTTAACTCTATACGCAGAACTGCATGAATATGCTAATTAGTCCCTGCCTCCACTCAATCCACCAGCTCAAAACTGCTCCACTTTCACTCGGTTAACTGAAGTAGTTAACGCTACACAATGGCAAGTGGCAATATTATATCAATCCATCCGTATATGTTTGAACTACTGGAGAAACTAATTCTGAAGAGGAAAAGGAAGAGTGAATTATACCGGGTCGTATACAAGTCAATGTATCAGAATGGTAATATATTTTATGTATAGCTCTCTACAACGTCAGACACTTAACAGTAATTGATATCATTAGCTTTTGGCTTGACTGCATTATCAAACAGCTAATAATGTGTTACAAATGTTAAACACACCATGTTCCTGTTCACCATCTCAGAGAGCTACCTTCTAAAACTCAACATCCATATGTAGAAACACTTTGCTAATGATATGAAAAGTCCTGCCCCACAAGTTGACAGGATTGGTTACATGTATGTGACATAGGAAACATGGGTTATTTCAAACCACGTCTTTGCTACACTGGATTTCAAGGAGAAAATGCTCAGCAATGGTGTTGACTGATGAATTTGCACATGGTTTGTCTTTAAGCATATACAACAGCAGACAGACATGTAAACAAATTTAACTTGATTTTCACCACAGGGGGTCTTTAAGCCACAAGGATTCACTATGAAATTCTCTATAATGAAAACTGCACACCATTAAAATGTAAAAGGGCGGAGCTTAGTCTCCTTTAAACTATGAAATACTCATCCCTTAGGAGACGCTCTTTGACCGGAGACCCATCTTCAGATGCAAACAACAGTTAATGTCAGTGTGGGGTTTGGGGTCATGGCAGGGGTCAGACTGGAACAAGCTAAAAGGTCAAAAGGTTGCAGTCATTTACTCACCAGGTCGTGGTTGGTTGAGTTGGAATCATCCTCGGGAAAGGGGATGTATACAGCTAAGGCCATGCAGTTGGCGAAAATCGCTATCAATATAAAGATATCAAATGGCCTGAGATGAGAGTTAAGGAGTAGAACAAAGAATTAATCATTATTAATAATTCAAGTCAGAAGCAATTAATATATACATCCAGTCATTCTTGTGAAGGTTTACAAGTTAAATTTGCTAATGGAATCAATCAAACAAGAAAAAAAATCTGGCATATATTGGACATATTTAAAATCATGGGAAGGGGAAAAATTTAAATTCAAGGTCAAAATGTGAATAACAAATCAAATTTCAACTCATCCCTCAAGTTGGCATGATTAAAATGGAATTACTCCAAACCTATTATTTAAAAGTCTCCTTTTTTTCCTTGCCACAAATTCAGATTTGTTACTTGGCTTGCTAGCATTTTTATTTCATTTTTTAAGGGTCTGAAAAACACATTTATGTTTTTTTATAAGCCCTATTTATTTTTAAAATTATGGCATAAGATTGCTGATTTGTTTTTATTTTTTGAAATTTCAACAAAACCTAGAATTAAACGAATTAAATTCAACATAATTCACAAAACAATATTCAAAACATTACTGAAAACAAAATTTGTGTGTTTACAAGGCATAAAAACATATCTCATTATTCAATGATCGTGGACTATGTTCCATCAGCTGGCCTGAAACGGTCACACCGGACCCTATTCATCTGTACATCTTTATTATTCAACTGAGCTAAATTTCATCTTGTGATTGCTCAAAAGGGTCAGAAGTAAATAGCAGTGAGTAGCTACTTGCATGTGGTTTAACAGTAAAAATCCATCACAACAGCACTGACTCAGCCGCTCTGCTTTTGAGACGTATTTAATGTAAACAAAACTGCTGTGAGTCAGAGGACCTGAAATGCTGCAATCTACATTAAATATTTGACAGTCAATCATATAAATCTATCCTCTGCTTTCACAAAAATGCCTAATTTTGCGTGTCAAGGATACATTTTACACTACATTCTAGGTTGCGTCTCACATTACACTTATGCGTTTTTTAAATCCAGTACAATGCAATGCTCTAATTTCACGCTGCTAAATACTCTTATTAGGCCATGAGCTAGGACACTAAAATGTTAGATTATGCACCATTCAGAGGAAGTTCTCTCTGACTTTCCCATGATTCCCTTGAGGAAAGACAAGGCTGGTAGCGCTGCTAGGTTAACATATTTCTACACAACATGTTTCTGCACAAATGTTAACACCTGCAATGCTTGTTTCACTGTACATTATATTGTTTAACAACAATATGCAGCTTAAAAAAATAAGACATTCTAGGCTATACATCCTCTCTCGAAGAGATGAATCTGAAATCTACAGCCTGGAAGCCATAGCTCCTTTATCTTCCCGTAGGGCCGGGGAACAGATGTTCTTTTCAAAGCTCAGCTACAAACTCTGACTTGCGTTTGAGATTAAGGTGTTTCTCACTGCAGGGAACACAGCTTCTCCCTAATAAAGACCACCAGACAAGTTTCTACCGGAGATCACGAGCTGGGATGTCGCAAAGGTGGACTACTTTCATTTGTATACCTGTTCTCTTGATGATTCGCTCAATTACTTCATCCCCCCTTCACTTATTTTCAGCACAGGCCACAAGCAAACTACACCATATGTTAGTTTTCTAGAGAAATAATGGCAGAAGATACTCCGAAGCGTATTTACAAACAACAAACTTGGACTTGAAGAGCAGACCACTAGTTTTTCCATGTGTTCAAATGTAAGTCTGATAAAATCGAATATACTGAAAAACTGTATGCTGCCATTTTTTCCATAAAACATAACCATATTTGAGTCCTCAGCCTCATTGTGTTTGTAATCACGTCCTTGCAAACCATTCAAACTCAAACTTTTAGGGAAAATGTTTTTAAAATTGAGAATCAGGAAAGAGTTGTCAGAAGCTTACTGGTGATGACGTCGTAGTTCGTTTTATAGCCTACAGGCGATTGTATTTAGACTTCAAAATTCATAGAAGTTGTGTTCATTTGTGAAGATTATCATGATGAACCAAACGTCTAAGAATCATCAACTTTTGTTGGTCACAGATCTTATATTCTGCCATAATCCATAAGCAAATGGAAAAATCCTGTTGGTTTTTGTCGAGGGAACCAGAGTGATGCAAACTTCCGAGTTTGCCTACAAAAATGCAGATGCATCAACTCTGTTGCAATTTTTAACAAGCTGCCTCCAACCTGATAGACCTAACCTACCCGAAAGACCTCCAACTCTTATGAAAACCATGGTTTTATTATAGTAAATGTGTACTAACCATAGTTTTTGGTGTATTGATTTCCATTTGTATAACCACAGTTTTACCACAAATACCATTGTTAAACTATGGTTACTGTAGCAAAACCACGGTTAATTTGTGGTTACCATGGTTTACCTAACCATGCTTTTTTGGTTTTATTTGTAGTAAAACCACGGTTAATTTTCGTAAGGGCTACCACCATTGGGTGGATATAGTCAAACAGCAATGTTCTGATAGCACCACAAAGCCAAAGCGTACACAATTTTCAGTGGACTCAACCTATAAATGGCTTAATTATAGTTGTCTTATTATCAAGTTGTGCAATTTTTTCTTCTTCGAAAGACAAAGTATTTTAAAGAAAGTTGGGGTCTAAACTTTGACCTCCATTGTGTGGAAAAAGAGGGGGAAAGGTAGTCATACAGGTTTGGAACGACACAAAGGTGAGTAAATGATGACAAAATTCTCATTTTGGGGGGAAAAAAACTCCTTTAAACTTGGATATGAGAACATTTTAAACACCCCAAGGGTCTTGACGTTAATCAATCCCAATGTTTTACAAACAGAAAAGGATACTTCCATTCCACGAGGCTGATGCAGGCCCGGCGGATGGGGTTGTTGAGGTTGAGGCAGAAGAGAGATCTCTGCGGCCGCGTGTTGGCCGAACTGCCCTGTTTTTTGCTCTTGGCATACTGCTGCCGCTTCTTCTGGGCCAGCGAGCCGACCGGTACCACTGACGACGGTACAGGCACGGAGGCTGCGGGGGGCGCTGCAGGAGTCGCAGCAGGCGGAGCAGGGCCGTTGGCGCTCATGGTGCGGGCGTGGGCCTGAGCGGTGCGTCCACCAGCATGGGCCTGCCAGGGGAGAGGGCACAGGGGTGGGCGCTGGAGCGGAGGGTCTCACCAACAGGCTGGCACGTCACCAGAGACAGGGACTCTGGTACTGCTGGCATAATTTGCCTCTGTGAAAGACAGAGAGGAGAGTTAGAGAGAAAACGAGAAAGCACAGAGAATATAGTGGGAGGCTGTGCAGTGACTTCCTTCACTGCTACATTATATTATGCAACAATGTGGGCGTAGGACTAAAAGATGCATACAGTATGTCTTTGGGTCTAAAAGGCCAGTGTCTCAAGCAAAGTTTGCGAGCAATCCAACATGTAAAAGACGTGGGCACCAAAAGAACCTCTATATTTAAAAGAATAGTTAATATAAACATGAAAATTCGGCTCTTATTTACTTACTTTCATGTCAAAAACACTGTAAAAGTAGCCCATACGGCTCATACGCTATATTTAGGTTTTTATGAAGCCGTATGATAGCTTTGTGTGAGGATGGACCCTTCTAGCAAAGCTATTTATATTTTCTTTTCTTTCTTTTTTTAATGAATGTACATTTATAACACTATGAGCTATATTACCTGGTTAACGCTGCAGTTTGTGTGTGTTTCTAATATAAATTCTAAAGGAGTGATGGCAAATTTAACTCATTCTCTTCTGACCAACATAATCTTTTGATATTTTTTACCTCTTTTGGAAAGTCATAGAAGCACAATCATGCTTTTATTTTCCTTTGCTGTTGGAGCAAACATGAACGCAAAAATGTATTTGTTTTCATTTACAGAAGGTATAGTCTATAACACTTTACCCAACTATGACAGCCTCTGCTTTTGTGAACCCATGTAAAAAGCATTCATTAGACAAAAATTTTGGCCGTTATTTGATTATTAAAGACACTTAAATCTTGTTTTTTAATCAGTTAACACTTTACAACAAGGTCCCGTTACTTAATGATCAATGCATTTGTTAGAGTATTTAAATAATATTAACAGATACAACTTTTGATTTTTCATTAGTAAATGTTGAAATGAACATTAGGATAAATAATTGCTTCAGAAGTATTTTTCATAGCTAGTTCATGTTTATCAACTGTTATTATATAAGTGTTACCTTTTATTCTACATATATGAACTGCTACATCATGTCATGACAAAAAAAAGCAGCATTTGGCATAAAACTTGTCCTAATATGTATATACTGACATAATGTTTATTCCTTTAAATCTAAAATCAAAACCATGAAATCAGGAGTATCAAATATTGAAAAGTCTGAGGTGGTGCAACACGACTATGAGGTACAAACAACATGCCAGTTTAAACTAAAAATATTATTTTACAGGTTACTACGATTTCTCAACAAACCGGGGCAGCAAAAAGAAAAAGCATAACATGCTGCTTAAATGACAGAGGTATTATTAGGATAATGTCACAAAAAAAAAAAGTTGCAGCCTGTGGAAAAATCAATGCGTGTAGCATGACCCAATGAAAACCAGCCTGCAAACAGATGCATTGTGGCAGAGAATCACACTACCAACATCCCCACATAAAAACAGACATTATCAGCAAGAAAAACACGCTCTGCATTTAAATACTAGCAAAAAGCACACATCCAGGCTCATGGAACCCACAAATGTCACTCATATACATCCGAGTCCTTGAACCACTAGGCCCTGCAGAGGAAATAAAGACATGCATGGAAAGGTCATACCGCCTGTATGCATTTCCCTTCAAGCATTTGTCTGCCATCGGATCGTGAAAACCTAAGACATTGCATCCAAATATGTCACAAATTCAAGCCTATGCTCTGCTCTGATTGGATGGGCTATACAATAAATGTTAATCTTCACACTAATGATATAGGACACATAGTGCACTATATCCTTGTCAAATACTGGCTCGTATATTAGATATATTTATCATTCTAACCTCAAACATGATGCAAACTGATAACGAAACATAGCTCCTTAATGATTTCATTCCAATAGTACTTGCATGCATGCTGACGTTTAAACTATTTTGTAGGACATTGACACATATTGTCATTGTAACATCGCACGGCATTGATGCATTTAGATGCATATTTTTGATGACATATATAGATACTTAATGCGTGTAGATAAAGAGGCTCGTGACTCTAAGACAATAACTATAGCGTTTCTCCTCAAAAATGAAATATTGCATGTATATATTGCAGCCGAATCTGTGTCTTTCTTTAGATGATGCAAATGATGCTCAGTTGCAACAGCTGTGATGCGTCTTTATAGTCACCGACTGTTCATTTCTTTAAAAAACGCCTGATTATGACAAGCAGTGACAACATCAAAGGTCTAACGGGACCGAAACGAGCGCAAAATCCTCTGCATCAGCATCATCAGCATCTTTTCAGCTCTGACTCGGACGCAAAACGATTGCACTCCATCATTTGTTTAAAAAGATCCATTTTAACTCGAAACGCGCCAGGCCGCTGCGCGAACATCGTACCTTTGATGAGGTCTTTCCTTTCAGCTGAGGAGGATGGTGATTCGGATTATATCCAGAGATAAAACTCCGACATCGATTAAAACGCTCAGGTCCGATCTGACACGGTAAATTCAAATTCATCAGTATGCATTCGTTATTTTGCGCGTGAGAGAGCGCGAGAGCTTCCTCGCGTTCGGCGCGCGCTGCCCGTGTTTAAGCGTCACGCGGCGTCGGTGAACGGTGAAACGAGCTGAACTCCCCCTCTGGCTGTGCACGCACAAACCGAGCTTCCTTTAGTGAAGAGCGCTCTGAATCATTTAGAGAATCGGTTCGTTTAAATGGATCATTTCGTAGAATCACTTGAGCCGTGACTCCATTCCCAATGCTGGATTTTACTTTTCTTTTTTGTTATAAATCCTCTTTATCGCTACAGTATTGGTTGCAAAAATGCTGTTAACTTTTTTTTTTAATTTTGTAATTTTTAAAGTTCAATTTAAAAACTAAAAAGGCGAAAAGAAACTTTCAAAGTTAGCCATAATATCGATTAAAAATAAATTAATGACTGAATGACAGGTTCATATATGAATTTTCCATAACAAAGGAGTGGAGGATGAATGTGCATGAATGTGTTGCTCTCGATTCACCCACTATAGGCCTATTACTGGTTGTTTTCCTATAATTATCAGCAAATATATGAAAACCTGCTGCAGTCTTGCACTGGGTCTTTTAACATTAATTTACAAATTAGCCTCTCATTAAAAAAAAAAAAAACTATAAAGCCTAATGGGATTTCGTCACATGTTGTGTTTATTTTTCCAACAATAAAAATAATTGTTATAATTAATATATTAGTATCCGTTATTTTTACGTCTTAATTTCGTTAACACGTGATTTTAATCATAAAGTCAGTCCTTACGAATCGGTTCGACCGAATCTTCAAAAAGAATTGGTTGAAAAAAAAAGAATCATTCGTTCGCGAATCGGACATCAGACTCAGTACAATCAGTAAGAATGAACAAACTGCTGGCAGGTGTTTGTACACAGCAACATGTATTTGCTAATAATAATAATATAAATAGCCTATGTTATTTTTAGTGGATTGTGAGACATTTAGGGTTTTCTTTGCTTTGCACTTTGCTCTTAACACCCACATAGTAAGATAATATGACACACACACAAAAAAAGAAAATCTTAGAAACATTATAAAACAGGAAAATTAATGCTCATACTGTAATAAAACAAGAAATCAGTGAAACTGAAAGCTTTTAAAACATGCAATTATACAGCTCAGAGAGTGAGGACTTCCCTTAAGTAATCATTTTCAAGGAGAAAATTTGTAATCTGACTTTTCAGAAGAAAAACAAATATAGTTTTTGCAGCATTTCACACGTTCTTATGAGAGGTGAATCTATTATTTCACAAACAGCAAGAATAGGACAGTGATCCACTGCAGTCAATAATCATTTATTCAGGCATGTTTATTAATACTTTAAATTTATTGCCGATCAACCTTGATCGAAGGATGATCCTGTAATGTTTCTTTTCATGCAACAGTTAAAACTATCAGCCATCTTTAGAAAAGACAACACCTGCTCACCACCTGCTCTACTCAGAAACTCATACCATTTCTCACATTACCAGTCATGGCTGGAATATTCTCTGCACTCACACGCAAACAACTGAATGTTCAATGACATTCTTGAGCTCAAATTTTACAATTTTCAGCATTCATTGTATAGAAAATGACAGAAATTGTGTATTACTACTACTGCATTCTATATGTGATTGCTATACAACTTAGCTGTATTCTTAAAAAAAAACATTTTATACATACAAACTGCTGTTTATAGGTGTATCTCTTTATGACGAATCCTTAAATTCAGTAATCCATAAACTTTGAGCAATAAATACTATAGAAATTTTATCAATTAAAGCAGGAATCAATGTTAGCTCACCTTTGGGAAGGTTGTTTTTATGAATCTGATAAAATGTCGTCATAAAACCCATGATGAAGTTGTTTTTCTGATGTGACCGATGAAAGGCTCAGGCAGGCCTCGGGCTCGCTGTGAGACCGGGATAGATTTACGGCTGGTGTCCACTTACCTTAACAGATATAATGGTTTCTCCCCGAAGCAACTTTAATAATTAAATGCCTTATTGGGTATTTCAGCCAATCAGCAGTCAAATTTTTTCCTGTAATTGTCACATGACATTGGCCTGTATTGTACAGTGAAGAACACAGAAATGTAAAAAAAAAAAAAAAAAAAGAAAACACCTTCCCAGGGGTGATTTTTATGTTTAGGGCCACATAAATATTTTCTTATTAAAAGCTTTTTTACATGTTTATTGTACTTTTCAAATAAGTTTTGAGTATAGATTGTTTCCTCAGACCCTCAACTTCAAGTACACTGAGGATTTTTTGAAATTGTAAATAAAACAGATTATTGAAATACGTTTTACAAGAAAATCTATTTATTATTTCAGTCTTTCTTAATTCCACATTTAATTCAATGTGTTATTTTCCTTTTACTTTAGCTGTTTATTTGTAATTATTTGTTTCAAATTTTGTGTCAAAGGATATCAAACAGCGTTTTTTTTCAGTGTACCTATTATAATCTATTATAAAAACCTTTTATAAAATAGATAAAATCTATTATATCATTGTAATCGTAATTATCAAGACTATAATTATCAATATGAACTACAGAGAAAAAAATTAACAATTTCAATAATCAGCACAATAATGAATCAAACATTTCAATATGTATTTTGAGAAAATATTATGCAGTTATTACTTATATATTTAGAATTTATATTATATATGTAAATATAATTTTTAAACAAAGTTATTTTTTTTAACAAAGTATGAGTAAATCTGGCATCATTTCCATAAATATTTTTCCTCTTTGTCAAAGGTTAAGCTATAAATTTGACAAATGATGCAAAAAGAATAAAAATATGTTTTTTATTTAAAATACATAAAATGCTAGGAAATAAGCCTTAGTAAAACAAAGTAAAGACTATAGACTTTGGACAAAGAATTTGTCTATTATATTAAAATATAATGCATATAGCATATATAATGACACCAATTTAACACTTTTTCAAATAAAGAGGCTACTCAATGCCGTTGTTGTTTGCCTTTACATATCAATCCCTGTGTCTCTTCCTCTCACTCTCTCTCTTCTTCTCTTTCTACCTGCATTTGGTCCGTTTGCTTTGCTGACTGGAGAAGTGAAGCTCGTGTAGCATCGGAGGTATCTGTTGGCAGCAGTGAGAGCCACGCTTGTGTCATGGTGATCTTTACCACTATCACTACCAATAGCATGCTGTGTTTCTCTTCAAACAATTAACACTTATTTTGTGAGAGTCAGCGATGTTCAAATTGTACCTTCAATGGTGTGGTTTGTTGAGGAGAGGTGTGCTTTTGCTTTTCAAAGTGATGAAACTTACAATACCATTCAATAGTTTGGAGATTTTTAATGTTTTTTGAAAGTCTCTTATGTTCACCAAGGCTGCATTTATTTGATCAAAAATACAGTAAAAACTATAATATTGTGAAAAATTATTACAATTAAAAAGAGCTGTTTTTGTCATTTAAAATGTAATTTATTCCTGTGATGAAAAGCTGCATTTGATGCTCAAGAATATTGACACTAATAAATGACATACGGGACGTTTTCTTACATTTTTTTTTCTGCTGGTTAACTAATACATAATTTGATGAGGTTGACCTGAGACTTTGTTGTATTATTTACATGGTTTTGTACAGTTGTTGCCCTTAAAAGCTTTTATTTCTCATATGAGTTTGTCACCCTGTATAGTGTGTGTGTGTGTGTGTGTGTGTGTGTGTGTGTTGAAGTGAGAACAGAAGTGAAGAGCCCTGAGGGTCAGTTGTAGTATGTTGTCACCTTCATTCCCAGAATCCCTACAAAAAAACCTTTCTTTCTTTCTCTCGCTCTCTGCCTATACCTGCCTATCTCTTTTTCATGCATATGTTTTGCTACTTTATGAGATTTATATGCCTTTTGTTCCTCATTAGTTTAATCGCTTCCTCTTATTTCTCTGTACTTTCCTTCATTTTGCACAGAATTACACTCCTAAATGTTTCTGTCCCATCAGGGTGTTGCATGCAATCCTTCCACCTAGTCAGCTGCAGTCTGAGTGATTGACAGCTGTAGATGACTGACAGCTGACCACCCCTCCCCCTTGGGTGCTGAGGTTAAGTGCTATGTCGCTGTAGCAACCACACAGTGTTTTATGGGTAATCGAGTGAGCACCAAGGAACAGAATCGTCCCTCAAGGAGCATCTGGCATTAAAATCAAGTTTGTCTCAGTAGCATAGGCTGCCTGTGTTATGAATCTCACAAAACTTGTCAAAATATATAAATATAAATATATATATATATATATATATATATATATATATATATATATATATATATATATATATATATATATAAACACAAAACAAAACATGAATTATATTTTAAAGTCTTCTTTAGGACTTCATAATAATGCAAAAATCACTGTTATTACCAAAAAATATTTTTTTATTATATTATATACCATAGTAATAGTAAAATAGATAAATAAAATAGAATTAATAAATAATTGCCATTTTACTCTCTCTCTGTTTCTGTTTCTGAATGCATTTAAATGAAAACATTCATATGAGTCTGCATATGTGCTTTCGGTGTGTTTGAACTCTATGAAGTGCTGAGCCGCATTTGTATGTGTTGGAGCATGTGAATATTAGCATCTGTGTCAGCAGAGTGTTGTTATTTAATATATCCCAAGGACTTCGCTCACGTTGATTCAGTGCATCCAACACCTAGGTCTCCCAGATCGCATTGTGTGGCGCTGTGTTAAGTTATGATTTTAACTGTTGTTGTAAGTCTGTGCCGTTTGCTGCCAAAGAAAGTAAAAATAGAAACAGTCATGCACCCTGAATGTACATTCCCTTCAGGAGGTAAGGGACCACGGGCCTCCCAGATTGGCTGATGTGTGTCACATGGGCATGGGTTCTCAGGCTAGGATTGGGTCACACATTTTGGAGCAGTTTGATGACAAGTGTTTCTGACTGGGATGGAAAGCCCAGAGGAGATACTGCTTACTCAGAGATAGAGTGAGAGAGAATGGAAGAGGGAAAAAGACAGCGGAGTGGGCGGAGACTGGCCTTATGACATCAGAACAGCTTTCTGAGAATTCATATTACACACTCCAAGATTAAAGCTGTGCATTTCACATACCTGGGAATTTTGTGGACTGGGAAAAGAAACTGTTTTGCGTTTGTTGTATCATCGTATAAACTCAAGATTATTTTTTAAGGATTTAAAAACCTAAATTAGCAAGATAATAATAATAAAATATAAAATTCTGTAGTTGTTTTTGTTAGTTGTTTTGTTTGTTTGTTTTTTTCTCCTCAGAATGACATTGTGGAAAGTAAAGAACCATATATTATACAATAATTTATGTTTTTATGAGATTAACATATAGCCTACATAAAAATAAGTAGGCCTTGCAAATAAAAAAAAATATTATTTAACAATCATAATAATAATAATAAAAATATTGAATAATAATACTAATAATAATCATGACATGACATTTTATTGTATGATTTTTTCCATCTGTTTTGAAACCTGAAAACTCAAGCCACTATTCATTATAATTATTAGATATGATAACAAATAATAAATAAATAAAAGAAAAAAAAAACTATGAAATAATAATTGATAGATGGGTTTGAGATTAAATCATCTAGATAATTACAGTATTTAACGATGCTAACACTGGATTTCATTCTTCAACACCTTCCCTGAAGGCATTTGTTATTTTTTTTCATCCTTTATTAAACTCGAAAACTCCAGTCCCCATATATTGCAATTATTGCCTAAAATATAATAAATAATTTAAGTAAAAATTAAAAAAAAATTTAAATTAAATAAAATACAAGATAAATAATTTTAAAAATAAAACAAAATAAAATAATAATAATAATAATTCTGAGATGGTTCTGAGATTATTAAATCATAGATAATAGACTAAAATTTTTCAACAGCTTCCCTCTAGAGTCTAGACATTCATTATTTTTTCCCCCATCTTTTGTAACTTGAAAACTCCAGTCCACATTCATTCATTCATTCATTCATTCATTCATTCATTCATTCATAAATAAATTCAGAGATGGTTCTGGGATGAAATAATCTAGATAATAACAGTGTTTATGGATGCTAAGACCGGATTTCATTCTTCCACACCTTCCCTCAAGACATTCTAGTCCTTGTCTCATTGTGAGTGACAGGGATGCAGTAAAATGTCATCACAGCATTCAAAATTCAACATGTGGCATGGGATGGCAGAATCCAACACGTGACATAACTGGACAACCTATAAGCATGACATTGCAGAGGGGCAGCGAGTCATGTGGTCATTGTGCAAACACTGCCAGCTGTGTTGATTCATGCTGCAGACAGACACCACAGGATATCATCACAGCTAATTTCAGAACCACGACACTAACAGGTTTTATTATTGTATTACTACGGCTATAATTGTATTACTCCAAACATTTCATTCACCGGCAAATTTGAGGGAAAGTTCTCCAAAACCTATCTGGACTTTTGGCTTCTGAAATGTGACACAATCTTTACTGAAGTCATTACAGTGTGACAAATAACTTTTTTTTTTTTTTTTTCAAGACAACATGAGCAATACACACTGCTTGGTATGTCTACTCAATATTCTTTATCTAATAAATTTTATTGCAGGTTTCATTCGAACAGAAACGGGAAGACTTATTATTCAGTGGTCACACAGTGTTTATTTCAAAAGAATCTAGGTGTTTTTAAGAAAGCTGTTCCATACGTAGACGTCAATGGTCCAGCTTTTCTCTTTATGGTGCAGTGGCGTCCTCTAGTGGTGATATTTAGAAATAGCAGGAGTTTGTGCTTAAGTAGGATAAAATCTTGGATAAAACTTAAAATGTTGGCTGGTATATGGAGCTTATAATATGACAAAACTATTTGAATTTGAATTGTGTAAATTTGAATTATTGACAAGTATCATTTAACAAAACTGAATATTATGTGGCATTTAATACGGGTGTAAATACACTCATAAAGTCAAAACTTCATTGGCATAATTGTCAGGCGCTTACAGTATTTGCAAAATATGGTAGCATTTTAATAATACTAACATAATTATACAGACCGTTAATTAGGTAAAGCTCTACACGAATTGAAAGGGAAATAAGCACATATAACAATAAATATAAAAAATATAGCCCTAACCAGTTAATATAATAATATAATTGTAATATTATTATTAGCCTATAATTTTATAATAATAATAATAATATACAAATATTAAATAAAAAGACACGATCAGTTAACGGACTTACAAGACTGTGGGATGGAGAAAAATGTTTTATCCATCTCTGATAATCCCAGGTTGCTATGGTCACGCAAGTTTGTTAAATGACACTTGTCAATAATTCAAATTTACACAATTCAAATTCAAATTGTTTTGTCATATTATAAGCTCCATACTGGTAGGAACAGTGTTTTCTGACTGATGGACACTAGACTGGACGGAGAATTAACAAAGACATTCAGCATCGAAAATTACTATGGTATTACCTGGGTTTTTGCACTCTGCATTGTGTTATTTGGAAAACAATGGTGTATTCATAGTACTGGAATATGGTAATCATCCAGTACCATAATAGGTATGTATATCAAAGCACCATGCACATGATATTTAATTAAATCGATACATCATTGCTTAAAGCAGTTTTATGTAGTTTTGTGTATTTTTGTGACTTTGGAGCCACTACAGTTAAAGGAAACCTATGCCCCTTTTTACAATATTTAATACAAGTCTCAGGTGTCCCCAGAATGTGTCTGTGAAGTTTCAGCTAAGAATACCCCCACATATTATTTATTATATCATTTTGAAAATGCCTAGTTTGAGTGGAAGCAGAAACACGTTATTGTCGCGCATGTCTCTTTAAATGCAAATGAGCTGCTGCTCCCCGCCCCCTTTTCCAGAATAGGGCTGTGCTTTACAGCTCCAATACTCTGCTAAAAAACATTTGTTTGGTTTTGATCATCATGCCTATCATGCTGAAATCATGCGTTTTACACCATATTAGTTTAAACTTCTGATGGTTTTCTGAGCGCACACATCCGAAGCAGGCGTGCAGAAAGCGGCTGCCACACGCAGTTGAGTACTAAGTTTTCTTTTATGTGTTATTGCGCTTAAACTGTCAAATACACACAAGTCTATGTTAAAAACACACACGAGTTACAAAACCTATCGTTATGTCTGTGAGGGTAAACAGCTGGGAAAGGAATTGCATGTTTAAATTAGATCAGTGTGGCAGCAGCAATATACAGTAAATAAACCAATAAATCACTGCTCTCTTGTCTCCTCTGAGGCTGGAACTCTAAATAGTGTTCTGTGCTCATCAGCGCAGCTAAAGACAGAACAGTTAGCATATTTTGCTCAAACTTTCACTTAGAACTGGTACACTTGTGAAAACACAATGGCAGCGCCCTGGGTGGAAACGTGCAGATTAAGGGGCAGTAATATTATAACAAGATCCCCTTTCTACATCAAGGGGCAGTGAAATCTGACATGCTCTTTTTTTCACAAGCTTGCAGAGAAAGGCTTACCAAAAATTTACTGAGTTGTTCTTTTTCACTTTTTTTTTTTGGTTGATAGATGCACCAGGGACCCGATTATAGCACTTAAACACAGAAAATGTCAGATTTTCATGATATGTCACCTTTAAGTGAATGGAATTTGCTGTCATAAATATACAACTGTCACAAATTTCAGTGGGTCACTGTACATTTGCATTTGTTGCTTCCATAAAGCAATCCGCTCTTTTTGCGAAATTTCGCTCACCAAACTTACAAACAGACATTTAAGGGAAGCATGAAAGAAACAGCATCCATTCACCTTATTAGAAGTCAAGAGTACCATCAAAATGATTTTATTACTGATAATTCAAGGTAAAAAAAAAAAAAAAAGTAAATAAATAAAATAAAAATTACATAGCTACGGTTGCTTTAAAGGTCAAAGTTGCTTTTGAACTATGCTGTTTGTAGCGGCAGCCAGTATCTTAATATACTAACAGTACATTCACACGGGGTGTCAGCATCAACGCCTCTTAATTTACTTTGAATGGAGTGATATCAAGCGTTGCTGAACTGAATTGTGGGTCCATTGCGTCGCGTCACTAGCGTTGCTCGCGGCAGAAGTTGGCCCTGTCCCTAATCGCACCTTAAACCTTCACGGTCTTCCTCTAAGTCCGCACTTTCATGACGTAATGCCGCTTTGACTGTCGGGTAGAAGTCTGCTGCGGAGCTCACCCCAGTGCGGGCTGGTTAAGGCTAGAAGGGATACATATGGCAATACTGGGCATGCGCACATCAATACAGCGTAATTTTTGTCACACCATACAACAATTACTATTTTTCATTCTTGTAAGGGGTAGGTTTAGGGTTGGGGTAGGGGTAGACGTCAATAAAACACAATCTAATAGGTAGAAAATTAAATTTAATTAATTCCGGTCAGAGCTGTATCTCTTCTAGCCACAACCGTGCGGGCTCGGCAGGCGTGCGTATCGAGGGCGAATATCAGCCGCAAAGGGGGCGCTCGCGAGCACTCTTTCAAACCCTAAAATAACAAATGGGACACCCTACGGTCTCATGAACTTAACGGACATGCACGCGGCAGCCATTGTAAGTCTGTAAGACCGCAAGTGCACATGAAGTGTTCCATTTGGGACACGGTTCAAGCGCCAACGCAGGCGTCAGCCAATCAGATCCCCTTATGCAAATACCCTGTTGCAGATGCTAGCCAATCACGTTCATGCAACACCAGAAAACTAATGTGATTGGCTGTTGTCACTATGACGGTCGCGTCAGCACCAAGCTTCAGACAAGCCCTCCTACAAGCGTCGATTCCCCGTGTGAATGCACCGTAAGAGTCTTGAGTAGTGGAAATTAGAGATGGGATATTTGACACTGAGGCTCCGAAGCCTGTTTTACTCTATTGAAGCAGACTGGTTCAAAAGACTGTGTTGAGGCTTGTATCAAATCTCCGTGATCAAGTGACTGATGACGTTTGAGGTTTCATACGTCACAACGAAACACCTTTTAGTGAGGTGACTGATTCGAATCTTTGTTGTGTTTTCATTCATTATAAGGAGACACGAAATGCTTGGTGTTCCCTCCCTGCTTCATAGTAACATAGTAACACTTTCATGTGTGGACAATGATTCTCAGAATGATGATACAGCTGCCATTGCGGAGTATTGCTTTTGTGTTGAAACCGGGAGAGAGATTTTCTTACTATAGGGAGATGAGAGGGTCTGTATTACTTACTATTGGAGAAACCGTAACGGCTAACTTGGATCACGTGTCCCTTAATAACCAATCACATTACAGCCTTGATATCATTGAATTTCAGTCAGAGTTGTACGACACTCAATCGCCGTTTACGGATACCATAGGAGTGAATGGGAAATGCCGTAAGCTGAATCCCACCTGTCGCAAAAGGTCAGTGACTTATCTAATAAAACACCATTTTTTTCATGGTAAACTCTAAAAATAGTGCAATCCAAAAGTTTTGTTTAGTGTAAAACATGTTGAAGGTTAGCTGATAAGCTGTCGATTCATTAAATGAGAAGTTGTTTCCTCTAAAAAGCTGTTTATTCAGCGTAGTGAAGCCTCTCCCCCAATGACATCCATTAAAAAAAATGGCCTCTGGTCTCCTTTCCCACGTACTGGCAGACCGGAAGCGTTAGCCATTACGCTTTTTCGGCTAATGGTTGCAGGCTTGCCTTCTAGTGGCTTTGACTGGGATCAACAAATGCATTTCCGCCACCTACTGAGATGGAGTGTGGAGCATCAATGAGGAGTGTAACACATAAGAGGGAAAAAAAATATTAAATTATTTTAATTAAATTTGTGACATTTACCAGTTCTAATAACATCTTGAAAACTTGTGATGAATTTCTTAATAAATTCTGAATTGACAAACCACTTATACCTATTGATTTGATTTTCTAGTTTTGACCTTTCATTTTTATATCTGGTGCATTCTAACAGAACATGCTCTACTGTCTCGGTTTTTTTTTTTTATATTTATTTATTTTTTTTACAGTTATTACATAAACCTGACTCATGTTTCCCAATTCCATGCCTTCCACCGGAGAACTAACAGGTAAATATGCACCTATGCCCAAGTGACCTACCAAAACAGAAATGGCAATTTCAAAATAAAAGGCCTCAAACCTTTCCCGCACCTATAGTGTTTGATTTTTAAGTTATAATTTACATTTATCTACTTACTGTGCATAGATCCAACATGTTCTGATTATAATAATACTATTTATTTTAATGTTATGCAGGCCTATCTTATGTATTTATTTTTTTTTTATTCAGATTCCTGTGCTCTTTATTTATTGATCATTTATTGTAATCATTTGGGTTATTTTTGTGAATTTATTTCTAATGCTGGTGCTGGACTGAGCTAGAACATCTCTCTCTCTCTCTCTCTCTCTCTCTCTCTCTCTCTCTCTCTCTCTCTCTCTCTCTCTCTCTCTCTTTCTCTCTCTCTCTCTCCAAAAAAAAAAAAAAAAATTCCTCCAAAGAAATGAACATTTTGTCCTCCCTGTCTACAGTGAGTCAGTGGATTATTCCGGATTGTACCATGTAACAGCTGCAGATGGAAAGGTCTCTAATCCCTGAGCAGAGCCGCAACGGCCATTTGGCAACACCCCTGTGAAACAGCAATAGGAAAGATTTGCTTTTTGTCCAGCTCTCTCAGAAATAGAAAGATTAGACAGCTCTTTCAGAAAGACATAATTACTATCCCTTCTGTGATATCTTATTGGAGTAATTCTTTTGAAGGTATTCCTTGGAAGAAAGTGTGGTCCTTACCTAACAAATATTTAATTACTAATAAGGATAAAGATATATCTTTTAAATTACTACACCGATTTTACCCTGTCAGACTTTATCTTAAAAAAATGTTTCCTAAGATGTATTACCTCTGCTCCTTTTGTGGAGTGGAAGATGAGTCTGTATGTCATCTTTTTTGGGATTGTGTCCATGTTGCTACCTTTTGGAAGAATTTTTGTATATTTGTATGTGTCTTTATCTTAGACAATTTTTATTTGGTATTTAAGGATGTCTTATTTGGTTTTTATAACTCTCACAAGAATGTAAAAGAAATATTTTCTAATGAATCTATTTATTTTCCTAGCTAAATTTTTTATAAATGTATTTTATTTATTTATTTATTTATTTATTTATTTATTTTTTGACTGTTAAACCTCTATTTTCTATTTTTTGTAAAGACCTGAAATGTTATCTGGATACTATTTCCTCTTCCAGCAATGTCAAAACCTTAAAATCTTATATGCTGTGCTCAAAGTATAATATTTATTCTTCTTTATAATATGCTATTGACTAGCTGTTGGGAGGGTGGGATTTAGCTCTTTTTTTTTCCTCTCTCTTCTCAAATTTAATTTATTGTAATTTATATATTTCCACTGGTTTAATGTTTTGTTTTTTGGTTATTAAGATCTTTGTATATTGTTTATATCAAAGCTATATCTAGTTTTGTTGTTATAATTTGTTTTGAGCTGTAAATATGTTTATTTTTTGTTTATGTTCAATAAAAATAAATAAATAAAATAAAGGTAAATTATGTGACAAAAAAAAAAACCCATCCTAGTCTTTTTGCACTGTAATTTCTCCAAATTCCACAAGATGGCAACAAAATTCTTCAAAATTGAGATTATTTCCTTTTAAACATGAATGTTTTTTTTTATTTTTAGATTTTTAATTTTCTTTTTTAAATTTTAGTTAAAGTTTCAGTAGTATTGTTGTGTGTATAGTTTTTATTCATTTTTATATCATTCATTCATTCATTCATTCATTTATTTCAATTTTATTTATTTTACATCTACTAAAACTAAATTAAAATGAGAAATTTTGGCAACTAGCTGAAATAAGACATTTATTTTATATCATAATGAGTAGTTTATTTCAAGTAACAGAAATGTTTTAGTGGTTTTAAGGTTAGTTTCAGTTTTAGTTTTAATTAATATCTTAAACCTGTTCTGCATATAAGAAATGACACACTACCAGTGATGATAGCATATATTTTGCATCATTTTAGCTGCCAGCAACTTAAACAGATATAAATGATTTAACTATTAGAAAACAAAATTGAGCTCATTTCTTTCTTCAACTGTATTTCATTAAACTGAACATACAGTAGTCAACATTTGAAGTGGATCAAAAAAGTTCTTCAAAGTTGTCCTAAGACAAGAACGCATTTTGGTTTTAGGTTTTAGGACAATTTTGATGAAAGATTTTGATCCACTTCAAATGTTGACTAGTATATTTCAAATTCTTCACTGTTTGTAATTGTTACAAAAAATATAATGAAATAAAATAAAAACATTAGACATAAATTGGATTACGAATGCTGTTTCATAATGCAGAATGAAAAAAAATAAAATCTTTCAATAAACCACATGAACACATTGTTTGCTTCTTTTATATAAAATTAATTATATTTACTAAAAAACTACCCCATCCCCTAAAAGAAAGCTTTTTGTATTTTTTGAAATATAAAGAAATTCATTGCCATGATATTTTAAATTGTTTTCCAGTAGAGGAATGTGCCCTCAAAGGGAGGTTTTGTCAGATTTGACTAACTTCTGGGCACAGTTTTATCCCTAAAGTAAACCCACACGCATGTCCTCTACCGTCTCAAAGGACTGACTGAAGCACATCTTTAATCTGCTAATGAGTTTAGATCCAGCAGCCAAAGGTCATAATGAGTGATTCCTCCTCTTTACTCTCTGTCTCTGTCTGTCTCAGTCTCTCTCTCTTCTTGGCACACACCCACTTTCTCTGCCACAGCCAATGCACACTGCCTCTTGATCTGTGCTGCACACTATAAACTCTGTGTATGTGTGCCCGCATAAAGCAGCCTCCCTCTCCTCTCCTCCTTCTCTTCTGTCTCTCGCACACACGCAACCAGTGCTCTCCTCAACCTCATTCTCTCCTTTCATTCTGTGGTGCTATTAGGCTGAACCTATGGAGGACTACCACAAACCAGACCAGCAGACCGTGCAGGCGCTGAGGAACATTGCCAACCGCCTCCGAATCAACTCTATCAAAGCCACCACTGCAGTGGGCAACGGGTAAGAGTTGGTACACCTTCTACAAATACCTGCTGCTTGGTGTTATATAGATAGATAGATAGATAGATAGATAGATAGATAGATAGATAGATAGATAGATAGATAGATAGATAGATAGATAGATAGATAGATAGATAGATAGATAGATAGATAGATATGCACTAATGCTCATGCCACTGTCGTGCGAGCAAACACACTCTTGCATGCACACCCTTATGCAAGGCATAATCTTTGTTCTCAAAACCTTAGCAAACAGATGGTGAAGTGATGCAGCTAGGAAAAGGACAAGAGATTTATTTATTTATTTTTAAATAATTTTCTGTATTTTTAAATATTTTTGTCATTTTTCAGCCATATATACAGTGAATTAAAGCAAATTCTTTTTAAATATGGATATTACTGTTTATATATATTTGCAGCTAGATTTTTTTTTTCCTCATACATTATGAATCTTTGACATTCTCTATATTCTTTGAAATCTTTTTCATTGTCAAGTACAAGTTGGAGGTTTGTTTAAGTTTTTATTTTTATGGAATATATGTAGCCTATAATTGACTTTTGCAATGTTTGAGAACACTTCTACATAATCTCATAATTTTAATTAAAAAAAAAAAAAAAAAAAAAAAAAAAGGTTTTGTATGAGGAACAGATTGCAGTTTAGTTTGGCTCATTTTCTTTATCTGAATTTTTTAGTTATAACATTAACATCTGCTTTTTCGGTCTTCAGAAGAGAAAAAATATGAAGAAACATAATTTGTAATTATTAAAAAAGAACAAATCTATGTTTTGAAACAGAAAAAGAAACCTATGTTTAATATAATACAAAAAAAAAAACTTTTTGTAATGTTAAGTAATTATTGGAAAAAGCCATATTTGTGGCATTGTGGTTGATCTGTAGATTTTATGTAATAAATCTCTCTCTTTCTCTCTCTCTACATTTATATAGATAGATAAAGAAAGATAATAGCATTAATATTAATAATAATTTTTAAAAAAAAAAAAATATAATATAATACTGTATGTATTGTAGATAGTAGTATGTATGTGTTTGTGTCTGTGTATCTAGATTTTAAAGTTTAATATTAATATAATAAATGGGGGATAGTGGGAACTAATTAAATTTATGAGGTGTGTGCATGAAAATGATTGTTGTTTCATAATCATTGTTTAATACACATAACTGCATGCTCTTTCCTCTAGGCAATGTGTGTTTTCTAATGGTACTGCTGAGCTGTTATGTAAACCGCCGCATGAATCCAAATGGCGCAGTTATTCATATCAGATATCTGAAGATGATTGAGCATAACATTAAATTGCATCTAAACGCACTGATTTGTTCGGTGACGGTCTGATAGTGAGTTGGGCTCCCAGCATGTGGTTTTTAGTGCTGTCTGTGATCTAATCTGGAAACAGGTGGATGTTAGTGGGTGGTATGTTTGCTCAAAGCTTTAGATTCTGCCACAAGTGAGGTGCTGGTGCATAGGGCATCCTGGATTAAACATCACCTTTGGATAGACAGTCACTAATTGTCTTATTCTGTCCTGACAAGCTCAATTATTTGTCTTCTGTGTGTGTGATAATTCTTTTAGTTAATGTTGCATCATAAACTTTAGTGAAAATGATGGGTTAAATATGAGACTACCTTCTCTTTACCTATCATTTAGACTCTTCCTACTTTTTTTATTTTTTATTTGGCAGGCATCCAACATCATGTTGCAGTGTGGCAGAGATCATGTCTGTGCTTTTCTTTCATACTATGAAGTACAGGCCAGATGACCCCAAGAACCCCAACAATGACCGCTTCATCCTGTCCAAGGTGAGGTTACCAGAGACTCAGCTAACTGGGATTATTCAAGTGTCAGCTTTAATATTTCAAGTGTAAATCAAGATGGCGCTAAGTCAGGAGATTGGCATTATTTGGTGCCAGTACCATGGTACAGTGATGGTTATACTTCGAAATATAAAATGACACTGAATCTATACACCAATGTTTACTATGACTAATACCATGGTATTGTAAATGCTGAAAAAAAAAACAGGATTAGAAAAAAATGCCATTAACATGGTATCATATCCAAAAAACTTAATACCCCAATCCTCCTTAAGGTATACATACATTTTTTTTATTGACATTGTTGTCAATCATGTTGGTCATTGATCTTATTAACCATTAATATCCAAAATTAAACTAATAAATATAAAACAAAATGTACTTTGAGTTCCATGAAAAAGAAATAGTCCACAGTCCAAAATATAATATTAAATAAATTGCATAATGGTGGTAATAGAAAAATAAATAATATATAAATAATATAAAATATAACTGTATTTAATGATAAAAAAATAATAATAATATTATTATTATTATTATTATTATTATTATTATTATTATTAAATATGCAGGGCGATGCAAAATATGTTTATCAGCTGTTAAACAGTTTTTTTTCTTATTTTAAGTAACTGTTGGATAATTGCATAATGGTGGTAATAGAAAAATAAATAAAATATAATAATAATAATAATAATAATAATAATAATAAAAATAAAACACGCAGAACTATGCAAAATATGTTTATCAGCTGTTAAACAGTGTTTTTTTCTTATTTTAAGTAACTGTTGGATAATTGCATAATGGTGGTAATAGAAAAAAAAAAAAAAAAAAAATAATAATAATAATAATAATAATAATAATCATAAACATACAGGGCTATGCAAAATATGTTTATTAGCTGTTAAACAGGTTCTTTTTCTTATTTTAAGTAATTGTTGTATAATAGTGGTAATATAAGTATATGTTAAAATTAATAATAATAATCCCCCCAAAAATAATATCATATAATAATACAGTGCTATGTTAATGTTAAAGTGTTAAAAAGCTGTTAAGTAATTTTTGGATAGCTGCGTAACGGTGGCATTGTGATTGACCCATAGATTTTGTGTTTGGTGTTCCCAGGGTCATGCGGCCCCTGTCCTCTACTCTGTGTGGGTGGAGATCGGCTTCCTGAAAGAGTCTGAGCTCATGAGCATGTGTCAGGTCGACTCCACGCTGGAGGGACACCCCACACCTGTGAGTAACACTGCTCCAAAATCAGCTGCTCTTCTTTAACACATTCAGTCACAGTGATATGAAAGTGACCTGCTCTCAGATCAGAAAATATTTAGCAGCACCGTGAGAAATCTTGCAGTTTATTGGGTCAGAAATAATTGTTCAGGTTAAACTGGCTGCAGATGCATGAGCCATTAACCAATGACAGCCGTTATTTTATGTAACATCCATGTGAGTGTGTGTGCACGTGTGTGTTTGACAGAAGCAGCAGTTTGTGGATGTGGCCACAGGCTCTCTGGGACAGGGGCTGGGCGTAGCCTGTGGAATGGCCTATACCGCTAAATACTTTGACAAATCCAGGTAAGAATGCCACCCATAAACCCATACATTCACAATAGAAGGGTCTACAGCAACTCAAACAGCTGTATTGCTTGTGCTTTGTTGCAAACTCAAAATTAATAAGATCTATTTTAAAAAAATACCCTAGTTCTCAGATGCTTAAAATGTGGATATGTATCTATAAAATGTATTAATAAAGTTTAAATTATAAATGTGAAATGTGGGTTTTTCATTGTTTTATCAGTTTTGCATTTACCTGAGTGCTCACTATAATCTCATGTTTGTATGTTGGTGCTGAGGATTTTAAGGGTGTGGAGTTTTCCTGTCAAGCTGTGCTTTTGCGATTCTTCTGCTCTAATAATCAAACCCCCAGCTGCCGTCACCCGGTTATTTTTATATCTGGGATAGAATTCAATTTAGGCATAAGCGCACAAATTATTACCAAACTGAAGCCTAATTTTTGGGCAATCCTTTCAAAACGACTTACTCTCTATTTATAATGCATTGTAAAAGCCCATAAATATGTAAACTGTGCGAGTGCTGCTGTGCAGAGAAAGAGGAATCATGCCTGCTGTGTTGTGTAAGAGCACTTTTTCTCAAATTAGATGATTTCTAATCAGCTGAATCTGTCTCTTCTCATTCGTGAAAGACAGTGGATCTGGTGTGGCAGGAAAGTGTCAGGTTGTGTTAAGGAGGGTGGCAGTGAAGAGGTTTTACACATCAGCAAGCAAGCTGAAAAAAAAAAAACGTAGAGATAAAATAAACAAAATAAAAATATATTTACTAGTGTTCAAAAGATTGGGATTGGTTTGATCTCTTAATGGTTTTGAAAGAAGTTTTTTATGCATGCCAAATCTGCATTTATTTGATCAAAAGTATAGTAAAAACAGTAATATTGTGAATTATTGTTACAATTTAAAATAACTGTTTTCTATTTTCAAATATTATAAAATGTAATTTATTCCTGTGATGCAAAGCTGAATTTGCAGCATCATTACTCAAGTCTTCAGTGTCACACGATCCTTCAGAAATCATTCTACTATGCTGATTTGATGTTCAAGAAACATCTATTATTATTATTATCAATGTTGAAAATAGTTGTGCTGCTTTATATTTTTGTGGAAATTATACTGTTTTCAGGATTCTTTGATGAATAGAATGTTCAAAAGAACTATTTATTTGTAAAATAAATCTTTTGTAATATTATTAAAGTCTTTGCACTTTGGTTAATTTAATGCATCATTGCTGTATGATAACAATAAAAAATAAATTACTATAAAAATAAAATTACTGACCCTTTACTTAACTTTTGAATGGAAGTTGATAAACAAAAATGAATGAATGAATGAATGAAACTAAGAAGAAACAAAAAATGTAAGAAAAGTAAATATTTTGCTTAATTTTTGAGAAAATTATTTGGCTTTGAAATTTTTTATATTATGTGAATGAAAAAAAAATATATATATATAAAAAACATTTTTCAAATATAATTATTAAAGGAATAGTTCACCCAAAAATGTCATCATTTACACAGCGTCATGTTCCAAACTTGTATAAGTTTCTTTCTCATGTTGAACACAGGATATTTTGAAGAATTTTGAAGAACCAAACAGCAGTCTTTACAAAATACAAAAATGTAGCTGTGTTTTCACTCTTCTGCAGTTACCGTGTGTACTGCCTGCTGGGGGATGGAGAGATGTCCGAGGGGGCCGTGTGGGAGGCCATGGCCTTTGCTTCCTACTACCAGCTGGATAATCTGCTGGCCATACTGGACATCAACCGGCTGGGCCAGAGTGATCCAGCACCACTGCAGCACCATGTGGAGAAGTACCAGAGACGATGTGAGGCCTTTGGGTGGGTTGAATGAAGGTGGATAAAGGCATGGGCTGGGAATGTCAGACCCTAGAACCCCATGAGGTGTCACCACGAGACACATGACCTCAAATTGTTCCAGGAGGGCTGGGATAAAAATATCTGTAAATGACATATGGGTGAATTTCTAAAACATGTCATATTTCAGAATTCCATAAGCAAAATGATATCAAAAGTAAAACAGCTGCATGCATTAAAGTAACAAGAATTTCGGGTTTAAAGGTTCCTAATGAGATATAAATAATGTCACAATTTAATATTATTAACGGTTGGAAATAATCTAAATGACCTTAACACAGGCTGTATTGTATTTAAATTAGCTAGCTTGTTGATTTATTTATTCCTTGATATGTTTTTCTGGGATTTACTCAGATAACCTAAAAAGTATTAATGCTTATTTAATAGTCTACTTTAGACTCTTTTTTTTTTTTTTGCTAATTTTATTGTCTTATTCCTAAAATATGCCAGTTTTATTTTAGTATTATTTATACACTATTATAGTACTTATTGAGTTAACTTTTATTTTTGTTCTTTAATTTACATTTTAGTAAAAATGTTTTTACATTTTTATTAGTTTTTGAATTTTAAAATATATTTTATAGCTTTAATGTTTTCTTTTTATTTCAGTTTTAAATTTAGTAATTCAACTTAAAAATGTGAAATGTTGACTTCGCTAACTGACTAAGTGTTTATTTCAAAAACAAAATAATAAATACTGTAAGGATTTTTTAAGTTTATGTTTTTCCATCTAGTATTATTTTATTTTATTTTAGCTTTACTTCAATTACCAAAAAAACATTTTTTATATATTCTAAATAAATCAAATATATTCTACAGTATTATTTATTCCTGTAATGCAAAGCTGAATTTTCAGCATCATTACTCCAATCTAAAGTGTCACACAATCCTTCAGAAATCATTCTAATACGCTCATTTGATTCTTATTTCTTATCCATTTTTAAGAATTTTGGTTTTAGTTAACAGTAACAACTCTGGGATCTGCATGTTTATACGTGTATTTATATGTGTTTGTGTGTGTGCAATGAAAAGCTATCAGTTTTTATTTTTTTATTTTTTTAGGTGGCATGCTATCATTGTGGATGGCCACAGTGTGGAAGAGCTGTGTAAAGCCATAAGCCAGCCACGCCACCAACCCACTGCCATCATCGCCAAAACCATCAAGGGCAAAGGCATTCCTGGTATATTTCTTCCCATTACTTCCAAATCTATAAATGCTGATATAATTCAATATATTCTGATAAAAAAAACTCTGTTACGCTCAGTGGCAGAAGATAAGATGGGATGGCATGGCAAGGTGCTGTCGAAGGACATGGCAGAGAGCGTCATGAGAGACCTCCAGAGCCGCATCCTCAACAGTAACAAGCGCATGTACCCAGCTTCACCCATTGAAGACACTCCACCCGTGAGTCTGCGCAATGTCCGCATGCCCAGCGCTCCCAACTACAAACCTGGAGAGAAGGTGAGAGTTCAAGTCAAAGAATGGATTGATGATATGTTGGTATAATATCATGGTCTAGCACTTTACACCATGTTCTTTTCCAACAGATTGCCACCTGCAAGGCATACGGGATGGCCGTGGCCAAACTGGGACGTTACAATGAGCGAGTGGTGGCTATGGATGTCGACACCAAAAATTGCACCTACTCTGAAATCTTTAAAAATGAGCATCCCAACCGCTTTATTGAGTGCTACAGCGCAGAGCAGAACATGGTAGGAAACTATGAAGTACCATCATGATGATATAATTCCTGGTTGGAAAAAACATATTTTCCATATTGATATCTCAATATTAAAAGGGATAATCCACAAGTCAAAGTCTGCTATGGGGTAATATTGGGGAAAAAAAATGATTTTTTTTTTTACTATCATTTACAACAGAATCTGCATTTTCATGGGTTTAGATAAAATATTTTTGTTATAGGAGACAATAAAACCAATTTTGTGCATCAAAACCACTCCTTTCCTGGTAAAAAAAAAAAAAGAATTAACTTTGTTTTTCAAAAGTCAACAAATTTGTGACAGCCAAATGACAAGCCAAACATGTCTCTGAGTAATCACAAAATAAACATTTCATAAAATTGTTATAATGAACTACGCAAAAAAGCATTCTCCAGTACTTTTATAATTATCAAATCAATTGTTCACCCCTCGCGCACGTTATCATAACCGTCAAAAATTCCAAACTGTCGGTTGGAACATTAGAACTAAAAACATCAACATGACATAATCACGGGCATCAATTACTTCACTGAATACTTGCTGGCTAAGAAATAATTATTATCTTACAATCCATTAGTTTTCAAATCCACATCATTTAAATATCACGACACCGACGTCTGTCAAAAAATAACATGCACAGTACATGGTAGTATTTATGAGAAGCAGAGGTCTAGAAGGTACACACATTTCCTAGAAAACCCACATTGCTGGATGTTTTGAGTATGTCACCGCTTTCAGAGAAGAAGGAGAAAATGGCGGCCTGTGTGGCTTTAACATGCTGTCTGTCAGAGACAATAATGTACCTAACACAAAACACACATTAGTATAAATTTGTTCTTCTCTCGCTGAAATTGACTGGTATTTTTTTACTTCTCTTAACTTCTCTGATGTTTTAAAGATTAAGGCAATTATCATAGTTGATTAACAAGATGATTATTATTCATGTTTTGTTTAAACATTTAACTGTTACACAAAACCATTTGGTAACCAACATTAATCAAAACATCTTCTTTTATTCTCCACAGAATGACTGAATTTTCATTTTTGGGTGGACTATTCTTTTTATAGTTACATTTTAGCGCTCTTGACAGTTTCGAGAATCAAATCAAAGGTCTGCTCATTTGGGAGACTAGCTTAGTGATCGAAACATCCTTAAATGCTCCCTAGATTGTTCTGATGAAGTAGAGCTCTGGGATTGGCCATGTAAAATGCCCGTCAAAGCACCAAAATGCTGATTTGTTGAATAATACATGGTGCTCTATCCATAATGCAGCAGTGAAGATGTGACCCACTTACGCTCCATTTTGCACCACGCCCCGCTGCAGTGCCTTTCCCCGAGAAGCCATGCAGAAAACCCGCACCGCCTCTTTTTCATCTCATAAGCACATTCTTTATGATCTGTATAACTGCTGTAAGCCAAAATATTTCTGCTTTTTCTCTACATAGTCATTGTTCACTTGGTACATGTGGTAGGTAGAATGTAGGCCACTAATTTGTCATTTTGTGTTTTGGGAAGCGATCGTGATGGACGCGCGGAAAACCTGAATACTAATTTAATGGTCAGAGTTCAGATCTGTTTCAAACTCTGCAGTTAACCAATCAGAGGCAAAGTAGAGGACATGTACTAATAGATCTGCATACTAATTAAGGAGTCATATGCACTATAATCTGACAAAAAAGAAATATGGATTGATTTTACTAGCTTAATGGCATGAAACAGAAGCCACATTTGTATAAATGACACTGACATGCATTAGCTTTAATGAACTATGCAATATATATATATATATTAGGGCTGTCGATTAAAATTTTTAATCTAATTAATTACATCATGTTTCGATTAATTAATCTAATTAATCTCAAAATAAATTTGACTGTGAAAATACCCGCAAAAGTTTATTTAAAGCTGTTTTTGTGTGTGTGTTCAATGAGAAAGTATCTAGAAAACATTACAAATTGTAGCTTTAGAAAGAAACATTTCACTTGATTCAACATAAAATTTATTATACATAAACATTTAAACAAACTATGGAACATAAAAGAAAATAATTTGAGAAACATCTCAGTATTTTTTTGTTCATACAATGAAAGTCATTGGTAACCAAAAAAGCTCTGTTACCAACTGTCTTCAAAATACCTTCTTTCATGTTCCTTCCAAAAGAAAGGTTTGAAACGACATGAGGGTGAGTGACTGGCCCCGCCTCCAGACCTGTTCTCATCTTACATTTCATACAGTTGACTGTTAAAGGTCCCATGAAATCAAAATTAAAGTTTTTTGGGTGTTAGTATCAATATGTTAGTCTTAAGGTTATCTATAAGCCAGTGTGTCCCCAAAACAGTGACAAAATTTGCATTTAGAACATATAAGCATTCAAAGGTTGCAGTTCGTCACTTCTGCCAAAATGGATCAAAGATTTTTTTGACGTCACATCGTACTTCATCTTCTCATCAAATCTTCTGACCAATCAAATGCTCTCTAGAATCCGAAGCGCCCGCCCCCTACGCTATAAATAGACGCTGAAGCTGTGGCGGCCACTTATTCACAGTGTTAGTATTTCCTGTACAGTGAAAGGCACATAGTGCACAATGTAGGCGATGGGGAACGATTCAGACAGTGTAAATATGCTTTTGATTGGGGCAAATGAGGTCTGGTTTCGCGTTGTGTCACGTGAACCGCACGCACAGTCTGATCTGGACTTCGGTCAAAGACTATAGAATACCCAAGATGTGTCACTCGTGTAGTTTTGAATGGGGAAAAATGCAACGCTCAATATGGCCGATCAATCGCAGGAAGCCCCGCCTTCTGAATAAAAGAGCCAATCCCTAATCGGTAAAGTCAGCGCGTCACTGCAGGTGCTATTAGAAGTCCCGGTTGCTATAGAAACAGTCAGCGTTCTAAAACATGCACTTAGGACTGCGCATGCGCACTGGCTGATCTAGCCTGAAAAATAAGCTTTTTTTAACGCCATTTGAGCAAAATAAACAACATTTATGATACAGTTGTTGTCAGATTTCTTTGGTGATTTCAAATATGAAATTTAATCGTAAGCTTAGTGAACAGTTTGGGAGAATTTGATGTTTCCCCATTCAAAGAGATAGGAGCTGCACTTGCATGCCCGAGAGGCGTTTCAAAGATGGCCGCCGAGTGATGTGACGGTCCAGAGACGCGATCGCACAGAGCGGATCATATGTGCGAGTCGGCATATATTAAACACTTTTAAAACTACACAGCCTCAACATGATTATGATCACTATTTTGTTTTAGTAAGAGTTTCATATTGAATCTAGGGGGTCATCTACTAGACTGTGGCTGTCAAATGCAGTTTTACCGAGCTCAATGGCTCTGGCCCGAGCGGATATAAACAAAACGCTATCCCCCTTTTTCTTCAATGCGGAAGTAAGCCTATGGGTGAGACTTCCGGTTCATTAGCCGCTATAGGTAAATAACGAGGAGAATAACAACGTGCAGTAAACGGTAAAACTGTTTGAACTACAAACCAGTGTGTTCATAATTAAGATAATACATTAAAATAATATGATAAGACACACCAATTTTCAATATCAAGCAGCAAAACGAACTGTTTTGTTCAGCTAAAAATAGCTGGATGGGATGAGACCGGAAGCTAGACCCATAGAATTTACAAATGGCCACGCCCATTTTTACAGCAAGAAAAAGGTGGATAGAGTGGTGGAACTACGAAGTCACTTTGTAGGCAAAAACCCGGAAGCGAGTTAGCATTTTAGCACTTCCGGTTCCATTGTCCCAGACTCAATGGGTTTTTTGAATGGGATTTTGGTTAAATCCCTTAAATAAGGTCCGTGGTTCACACAGGCTCAAGATACTTTCACGTTTTATTCTACGACATAAAACACACCAGTTACACCCCACTCGTGATTTTTTTAAACTGTTATGTTTCTTAAAAAAGACGGTTGCTAAAAAGTTGCTAAATGGGACTACAGGCGCTGTCGGAGACATTAAACGTCATCATACCGAACAGTTTATCAATTTATTTTCCAGTTGTAGTATAATTTATAGTACAATTAATTGTAGTATAACCAATTAATAGTTTACGGCATTTTATATTGTTGTTCGACAATGTTTTTTTGCTTTGCCCTGAAATGCGACATACATCTTCGTAGGGACGATGCTCATTTTATGTCTGGGTTCGTACCATAAGGTAAACTCATATTACGATTATTACATGTAAACACCACATTTGCTGGATTTACGTGTTGAAAGTGAAACTTTAATGATATATAGTGCTTAAAGCCACGTTAAAATTAAATGTTTGTGGCCACATGAAGCTGTTAGAAAGCATATAGATTGAGGATTTCCTAGAAGCAAGGATAAAATAACATGTTGTGTAACCACCCTAACAAAATGATAGCTGAAATGTGGTACTTTATTCACTAAGTTTAATCTTACCATATCCAAAAACTCGCTCACTCTGCTGTTATTTAATAGATTCAATGCACTAGAATTTTATTGAATAGTATGTGGGGATACGTTTTTTTTTAAATTAAAATATTCATACTAAGCAAGGATTTATTAACTTTTAATGCACCTTATTTTGAAATGTACAGAAATACGTGCTTTCAAATGTCCTTTAGTTAAGATTATTTCATTTATTCACTATACTATTTATTACTAATGTCTCATTTCAGGTTTAGTTTGGCTCTAGTTTTGTATTTATTCCAGTTTATATGAAATGGTTCATGTAGCATGGATTAAAATTCATATACAGAGTAAATCCTTTTCACTGAACGTTAAAAATAAGTTTGAAAACGTTGTCGGAAGCGTGCTGGTGGTGGTGCTGTAGTTCGTATATAGCCTAAGTTTAGCTTTTTAGTTCTGGCGCTTTTATTTCGGCTTCAAAATTCGTCAAAGTTATATTATTTTGTGAAGATTATCTTGATGGACAAAACGTGTAAGTTTCATGAACTATGAGTGAACACAGAGCTTATTTTTTTGTGATAATCCAAAAGCCTAAAAATCCTATTGGATTTTTGTCGAGGGAACCAGTTTCATGCTAACAGCCGATCCGCCAACAAAGTGACGTCATAGTTCCCCCACTCTATTATTGGCTATTTTAAAAAGGGGGCGTGGCTGCTCGATATGTCCCACCCCGTCTTCCTGTTTCAGTTGAAATTACATCACCACATAGAATAACGCTGCGCGTTTCAAGGCACTTCAGGGGACCTTTAACAAATATGATGCAGGGCAACAACTCCATTATGCCCTAAAATTCAAGGTATTTTGGCAAATAAAATGCCCCTGTATGAGTTTTAGTCTCATATTTATCATATGATAAGCGGGGGGGTGGTGGGGGTCCCATTCAGCAGAAATCGCAGACCGGGGGCACGTAGACCGGACCGAAAGGGCACTTTAGCGTCGGACTTCAAAGAGTATATCAAGAGTCCCACATGTTAGAGTTAAGACTTACTGTTGCTGAGGCTTGGTTATATTCTATGCCTTGCATGGAGAGGATTTCATACAGGAAACAGGAAATGATATCGAGTGTGTGAGCCGCACACTCGTAATTCCTCTCATATGAAGGATAAAATGGAGTTCCTGTTTAGCAGATTCCATGTATTTCTTCCCCAGTTAAAAGAGCCAAAACCTTTGGCTTTCTCAAGTTTTTTGCCTACTGTCATCCAACACATGAAAACCATAAGTCTGATCAGTATGTATTTTTTTATGTATTTAACAGGAATGTTATGGGGTCAGGATTAAAAAACAATTAACAATATCCATCTTTCATAGGTCAGCGTTGCCACAGGCTGTGCCGCACGTGAGCGAAACATCGTGTTTGCCAGTGGCCTGGCCACCTTCTTCACCCGCGCATATGACCAGCTCCGCATGGCCGCCATCTCAGACAGCAACATAAACCTTTGTGGTTCCCACTGCGGCCTGTCTGTCGGTAAGAAGTGCTTCCCTTTTTTAAAGGTGCAATCTAAGCCCCACCTATTTTCTAACAGACAAGTGCACTCTCCAATCAAAATTCTTCCTTTTAAGCCCCGCCCATTTCCAGCACCTCCCATTCTCCTTTCTCACGTCACAGCTGTGACTCTAACGATGATGTTTTTGAATAGATTTGTGAGCAATTCACCCCTACTTTTTCCTGAAGCTGTCTTTCTAATGTGTGTTTTGTTCTCCTGGTCGTCTGGCGGTGGTGCGACTCTTAGCACAACCCCTTCTCCCTCTCTCCCTCCCCCTGTGTATCTCGGAGACTGTCTCCGGGTGACCTGACATCCCCTCCGTTAGCACAGGTACACTGCATGCCAGTCCGGCTGTCTGTACACCTGCCTGACTGCCTGTCTGTCTGCTCAACTGTCGCATGCGTGTGCACCTACCTCACATATCTAATATACAAATTCTGTTCGGTCTAAATAATAGTGTGTGAGTATGTGGCTGGTGTGTGTGTTTCAGGAGAGGACGGACCGGCCCACATGGCGCTGGAGGACATGGCTATTTTTAGAGCCATCCCCACTGCCACCATTTTCTACCCCAGTGATGCTGTGTCTACTGAAAAGTCTGTGGAGCTTGCAGCCAACACAAAGGTTGGCATGATATATCTATTATTATGAGTGGGTGAACAGTAGAGATTTGTTAAAATCCTATGCCAATATAAAATTTTATCAAAATATTTGAACATCAATTGGACGTTATATTTATAAGGATGTTGATATATTCGTATTCATATTCATTCAAAATGCAAATTTCTTAATGCCCTTTCATATTTCGGGTTTTTATATATTTTTTTCTTTTGGTATCTTCATTTTTAAGACTCTATCTGGTCCCATTACAGCAATATTGGAATCTAAAAATGGCACCATGAGTAAACTATTAAACTGTACACCTTTTCAGTGGTCAAAAACCAAATGTGGGTTACTTTGAATTTAGCTGATACTTATTGTATTTGAAGAGAAATGTCTGAAGAACAAATAATGTTGAAACTAGAAATGTATCTCGTTTTCCTCTATCAAAACAATTGCATAGCTCATACCTGTCTCAGTGCTGTATATATTATTTTTCCAAAGTTTGCATGCTCAAGAAATATTGAAGATATCTCAATATGATTTTACATCTGGTTCTTAACAAACTTTTCTTTTGGAATCATCATTTTCAAGGCTGTATATGATTCAATCCCAGAGATATGGGGATCTCAATGTGGCTTCATGTCCAAATTGTTGAAAATTACCCGTTTTTAGTGGTAAAAAAACAAAAAACAAAAACAAATGAAGGTAAATTTGTATGCAGCTGATACTTATTATTTGGAAGAAGCGATTTTTTTATTTTTATTTTAACAGCTTCTGAAGCTGCCAAGGGTTCAAATATGCAGTACTGTAACTACATGTTTGAAATGTTCTTCAGACTTTTTTCTTTTAAAGAAAAAAAGTATAATCAGCTGAAAATGTGTGCAATTTAACAATTTACTCCTGGAGCCATATTGAGAGGCCTAAAGCTCTGGAAATGAACCCTATAGAGCCATAAAAATGAAGATACCAAAAGAAAAGTTTGTTAAAAACCCAAAATCTAAAAGGATAAACAAGATAGCTGTAATATTTGTTGAGTTACAGACATGCAAACTTTGGAGAAAAAAAATTGTAAAGGTTTTTTTTTTCATTTTTGAATGCTCACAATTGGCATAAAAGGCAATAAAGATTGCTAAAGTCAACAGATTTTACTAACAAACTTACTTATATCTGTGTAAAAATAACATAAATGATGCTGCCATCTTTCCAACGTCAACTCCCCCCCCTTCTGCAATTAGAATCAGAATCAGAATTCAGAATCAGAATCAGAATGAGCTTTATTGGCCAGGTATGTTTACACATACAAGGAATTTGTTTTAGTGACAGAAGCTCTGCAGTGCAACAGAAAGACAGCAACAGGACAGGACACAGATAATAAAAGAATAATATACAAATATACAAATAGGCAATGTACAAATAGCAAAAACACAATATATAATATCGTTATATAATATAGACAATTATGGTGTACAGGTCTGATATGTGCAAATCTGAAATGAAAAAATAAGTAAGTATGTGTGGTGAATAAATAATTTATAATAGTGTTGTGTGTTCCACGTTTAATGTCAAGTGTTCATGAGATGGATTGCCTGAGGGAAGAAACTGTTCCTGTGCCTGGTCCTTCTGGTGCTCAGAGCTCTGTAGCGTCGACCAGACGGTAACAGTTCAAAGAGGGAGTGTGCTGGATGTGAGGGGTCCAGAGTGATTTTGCCAGCCCTTTTGCTCACTCTGGATAAGTACAGTTCTTGGAGAGTGGGGAGGGTTGTACCAATAATTCGCTCAGCAGACCGGACTACCCTCTGTAGTCTTCTGAGGTCAGATTTTTGTAGCTGAGCTGAACCAGACAGTTATTGAAGTGCAGAGGACGGATTCAATGATGGCGGAGTAGAACTGATTCAGCAGCTCCTGTGGCAGGTTGAACTTCCTCAGCTGGCGATGGAAGTACAGCCTCTGCTGGGCCTTTTTTCACAATGGACTCAATGTGATTGTCCCACTTCAGGTCCTGGGAGATGGTGGTGCCCAGGAATCTGAATGACTCCACTGCAGTCACAGTGCTATTCATGATGGTGAGTGGGGGGAGTGCAGGGGGGTTTCTCCTGAAGTCCACGATCATCTCCACAGTTTTGAGCATGTTGAGCTCCAGGTTGTTAAGACTGCACCAGACAGCCAGCTCCTTAACCTCCTGTCTAAGCAGACTCGTCACCGTCCTGGATGAGGCCGATCAGTGTGGTGTCGTCTGCAAACTTCAGGAGCTTGACAGAGGGGTCTTTAGAGGTGCAGTCGTTAGTGTACAGGGAGAAGAGTAGCGGGGAGAGAACACAGCCCTGAGGAGCTCCAGTGCTGATCGTACGGGTGCTGGATGTGTATTTTCCCAGCCTCACTAGCTGCTGCCTGTCTGTCAGGAAGCTGGTGATCCACTGACAGACGGAGGTGGGGACGGAGAGCTGAGTTAGTTTATTCTGAAGGATGATGGTGTTAAAAGCGGAGCTGAAGTCTACGAACAGGATCCTCACATAAGTCCCTGGTCTGTCCAGATGCTGCAGGATGAAGTGCAGTCCTATGTTGACTGCATCATCCACAGACCTGTTTGCTCTGTAGGCAAACTGCAGGGGGTCCAGTAAGGGTCCAGTGGAGGACTTCAGATAAGCCAACACCAGTCTTTCAAATGATTTCATGACCACAGACGTTAGAGCCACATGTCTGTAGTCATTAAGTCCAGTAATTTTGGGTTTCTTTGGGACGGGGATGATGGTGGAGCGTTTGAAGCATGAGGGGACTTCGCACAGCTCCAGTGATCTGTTGAAGATCTGTGTGAAGATGGGGGCCAGCTGGTCAGCACAGATTTAAAGGCAGGCTGGTGACACACTGTCTGGGCCTGGTGCTTTCCTTCTTTTGTTCTTCCTGAAGACCTGGTGCACCTCGTCTTCGCTGATCTGAATTGCAGGTGTGGGGGAGAGGAGGGTTGCTGGAGGTGTGAATGGTTGTGTGGAGAGGTGTTCAGGGCGGGTGTGGGGTGTTTTTTCAAACCTGTAATAGAACTCATTCAGATCGTCTGCCAGTTGTTGATTCTCCAGAGTGCTGGGGGATGGTGACTTGTAACTGGTGATTTCTTTCATAACTTTCCACACTGAAGCAGAATAATATAAGTAATTAGGCTCTGAATCTCAGCTGAAAATTGTCATTTTGACCCCCCTCTACAAAATAGTGGATTACTCAGTAAATGACATTTAATAATTTGGCTTTAATTGCTATACATGTTTATCTTTCTTCAAAAAAATAGACAAAATCTAAAATTTGAGCCGGAGAAGTTTTTGAAATTTGGTTGATTTGACACGGAGTGACCCAATTTAATTAAGAATGCTTTTAAAATTCCAATTCAGTGTATGAATTTTAATGAATCGAGGTAGCAAACAGGATGCAGAATTGCAATTTAAGAAGGTACAATTGAAATTCAAAGAAATGTATATCACTTTAATAAGTAATAAATGCTAAGTTGGTCAAGACAATCTTTGAATATTGGCCTAACAAAGGCTTTTTAAGTTTTGAAAAAAGTTTAAAGACATTAAAGATATTGTGATTAATGATGTTTTTCTGCCAGTTTGCTGCAGTGGTTCTATGTTGTTTGGATTTGATTGACGGTCCCTAAAAAATTGGGCTTTTAAGGTTATTGATGGTCCTGCTAAACAGGCTTCCATGATTTGTACTTTTTGGACGTTAAGTCTGGAAGCTATCAGTCTTTTGGACTTGTACTAATCACTGCTGAACGCAACTTATATTACACCAATATACAACCTAGAGAATATAGACAATGGAAAGATAAATAAAAAAATAATCGCAACATTTGGTTTTTCATGGTAGCCTAAACAAAAGATATTAACCCCATAATAACAGACGTTCACATTACTTTAGAAGATACGTTATTTCCCAGAATGCATTGCATGTTGATTTTTTTTTTTTTTTTTTTTTCAATTGAGATTCAGAACATATCAATTCAGCTTCTTGTTGGGTAGGGCCAATTCAATTAAAATTCATTCTGAAAGCAAGACAATATAATACTATTAACAACTATCAGAAAATATTTTCTTTTCTTTTCCACTTTTTTTCATCTTGAGATTTAGCCCTTTTCATATTTTTATCAATTTTTCTGGACTTAAGGGGGTTTGTTACATCAGGACCACTCGTCCAGAGACTGCAATCATTTACAACAGCAATGAGGAATTCCATGTTGGCCAAGCCAAGGTAAAGCTGTCTCTTAATCATCATTCAATAAAAAATATATTTAAGTCTGAGATGAGATATTAAATAGATTCAAATCAATATCAAAGCAATCATACATTTATTATTGATTCACTTTGTTAAGCTGAGTTATTAATATTATATGAAAATGTATGATAATGTACCATTAATATATAAATGACCTGATTAGGTGGTGTGCCAGAGTAAGGAAGATCAGGTTACAGTGATCGGAGCTGGAATGACCCTCCATGAAGCTCTGGCTGCAGCCGAGCAACTTAAAAAAGGTACAGTATAATGAAACAATGCAGAGACTGTAAAATATATATCTCATTCAAAAAGTTTGGTCTCAGTAAATTTTTTTAAATGTTTTTGAAGAAAGACTCTTTTGCTTACCAAGGCAAAGTAAAAAAATAAATAAATTTGTGCAATGTTATTTATTATAATTTAAAGAAGGTTACCTTTTTAAACATATTTAAAATGTAATTTATTCCTGTGATGCAAAGCTGAATTTTCAGCATCATCATACTCCAGTCTTCAGTGTCACATGATCCTTCAGAAATCATTCTAATATGCTGATTTGCTGCTCAAGAACCATTTCTTATTTATAGTAAATAGAAATCATATGTAACGTTATGTCTTTACTTTGTTTATTGATTGTTTAGTTAAATATATTAGCTTTATATTAGTTATACCATTACGTTAAATATATATTAGTGTTGTAGTTTTCTAACTGAATAAGATATAGTAAAGAATTAATTAAAGTGCCCCAACAACATTATTTGGGAGTCCCCAACAACAGGTTGACATGCATGCAAGGTCAAAAAACACATTTTTACCTTATTTGCTCAGCGACTCCTAAATGATTCGCGCAACGATGAATTTTTCCAAACCCCTCCTTTGGGTGACGCTAATCTGCGGTGATTGGTCCGATGGGTCGATTTCATTAAGGGTGCTTTCACACTTCGTTCGCTTGACTGGTCCGAGCCCGAGTTTGATTGCTCCTCCCTCCCCCTGCCCCCGCTGGACTGTGTTCATATTATTTTATTTGGGTCCGAACCGCAGTTCGTATGCGTCATCAAGGCAGCAGCTGTTTACCCCATTGCTTAGTAACGACGGCGCAGGAGAAGGCGGCAAAATGCATAACATTGCTCTCTTAATTTTTATATATTTATGTTTTGTTTCCAAAGCTTCAGTACATAACAGCACTTACGTCTGTCTTACGAATGTACTGCAAATGCTCTAAAGAACACTGAAGGCAAACAGAAATGAGACCGCTCTCTGCTTGCAGCGCATCAGTTCACATGAACCGAACCCCAGACCACCCTTTTTAAGCGGACTCCGGTATAGTTTGCGGGTGTGCACCCGAGTTCGGAAGACAGCGTTCACATCATCCAAACGAACCGAACTCTGACGTCACTTGAACCCGGGTGCGCACCAAAAGTGCTAGTGTGAAAGGATCCTTAAAGCAGTGTTTGTGAGCGCAGTGCTGCTTTGTGTACAACGTTACCGGGGAAACAGCTATTTTTAACGCTCCAAAAGCAGCACCTAGTGGCAAAGAATGAAATTGCATTTTCTTTCAGGCCAACACGAAAAGACCAAGTGGGCGGGTAATATGCTAATGTTTCATGTTGACGTCAACATGAAACGGCTTGGGATTCGTTTTAAAAACGACTCGTTTCAGTGATTGAGAGTCGACTCTTTCTTTTGAGAAACAATAACTTTATACACGGTGCACTTTCAGATTTAAAACTTTGCAGGATGTTTTCATTACTTAGAGCTGTGTTACACACTGCATGAAAGGTAACTTTCAAAAATCCATAATAGGGGCACTTTAAAAGTTCATGCAGCAAAAATGAAAATTCTGTCATTAATTACTCACCGTCATGTTGTTCCAAACCCGTAAGACCTTCGTTCATCTTCAGAACACAAATTAAAATATTTTTGATGAAATCTGAGAGCTTTCTGACCCTGCATAGACAGCAACACAACTGACTCATTCAAGACCCAGAAACATAGTAAGGACATCGTTAAAATAGTCCATGTGACATCAGTGGTTCAACCGTAATGTTATGAAGCCACTTTTTTTGTGCAAAGAAAACAAAAATAGCGAATTTATTCAATAAGTTCTTCTCTTCCGTGTCAGTCTCCGTCGTCATTATTTTTGTTTTCTTTGTGCACAAAAAATATTCTCGTAGCTTTGTAATATTACAGTTGAACCACTGATGTCACGTGCACCATTTTAATGTTGTCCTTACTACCTTTCTGGGCCTTGAACATGGTAGTTGTGTTGCCGTCTATGGAGGGTCAGAAAGCTCTCAGATTTCATCAAAAATATCTTAATTTGTGTTCTGAAGATAAACGAAGGTCTTACGGGTTTGGATCGACATGAGGGTGAGTAACTAATGATAGAATTTTCATTTTTGGGTGAACTATCCCTAGACTAACTATCTCCCATACATACATGATGTGATGTGTCAGCTTAACATAAACTCAGGTATGTGTGCTTTGTGTGTCATTCTCCAGAGAGGATTTACATCAGAGTGATCGATCCTTTCACAATCAAACCCCTGGATGGCAAAACCATCATCGACCATGTGCGTGCAACGAGGGGACGTGTCATCACGGTTGAGGATCACTATTATGAAGGTGGGTTTCAAGCTTAGAGCACATTTTCCCTTGTCTCAAGCGCACATTTCAGCCTGGCTGCACATCCAAGTAGCATGAACAGCAAGTCCAGTCGAGGAGCAATGTATCGGTCTGTGAGGTTGTGGCAGAGTGCAATTGGCTGGCTGGAAGAAACATGATGTGTTGGCAAATTGTCATTGGATCGGGAAGCAAAAGGCATTGTGTTGTCATAATAGGTTGAGTTTTTTGGCCGTGTCTCATTCTGTTCATTCAGGGGAAAAAAAGACAGAGAAGCGGAGGGCTGTCAGGTCTCCTTAAGCAAACGTATGGCCACGGGGCTTATTGTGACCTAGATACCACAGGCGGCCCTGGACGTGGCATTACTGAGGAGGAGGAGTAGTGAGGCTGGATGAGAGAGAGAGAGAGAGAGTTTAACATCCAAAATCATTCTGAAAGCAAACATCCCCTCTGCCCCGGGGGAGAGAAAGAGGATCGAGACAGACAGAGAGAACATGTGATCACAGCAAGGTTGATAGCAGGGGCGTGTAGGGATAAAAAGAGATTTGGATAGTCTATCAAAGCATGATGTTTGACATACAGGTATATGAATTTTAAAAGCAGAACATGGTGCAGAAGGTCAAACAGTGACCCTTATGCACAGGTGAATGCTAATTTAAAAGCAGGAGATCAATTTTAATATGCTTCCTTACTGATAAAAAGAGCTTAAGATGGTCTGTTTTGCTGGTTTTGGGCACAAGCAACTACACCAGCTTGGGAGACCAGCTTAAACCAGATAAGACTAGCAAACCACCTTTGACTTCTTCAGAAGTGTTTTTAAACCCTTTCAGGTGACGTGAACAATTTAAACTGTTTTTCTAACATTTGCCAGTTGTTAAACGTTTTAAATGAAAAGCTTAAACTAAACAAAAATTAGAAATGTTGCATTGCTGACTAACTGAAGTTTAAATTAAAGTACTAAAATTACTGGACATAATTAAAAACTAAAACTATAACTGGAATAAAATTAATTAAACCTAAATAGTAATATTTAAGAAATGACAGGCACATAACAAAATTACAAAAAAAAGTAACTAAAATTAAAAAAACAAAACAAAACTGAAAATATAATAATAACGGCTCATTTAAAATATTAATAAAAACTATAATAGTATATAGAAAATACTAAAATAACACTTGTTTGGGGTCAGTAGAAATTTTTCTTAAGACTATAAGAATTTAATATTTAAATTCTACAAGGATGCATTAAATTGATCAGAAGTGATAGTAAAGAACACAAAAATACAAAAGATTTCTATTTTCTATTTCAAATAAATGCTGTCCTTTTGAACGTTCTATCATTTGCACGTTTGAAGAATTCTTTAAATATATATCAATTGAGGTTTCCACAAAAATATGAAGAAGCACAACTGTTTTCAACACTAATAATAATAATAAATGTGCAGTAATGGCTGCTGAAAATTCAGCTTTGTCATCAGGGGAATAAATTACATTTTATTGTATTTTTGATTAAATGAATGCAGCCTAGGTGAACAGAAGAGACTTTTCTTATAAAAACATAAAATAAGAAAATAATTTTTAAAAATGTTTAACTTTTGACCAATAGTGTATATATCTTCAGATTATGAAGATACTGTATATATTTTGTTTGCATGTGTGTGAGCGTGTGTGTGTTTAGATCTTTTTTTACATGTTACAAGTAAGAAAAAGACCAACTGTATAAAATTCTTAGTTCCAACATGTACTTTTTTACTGTACTTGGGATATTTCTGGCATCACAAAGACAGGCGTGATTTCCCAGGATGCCTATTTCAATGATATCTTTCAAAAAAGGGTCATTTTCTGTGGTATTCCTTAAAAATCGGACCATTAACATGTTTACCTGCTGTAAATCCACAGGTGGCCTGGGAGAGGCGGTGTGCTCAGCTATCGTCAATGAGCCCGGCTTCACTATCCAGCGTCTGGCTGTCGCTCACGTTCCCCGCAGCGGAAAAATGTCCGACCTGCTCAAAATCTACGGCATAGACCGCGACTCCATCACACAGGTGGTCAGGAAGATGCTCAGCAGCTCGGCCAATGCCAAGTGAACCTGTTCTCTTTGCCCCGCCCACTCCACCCAAATCAATCAAATAACCAGCTCCACAAACACTGTTACATGACTCCTCCTCTCAGATTGTGGCCCCTCCCTCCACCTCCTTCACTGTGAATGACCCCACTGTGAGTATAATAGTAATGTGAGATACTGTATGTGGTGTACATTTTGAAGTAACGTTCACATTCCATTTATTTCCTTACAAATACACTAATATTCAATAGTTTGAGGTAAGAGTTTTATTATCAATACTTTTATTCAGAAAGGATGCATTAAATGATTGAAAATGACAGTAGCGCTATAATGTTTCAAATAAATGCTGATCTTTTGAACTTTATATTCATAATGAAGAAAATGAATCTGCAAAAATACTACGTAGCACAACTATTGGCAACATTGAAATGTTTCTTGAGCATCAAATCAGCATATTGGAATGATTTCTGAAGGATCATGTGATACTGAAGACTAGAGTAATGATACTGAAAATTCAGCTTTGCATCAGAAGAATAAATTACATTTTACAATATATTTAAAAAGAAAAATGATCTTTTAAATTGTAATAATATGACAGTTTTACTGTGTTTTTGATCAAATAAATGCAGCCTTAGTGAGCCTAAGAGACTTGTAAAAATATAAAAAAAATAAAAAAAAAAATCCTCAGACTTTTGAACACTAGTGTACATACAAATATGCATACAGGAGACGTTTTCTAGCTCTTTTCCTGTACTGACAGTTTAAAATCAACATGAAACCGCATTTATAACCATTTTTACTTGCGTAATGTGACACAAATAAAACGGGGGTTTCAGCATAGACAAAGACTTACATTGTGAAAAGAGTTGAAATATCGCAAAGACAAATATTATGATTTTATGTTGATTTGAAACTCAAAGTTGAAAGGTTAGCGACGCTATGACGTATTTTACACTATCACCTCAGAAAACATCGATATGCTGTATAACGTGACACTCGTGTTTTTAACTGTCATTTGATAAGACCCAACAATGAAACTGTTTGCGACATTATATTTTAATACTTTTTATATTGTTACTGTGTAGCTATGACTACAGGGCGGGGCTGGATTTCATGGGAACAGATACGTGTGCGAAAAAAAACGATTTGATGTTACGTTCGTAGAGTTTAGTCTTAAGAAAAAGAAACAGATAATCAAATGAGAATGTCTGTAGGGTGCTTCAACTCAAAAGTGTTCAGTAAAGTAGTAAATGGTTGTCGTCTGTGAAACTGTTAGTAGTTTGATCTCTGTGTTTACAAAGATGGAGTAGCATTTGGTGGTGTTATGAGCATGAAACATGGTCGTTTTCTGTCCAGAGAAAATGAGGGATGGATGAAACCATCAGCGTCACTGGAACATGCTGTTATATCTAAACTATGACCCTAAGACAAACACTTCCTCTGTTATTTTTCTATGTATCTCAACAAGTGATTGATTAAAGCCCTCTGCATTTGAGTTTGAGAGATCATGGGTGTTGCCTGTTTTGTTTACACTAATAGGGGAGACCGGGGCTTCAGTGGGTTTTTTATTATTATTATTATTTATTTTATTTTATGTTTTTAAAAAAGTCACTTTTTACCATTACTAAACAGGTCATTTAAAACACACACTAGCCACTATTGGGGCATGTTGTCACTGTAAGTGTCAAGAGAACCTGTTGTATATTCAAACAAATAAGAAAAATGCATTTGTTTGTAAGATAAAAAAACTATACTAAACTATACTTTTTATTTTAATTAAAAAACACTAGCATTTACATAGAATGTACTATACACTGAAAAAAATGGCGTAGAAACAATTTTCACTCAGAAATTTATAGAAAACTTCACAATTAATTAAGAAACACATTTGATTAAATGTGAATTTTTTTAAGTATTATTTTAGACCAGAGTAATATTTTCTTGTAAACCTCTAATAATCTTTTTTTTTTATTTACAACTTCGAAAAATCAATGAAATAATCATTAATCAAAACAATTTATGAAAAAGTGAAATGTAGAAAGTAACAAGTAGCAAAACAAGATTAAATCAGAAATTAGATGTTGTGAAATGTACAAAATTAATTCAGTGAAATGTACAAAATTAAATAAGACAATTTGCTTTGATTTAAAGCTGCTTTGAAACAATATGTATGTGGAAAGCGCTACACAAACTTAATAAATGTGCATGAATGCACAAATGGACACCTGCAAAAGACATCGACAATGATCACAGTTGTATTATAAAAATACAAACAAATAAATAATTCATTCTTACCTCTTAGTGAGCATTAATTTTGCTTCAATCACAGTAACACCTTGCTTTCCTGTTTAAAAAACAGGAATAAAAGTCTTTCTAGGGTGTTCTTAGAAAATAATCTACTGCAATGCCCTGCTGGAACTCATATGAAAGGTTCTGATACATAATAAAGAAAAAGATCTCACCATAATGCATTATATTTGCGTATTGCTCCTCTTATGGCAAACACAACGAGGCCAAACCCACAAGACAGAGTATAAACTGCAAAAGAATTAGTAAACTTGGATTATAGCATTATATACTCTGTAAGATTTTGTAATGTTTTTAAAACAAGACTCTTATGCTCACCAAGACTGCATTTATTAATAAAAATACGGTAAAAAACTGTACTATTGTGAAATATTATTACAGTTTAAAATTTAGAACTGTTTTCTATTTGAATAAATTTTCAAATTTAATTTATTCCTGTAATCAAAGCTGAATTTTCTGCATCATTTCTCCAGTCTTCAGTGTCACATGATCCTTCAGAAATCATTCTAATATTCTGATTAGCTGCTCAGGAAACAACAAAGAAAAGGCACAACAAAGAAACCTTGATGTCTCTGTTAGGAAGTTGTGAGGTTAATATACCATGGTAAGACCTGAGATGAAGGATGGTCACTAAGAAAGCCATACAATAACCCCAGACGACATCTGTAGCAAAAAAAAAAAAAAAAAGGTCTTTAATAACAAACCAGTTTTCATATTAATCAAATGGCGTGATGGAAGAAAGGGCAAGCTGTCTGAACACAGTAAAATTACCTTTCCAGTGGTAAGGTCGACCCTTACATCTTACCGTGTGTGCTGGCAAACCTGTTAAAAATGTTAAATGCTCAATAAAACCTGTTCCATCAAATTTGTAACTGTTATATGTGGCATTTTTGGCATTTTGCAGTTTTCTGAATCATTTTATATCATAAGTTCTATTAAAAGATCTTACCAAAGGATGCACCAACACATTCAAAAACTATTGTGAAGAACACAGCAAGAATTGACGGCACCATGATGGCTGGAAAACATGAAGATGTTGATAAATGATTGACTCAAAGATTGATTGATCATGCCTATAGAAAAATACACTAAACAAACAATACAAATAAACACATTTTTGAACTCTTTGAAAGAACTTTTTTGAAAGTGTCTTTTCCTCATGTGTAAGACTTCATGGATAAAATTCTTTCATGAAAATGAATGTAAATAATGGTTTCACTTCATTAAAGTCTGAAGACCCAATGCTGTTCATAGGATGATATATGCATATACTGGAAAAACACAAAAAAATATTCCTTACAGTAAAATGGCCTGTACAGTAACAGTCCAAAACCCAGGCCAAAGCAGATAGAGAAAAAATGGTAAAATTTATCTGTAGGAAAAGTAGATAATGAATGAACGAACAAACAAACAAACAAACAAACAAATAAATAAATACTGTACAACTTTCAGTTTCAATTTAAAATCTGATCTGGCAAACTTACAGTGGTTGTAAACATCCAAAGCACCCTAAAGACAGAATTGTACAGTAACTGAACATGCAGTATTGAATTACATCTTTCTTAGTAATTAGAGAGCGCTAAATAAGAACTTACCATTGGCATGATAGTTCACTTTGGAGATGTTAAACGCTCCTTCTGCTACTTCCTCTTTTGATTCAAGTGTGTCAGCCTTCAACCTTGGCAACCTTGTTTTCTTTATAATATACAAAAAATATAAAAAAGTAAAATAATATTATTAATAATAATAAATCTTATTAAATGCTATTGCTATTATATTATTATTACTCTATTTAATTTAGGAAAACAATGTGCTGTCTTCTTAATATATGGAAAAAATAATAAAAACGAACATATAATAATAATAATAATAATAATAATAATAATAATAATAATAATAAAAACAAAGTACATGTTTTTCAGATAATATTTTAAGATTTTTTTATTTCAATGGCAATAAAAAACATTATTTAATTTAAAATTACAATAATTATAATTCACTTATTTTTTCACGTTTTTAATTAATTTATACATATATAGTATAAATAGGTATTTTTACATAACCATAGGATATATCTATTTTACATTTTAAAAAAAGAAGTCCCTGATTTTAAAAACTTTGAAACTACTTTTCCATTTACATCACACAACCTGAAGTATTACCATCAGCAGATGGAAGCATTGAGCAACATTTGGAGTTAAATTTGGCATTCAGTCAATGAACCATCTGTGCATCCTGTGTTGCCTTCGTGTACAGAACACAAAGCATTAAGGGTCTTGTAGTCTAGCACAGCCCTAATTCAACGCATGCATATGTGAATAGAACTACATTACCCATACAACGGGAGAGACAAAATCACTTCGTATTCCTGCTGGATGATCTCACAGCAAACCGAGTTCCCCTCCTAATCTCAGGAATGAGATCCGAACGAGAGGAAATCATGAAGTTATACACTAAAACATGGGGAATAAGTTTGTAAAATTGAATTTGAACTTTTACATTAAGAATAGTGCATCCAATAAACTGCATGCACTGGTGATTAACTTCATGGTTGAGAATGAGGAATTAACGGGCTCGGTCCGTTATCGCCTGTGTTAGTCTGTGCCGGGTGATGGCAAACATGTCCGGGGATGAGGACGGCTGTCCCAAGGCGCAGCTGGTCTCTGAGGCCGGGCCCAACTGGCTCCGCGCGGAGATCGAGCGCCTGACGCGGGAGCTGAGCGAGACGAGCCGCGAGAAGATCCAGGCGGCGGAGTACGGGCTCGCGGTGCTGGAGGAGAACCAGCAGCTCAAACAGCGCTTCGAGGAGCTGGAGAGCGAATATGAGACCGTCAGACAAGAGCTGGACCAGCTCAGAGAGGTCAGACCAAATCAGACAAGAATGTAACAATGTTGCGACTTAAATGTTTTAAATGTAACGGTTTGTTGTTGCGCGCAGCGGCGCACAAAAGAAAAAGTGTATCAGTCTGTGTGTCTCCACCCATTGTTACTCATTTTCTGTACTTTCATTGTTCTTCAGCATGTACTTTACAAAAAGTGCCAGAGATAATAAAAAAGTTATTATGTTGTGAATATCTCTAATATTAGTTAGATATGTTGTGAATATCTCTAATAAAAAAGTAGGACGAAGTATCAATAAATCTGCTGATATTTTGAAATTTTGAGGTGCTCGTTATCGGTCGATTGACAGCTTTGTCACCAGAAATATAGGACTTGGATATAGTTTAAAATTACGCAAAACAAGTGTTAATTTAATAATTTATGGACAGTTAATATTATAGTATTTTTGTTGTTGTTGTTGTTGTTGAAATCAAATACAAAAAACATCGAATATTAATTAGTTCAGATATGACGCTTGACAGAATAAAATATTTATTTAAAGTCGTCCGCAAAACTTCACTTTTTGAATTGATATAGGCTTGATGATACATAGTAGATTACATCACCATTCAAATTACAAAGGTGGAATGCTAATTGTTAGCTATAAAGATATAAAATAGACATTCAGTATAAACTGTGATAAACTCCACCTCAGATTGTATTATAATTATTGTGCATGTAGGATTTATGGTCTTGAATGTGACTATATGGAATATTTGCACTTTTAATAGTTCATTTGTCACAATTAATTGTTGTTGTTGATAAAATATTCTTATTGCATGTAATTATTTGTTGTAGTCTAGTCAGTGATTAAGCTGTTTTTATTGTCAGAAAGCAAAAAAAAAAAAATGTTTATCAGTTTTGCATATCTTTATTAGAGATGGAAAAAAATCAACATTGGCAGACATCTAGAATCAGAAATATTCTGTCAGTACCAATTATGTAAATATCACTGATTGTTTATATAGCTGTACATAAGGCTATGCTAAGGCTCAGTTCAATAAAGTTATATTTATTGTAGAATTTGAAGTGATTCTTGGTTTCATCACAATAACCTGAAAAAAGACCTGCCTGCTATCTATGGAAAAGCAGGATATTCATTTTACAATTAGAGGAGATTTATGAATATATGTAAAGTCAATAAATCCTTAATTTATTTAATATCTCATGTTGTACGTTCAGCATTCTAGTATATAGACAAGTGTGAATAGATAATTTGTGTGTTGATGATCAGCGGCTGAAGGTGAAACAATTACAAGAAGTGAGATGTGGATGTGAGAAAACAAGTGACTAGACATTTCTTCCTGATACGACATTCTGAAATAAACCTAGACTGGAATGTAGGTTGTATATGAATTGTTTTAGACCTAAATAAACTCAAGTTTTGAATGTGTTCTCAGCACCTCTGAACAACTCTTTCTCTCTCTCCTACAACTTCCTGTCAACACAAACATGCAGCAAAGCTCAGACATTAATCCTGATTGTTAGATTTATAGTTTATTTAAAGCTCGTCTTGGTTCTGTATTTACTTCCTTTTGCTCTAATCTTTTCTGCACAACTAAATAGAGGACGCCGTCTTCGTCATGGAGTAAGAAGATCTGGGAAGAAATCAGGCTAAAAAAAGCGCTTCGGTCATGACTCGTGTCCACTGCCTAGACTGATCTCACACTAATGGTGTCAGCAAGGGGCTTCAGCTGGAAGCAGTTCAACTCTTTCTGTTTACAAATGCTTTTGTGTATCATTTCAAGCTGCTAGACTTCTGTAGGTCAATGCATGAAATCAGATTAGTAGGCTGATTATCTTGCATGAGTCATTTTATTAACAAAAGCCATTCTAACTTATTATTGCATTACAGATAGCCTAGATGTAGCTAAAAATCATAATTATCAGATCATAATAGGATGATTAATTGTTAAAATGCTTAGGTTAATATTTTCATACTTATAAGTAGGCCCTGTTACTATTTATTTTTTATATTATTTGTTTATGTGTGTATGTATTTAAGTTTCTTTAAATATTTTTTTCATTTTTCTTTTTTTTTCTGCTTTATTTAATATTTAATTATATTAATATTTAATTTATATATATATAAGGTTAATATTTAGAAACAATTAGGTCCTGTTACTAGTCACAATTTATTTCTTTGTTTACATTTATTTTTAAATATATATTTATTTTAATCTAGGTTTATTTATTTAAATGTATTTAATTAACATTTATATTATTGTTATTATAATTATTAATATGCATATTATTATTATTATTACTACTATTTTAGGTTAACATTTAAAAATAATTAGGTCCTGTTATTAGTCACTATTTATTTATTTATTTATTTAAATTATTTCTTTAGATTTTAGGTTAACATTTAAATATAATTAGGTCCTGTTATTAGTCACTATTTATTTATTATTATTATTATTATTATTATTATTATTATTATTATTTACTTTTTTTTACCTTCACTAATTCATTTTAATTTTGGTCCTGCAGTGTGGCAAAGAATTTTTTAAAAGTTGTTTTTCCACACCATGGTAAAGAGAGGATACAAAATCATGAGAGAGTGCATATGCAGGACACATTAAGATAGGTGTGATCAAGACTCAGACACGCTGGATCAGACAGGGGGTGAGGTGAAAGAGGAGACGAGTTAATCCCTTCCAAGTACATCAGATCTGCTCTCTCACCTGTTTGAACTCCGCCATACACACACACACACACACGTACACGTACGTTAACTCATTCTCAAAACACTCTGTAAGCATAGTAAGATACAGTCTTGGTGAGATTAGTGTTCCTTATACAAGATAACAATAAGATCTGTTTCTTAAGCCAATATGACCACAGAAAGAGATCTAAATATTTTGGCCAGTAAAAAATATTTTTGCCTGCTTTCAGTTTAAGAAATAGTGTTTACACTACAGCTCCAATCTACAGTTTTATATGCATTGTGCAAATTAGTTAATTATCTTATTGACATGGTGTATATACACTACCATTAAAAAGTTTGGAGGATGTCTTAATGTTTTTGAAATGTCTCTTATGCTCACCAAGCCTGCAGTTAGGCTATTTGATCAAAAATACAGTGATATTATGAAAAATAATTAAAAATTTTAATAACTGTTTTCTATTGAATATATTTTATATGTAATTAAATGTAATTAATTAATGTGATGCAAGGCTGAATTTTCTACATCAATTACTCCAGTCATCAGTGTCACATGATTCTTCAGAAATCATTCTAATTTGCTGATTTGCTGCTCAAGAAACAGTTATTATTATTATATCAGTGTTGAAAACAGTTGTTCTGCTTAATATTTTTGTGGAAACTGTGATACATTTTCATACAAACAGCAGGGCTCGCAAAATCGCTAGCCTGACGTCCCGGAGCGTTTTCCAGTCGGGCTACCAAAATATATCACTGCCCTGCCTGACAGGCTAAATACAGGGCTCCCGCGGGTCCTTAAAAACTTTCAATTTACTTGTATAAAATTTAAGGCCATAAAAAGTTCTAAATACATTAAATGGTACAAGAAAAGTCTTAATGACAATTTCAAGAGGTCTTACAGCTGGGGACGGAAAGACAAGAACCGCGATACAGCTGGATTAAACTTCAAAAGGCAATGATGTTATTGAATAAATGAGCGCTGCACATTTCAAAGTCAAAACACGGTGCAGATGTCTTTATGTGAATGTGTCTCTGAAGGGAACTGTTTGTCCTCAGAAACGTGTCGTTGGCATTTTCATTTAATCTTGCTTATAAAATGCCTGATAAAGCAGCGTATATGAGCGCAGTGCTGCTTTGTGTACAGCCGTTACCGGAGAAGCCGCTATATTTGCTCCTAAATCGCCACCTCGTGGCAGAGAGTGAATTTGCATTTCCAGTGTGCCTAACTTATGTTCAGATCAATGCGAATATCGACTCATTGTGTTGTACATTACTATGTCTAAAATAAGTATTATAATTCTTTTGATGTTGAATATTGAGTGTGCTGAAGGAGCTCTAAGCCCATCACAGTCAAATAAACAGTGGCAAATGTGTTCTAACTAGGAAGAAATACAGTGGGGGGAAAAAATTATTTGATCCCCTGCTGATTTTGTACGTTTTCCCCTGACAAAGAAATGATCAGTCTATAATTTTAATGGTAGGTTTATTTGAACAGTGAGAGACAGAATAACAACAAAAAAATGCATTTCAAAAAAGTTATATATTGATTTGCATTTTAAGTATTTGACCCCTTCGCAAAACATGACTTAGTACTTGGTGGCAAAAACCTTGTTGGCAATCGCAGAGGTCAGACGTTTCTTTTAGTTGGCCACCAGGTTTGCACTAGTGCTGGGCAGTATACCGGTTCATACCGAATACCGGTGTTTATTTTTCTTATGAAATGACTTTTTAAAATACCGCAATACCGGTGTCATTTAAATAACGTTCAGAACGCGACACTGTTTGAGAGGGGTATCTTTTCACTATTGCATTGTGACGAGGACACAGCTGTATGTGTTACTAAGCGTGAAAGTTCTGAAGCTGTAGAACTACTAGAACGTGATGACACAGAAGAACTCATCCACAATATCCACCGCCTGCTGTCATCAGCTCCCGTGTCTCACACACACGACCGCGACTTTAGCACTATATTTAGCAACTTTCAGACCCTTTTAGCGGCTTTTTTCCATAGAATATACAAACTGACAAACCTAGCGACTTTTTTGGATAAACCTTAGCTATGGTTCAGTTGGAAGATGTCTCCAGTGCTGCCCCGCGAGCGCGAGATCTGACTCTTCCGGCGCAGTGTCGCCTCTCTCTGCGTCTGTTCTGTGCAGTGAGTGGCAGAGAAGCACCGCATTCAGCTGGCCGTACCGCAGCAGACTCGTCAGTAAATGAGTACAAAACAGCGTTTCCAAGCACCTGCCACTAACTGACTGTTTGGAATTATAAATATGAGCATAGTTCATCTGTTAATATTATGCACTTTTTTGTTTGTTGTTTTTTTAGTTTGTTACTCAGACGCAGGCAGTGCGCTGCATGAGACAAAAAAGTAATATAGCCAAACCCACTGCATAGCCGCTCTTTAGTGTAACGTTAGATGCATGTTGATCAGACGATGTCGAGATTATAAATGAGAGTGACTCCTGGTTAACATGTATTAATGGGTCGTGTTTAGATACTATTAAGTGTGGAATTTTTCTACAATATTCGCTCATGACAGTAAAATAGGACATTCTAAGTCAATCTACTGCAGTTTTTCCTCTCTCAATCAGTAGAAAATGTGGTTAACACCCGGTCATGCATGAAAAAAATAAATACCGTCATATACCGTGAAACCGGTCTAATTTTGAAAAATACCGTGATAGAAATTTTTGCTCATACCGCCCAGCACTAGTTTGCACACATCTCAGGAGGGATTTTGTCCTCTTTGCAGATCCTCTCCAAGTCATTAAGGTTTCGAGGCTGACATTTGGCAACTCGAACCTTCAGCTCCCTACACAGATTTTCTATGGGATTAAGGTCTGGAGACTGGCTAGGCCACTCCAGGACCTTAATGTGCTTCTTCCATGTTTTTTGGGTCATTGTCATGCTGGAATACCCATCCATGACCCATTTTCAATGTCCTGGCTGGCTTCAATGCCATGGCCCTGACGATACATGGCTCTGTCCATCGTTCCTTTGATGCGGTGCATTGTCCTCTCCCCTTAGCAGAAAAACACCCCCAAAGCATAATGTTTCCACCTCCATGTTTGACGGTGGGGATGGTGTTCTTGGGGTCATAGGCAGCATTCCTCCTCCTCCAAACATGGCGAGTTGAGTTGATGCCAAAGAGCTCGATTTTGGTCTCATCTGACCACAACACTTTCACCCAGTTCTCCTCTGTATCATTCAGATGTTCATTGGCAAATTTCAGAAGGGCCTGTACATGTGCTTTCTTGAGCAGGGGGACCTTGCGGGCACTGCAGGATTTCTGTCCTTCACGGCGTAGTGTGTTACCAATTGTTTTCTTGGTGACTATGGTCCCAGCTGCCTTGAGATCATTGAAAAGATCCTCCCGTGTAGTTCTGGGCTGATTCCTCACCGATCTTGCATGGAGCCCCAGACTGAGGGAGATTGACAGTTATTTTGTGTTTCTTCCATTTGCAAATAATTGCACCAACTGTTGTCACCTTCTCACCAAGCTGCTTAGCGATGGTCTTGTAGCCCATTCCAGCCTTGTCTACAATCTTGTCCCTGACATCTTTGGACAGCTCTTTGGTCTTGGCCATGGTGGAGAGTTTGGAATCTGATTGATTGATCGCTTCTGTGGACAGGTTGTCTTTTATACAGGTAACAAACTGAGATTAGGAGTGCTCCTAATCTCAGCTCCTTACCTGTATAAAAGACACCTGGGAGCTAGAAATCTTGCTGATTGATAGGGGATCAAATACTTATTTCACTCATTAAAAATGCATATCAATTTATAACTCTTTTGAAATGCGTTTTTCTGAATTTTTTTTTTTTTTTTTGTTATTCTGTCTCTCACTGTTCAAATAAACCTACCATTAAAATTATAGACTGATCATTTCTTTGTCAGTGGGCAAACGTACAAAATCAGCAGGGGATCAAATAATTTTTTCCCTCACTGTAGTTTGTCAGCTGTTCAGAAAGAGTTTAAAGCATGAAAGAAGGGTAAAAGTTAGTCTCCTTCAACAAGAGGGATCATAATAGAGCCTCCAGCAGTGTGGTGGGTCCACAGCTGTGCAGGGGTGGGACTCCCTCACCATAGACTTGATGCAGCCTATCTACAGAATGGTGTGGTTTATACGGCTTGTGACTATTTAAAGAAGCAGAAGTAAATATTTGAGGTTTCTTAAAGGGGTCATATGATGCGATTTCAAGTTTTACTTTCTCTTTGGAGTGTTACAAGCTGTTTGTGCATAGATAAGATCCCTGAAGTTGTTAAAGTCTCAAAACCAAAATGGCTCATTTAAACACACCCCCACATCTCTACGTCACGGTGTGGGGAGATTTGCAAAACACCGTCCAAATATATACACAAAGAAGGAGGGCGGGATTTTTATTCTCACTGTAGTATTGTTGCTGCCGCCGGCGCCATGTCCTGGAGATGCTGTGTTTCATAGTGAAAGCGAAACTACTTTCTTTGGGCTTCCAAAATAGGACACAACTAGAAATCAGTGGTTGTATCAGTTGTATTTACAACACTGTTCCAGAACAGTTCAACCCAAGTATTAGAGTGTGTGCATCGCATTTTACGGACGACTATTTCCTGAACCTGGGAGTAGCCTGTCAGTCAGCTGTGCTCAAAGGCTGTTTCTATAAAGTGGGGCAATTCCAACTTTGCAAGGACAGTCTGGCGCTTCTGACTCACAGCCTGTAAGTATGTTTTTATATTTAAAGAATTTGCCACTGACTATTCAAACGCGAGTTTTGAGCAGTGTAGAGTAGTGCTTGTTGTTTGTCGTTTCTCCGATCACAAATGCAGACATGGTAATGTTTACGCGGCGCGATGCAACGCGACGCGTAAAAAGACAGTATAAGTCATTATAATCAGTAATTATGTCCCCAATGGATGCAACAAATGCCTCGTTTGTAATGGGTTTTATTGTTTTTGTGTCGTGTCGCCGGGACACGGGTAAGGGGCGTAACATTTCCATCTCACGCTTGAGGTATTCGACCAATCACAACGCACTGGATAGCTGGCCAATCAGAGCACGCCTCGCTTCTCAGAACGATGAGCTTTGTAAAAATCTGCGTGTTTCAGAAAGGTGGGGCATAGAGGAGCAACAATAATGTACAGTATGTGGAAAATAATGTGTTTTTTGAACCTTAAACTGCATAAACACATTGCATTACACCAAATACACAAAATAATGTTCTTTTTAGCAACGTCATATGACCCCTTTAAGCCTAGTGAGGAAAAAATAGCAGTTTGCTAAATGGAATGTTGTTTTGATCAAGAGCAGAGGTGACAGAGGTTTCACTCCAACTTGTAACACTTCCTAGTTGTATTTGCCAAGTTATTACTTCTAGATTGACAAAAATTGTGATAAAGTCTACATTGTACAGCCGGTTGTAGACAGATAACACCATGTAATTATTTAAATTAAAGTGTTTTTTCACTAATCTATTAATGTATTACCATATTTTGATGAAATGTAGCATTGGGTTAAAATTGCATTGTTGAGAGAAAAAAAAACACATAAGTCACATTGGTGAATAAATAATATTTTGTTATTACGTTCAGAAATAATGTAAAATGTCAGTAAATAAAACAAAACATTTACAAGCGTCCCTAAACGGTATGTAAAAACCAAACAAACTTTTAGTTGGTTGCTTAATACACTTGTCAAGTGTTTCTGTCTGGGTTCCTTTTTTCTCCCCATAATTTTGTGTTTTCTGTAACCTATGAGAAACTTACTCAAGCAAATTTTAGGAAGTAGAAGATATTTTTAAGCTGTCCAGTCACTAACTGTTTGCTCATTTGCCATTTAAAAAGAGATATTTAAAAAGATCAGTCGTGACATCAATTTGTAGGCCAACTTGGAAGAATAATTCACCATGGATTCCCTCCGGAATTTCAAATGGGTTTTTAGAGTATCAGTTTTGATTTCTAAGTAAAGTAGGGTCTGTGTTGACATTACTTGAAGTCAACTTTCTTGTTTTGTTGTACAATATAAATTGTACACACACACATTAAATGTTGTGTGTTTCAAAAACTTTAAGTTTCAAAGGACTGCTTAATCTTGCTCCTGAAGTCTCAGTGGAAGACTTACACAGCAGGGGCATGGATATATTTAACAAAGTCTTTTCTCAGTATTAGTTATTCAGAGTAAGCTGCAAATGCAACTCTCTGGTTCAGTTTAAGCAGAGCAGTACTGGGAATTGTAAGTTGATTATTAGATATACAGGGAATCAGTTTATGCTATGCAGAAATTGTGTGTCATCTTTTATTGAAGACCTAATAAAAAAAATAGTCTTTAATCAGTAGTTCAGGAATAGAGAGAAACACACAGTGTTGGTCTGTGTGTTGTTCGTATTGCCTTTATCCATGGAATCTCTGTTCTGGAATCAGAATAAAGATCTAAAGAAATGTCTTGGCAACCCAGAGTGACAGGTGGACAGCTGCTGGTTCTTAGCAGCAGCTGCTGTGGCAGGAGGAGGACTTAGTGCTGACACCATTTCCACGTCTCTTTCTGTCTCACACGCATTCTGATATCATTATGGGCCAGTGTCACTAAAAGGGATGGGCATCATTCAGATATTTTCAATATCGATACCGATACCTTGACTTCTCAGATACATGTATGTTGACTGTTTCACATTGTTAGTAGAAAAAAAAAAAACATTGAGAGTGTGAAGTGTTTATTTTCTGAAAGTCCAGAGGGACTTTGAAGAAACAGCCTGATGTATGTTGCATTGTTACGCTTTGCATTGATGTGCTTTGTCCATCATACATCAGTGATCCACTATCTACTAGCCATTCAGTCAGGCCACCAGCACTAATGGAGCTGTTAACATTTACGGCTTGTACTGCCATGGTTGCGCATGTGTGTGGTCAGTTAGTCAGGCTGTAGCATGCCAGTGACATCATTCAGACTGGCACACAAATTTAGGGAGAAAAGAAAGAGATGGAGCGTTTGATAAAAAGAGCTTTTGGACAGAATTCAACTAGTTCTTTGAGTCTTACAAAGTGTCCCACATACAGGTGCATCTCAATAAATTAGAATGTCGTGGAAAAGTTCATTTATTTCAGTAATTCAACTCAAATTGTGAAACTCGTGTATTAAATAAATTCAATGCACACAGACTGAAGTAGTTTAAGTCTTTGGTTCTTTTAATTGTGATGATTTTTGCTCACATTTAACAAAAACCCACCAATTCACTATCTCAACAAATTAGTATGTTCATTTACTGTATATGTACTCAATACTTGGTAGGGGCTCCTTTTGCTTTAATTACTGCCTCAATTCGGCGTGGCATGGAGGTGATCAGTTTGTGGCACTGCTGAGGTGGTATGGAAGCCCAGGTTTCTTTGACAGTGACTTTCAGCTCATCTGCATTTTTTGGTCTCTTGTTTCTCATTTTCCTCTTGCCAATACCCCATAGATTCTCTATGGGGTTCAGGTCTGGTGAGTTTGCTGGCCAGTCAAGCACACCAACACCATGGTCATTTAACCAACTTTTGGTGCTTTTGGCAGTGTGGGCAGGTGCCAAATCCCGCTGGAAAATGAAATCAGCATCTTTAAAAAGCTGGTCAGCAGAAGGAAGCATGAAGTGCTCCAAAATTTCTTGGTAAACGGGTGCAGTGACTTTGGTTTTCAAAAAACACAATGGACCAACACCAGCAGATGACATTGCACCCCAAATCATCACAGACTGTGGAAACTTAACACTGGACTTCAAGCAACTTGGGCTATGAGCTTCTCCACCCTTCCTCCAGACTCTAGGACCTTGGTTTCCAAATGAAATACAAAACTTGCTCTCATCTGAAAAGAGGACTTTGGACCACTGGGCAACAGTTCAGTTCTTCTCCTTAGCCCAGGTAAGACGCCTCTGACGTTGTCTGTGGTTCAGGAGTGGCTTAAAAAGAGGAATACGACAACTGTAGCCAAATTCCTTGACACGTCTGTGTGTGGTGGCTCTTGATGCCTTGACCCCAGCCTCAGTCCATTTCTTGTGAAGTTCACCCAAATTGTTGAATTGATTTTGCTTGACAATCCTCATAAAGCTGCGGTTCTCTCGGTTAGTTGTGCATCTTTTTCTTCCACACTTTTTCCTTCCACTCAACTTTCTGTTAACATGCTTGGATACAGCACTCTGTGAACAGCCAGCTTCTTTGGGAATGAATGTTTGTGGCTTACCCTCCTTGTGAAGGGTGTCAATGATTGTCTTCTGGACAACTGTCAGATCAGCAGTCTTCCCCATGATTGTGTAGCCTGGTGAACCAAACTGAGAGACCATTTTGAAGGCTCAGGAAACCTTTGCAGGTGTTTTGAGTTGATTAGCTGATTGGCATGTCACCATATTCTAATTTGTTGAGATCGTGAATTGGTGGTGAATTAGTTTTTGTTAAATGTGAGCCAATGTGAGCCAAAATCATCACAATTAAAAGAACCAAAGACTTAAACTACTTCAGTCTGTGTGCATTGAATTTATTTAATAAACGAGTTTCACAATTTGAGTTGAATTACTGAAATAAATGAACTTTTCCACAACATTCTAATTTATTGAGATGCACGTGTACATCAAACTAAACTATCTGTGAGAATCCTGAGATTTGGCTTCAATGTCTAGCATAGGCCCAGATAGAATCGACAAACTTCTATAGTCTAGTACAGCCATAGTGCTAGAACTTGATAGACTTCATGCATAATTCTGGTTCATGCATAATAACCCCAATCTCTCTCCGATCCTGTTCATACAGGCATACGGCCAGGTTCACTCCACCCACAGAAAGGTGGCTGCAGACGGGGAAAGCAGGGAGGAGTCCCTCATCCTTGAGTCGGCATCTAAAGAGGCATACTATGAGCAGAGAGTGCAGGAACTGCAGGCTGACCTGCGACAAACAAAAAACACCCTCACCAGCACCCAGGCGGAGAACGAACGTCTGGCCACCCTTGCACTCGAGCTGAGAGAGGTTTGTGCTGTAGAGGGTTTAATTAAGAGTATTGAGTTTACTAAACATATTTATGAACTGTCCACATAAAAATATACTCAACAGCAAACAAACCCAGTGAGTTACGACCCTAGTTATGCTACTTCTATATTCTATATTAGTCTTTTGTCAACTAAAGCTTGTTGTGTCCTTAAGAATAATGAGATTGTGGAGCTCCAGCGCAGTCGCCTGCGTGACGACATTAGAGAATACAAGATCCGAGAGTCTCGTCTGCTGCAAGACTACACTGAACTGGAAGAGGAGAACATCATCCTTCAGAAACAAGTCTCCACCCTTAAACAGGGTCAGGTTAGTAGCACTGACCATTGATCACATCAAATGTGGGTGTGGAAGAGTAGACAAATCTCATGAATAGTAATTGAAATGTTGCTGGTTCCAGTCCCAGCACCATCACCATGGAGGCACTTTGGATGAAAGTGTTTTCTTAATGATGACTACTACTTTCACATAGTGGCATGTATACAAGGCTGCTGTTACCATACCGTTTGTCTTTGGTTTGTTTCTCATAAATCTCTGTTCTATTCCAAAGGTGGAGTTCGAGGGACTAAAGCATGAGAATCGACGCTTGGAAGAGGAAGTGCAGTACCTAAACAGCCAGCTAGAGGATGCTGTTCGGTTACGCGAAATAGCTGAGCGTCAGCTAACAGAGGCTCTAGAAACCGTAAAGACCGAACGGGAGCAGAAAGCAGCTCTTCGAAAAGAACTGACACATCACATGACCCTGGGAGACTCCCTTCTTGCCAGCTCATTGGATGGGTTCAAACTGAGTGCAGATGAACCAAATAACGATGAGGCCATTTTGATGTTTGAAAACGGATTAGCTAAAGTCAGCGACGTTAACGACGAAGATAACAGATTGTCTTCTCCCAAAAGCGATGGAAACTTCCGTCCCGCACCAAGTCTGGTTGATGACTTGTTGACAGAGCTGAACATCTCTGAAATCCAGAAACTTAAGCAACAGCTCTTACAGGTATGACTATCCTTCGCATTTGATTGGGATTCAAACCTTTTGGTCAACCTTGTTGACATAGTCACCTTGTTTCAAACCACTTTAAATGTAGCATTTGTCCCCTCCATTTCATCTTGCAGATGGAGCGAGAGAAGGTGGCTCTTCTCACCACTTTACAGGACTCTCAGAAGCAGTTAGAGCATGCTCGAGGAGCATTAGCTGAACAGCAGGAAGCTATGACGAGACTTAGCGATGATTTGGGCGTAATGAGGAGATTGCAGGCAGGCAAGGAGCGGCAGTCAGCCCTGGACAGTGAGCGAGAGCGGGACAGTCGAGAGGACAATGATGTGGACTATTATGAGCTGGATATCAATGGGCCAGAGATACTTCGCTGCAAGTATGAAGTAGCCATAGCAGAGGCAGGTGAACTGAGGGAGGAGCTTAAGACACTAAAATCGGAGCATGATGAGGTGAGTGGGACTGAGAACATTTACATATTTAGCAGACGCTTCTATCCAAAGCGACTTACAGTGCATTCAGGCTATACTTTTTTTTTTATCAGTATGTGTGTTCCCTGGGAATTGAACCCACGACCTTTTGCGCTGCTAACGCAATGCTCTACCACTGAGCCACAGAGACACTGTGAAATGTTGAGATTTTTAATGGGTTGATGGTACATTTTGTGTCAACATGATTATGCATGGTTCTTCTAGATGAAGGGAGAGCATGAGGAGGTAAGGGCACGACTGGAGGGACAGGTGCGTGACCTCAGTGTTCAAGTGTCTTATTTGGAGAGCAGCAGCCGTGCAGACCGTGATCAAGTCGCTCGGTTGGAAAAGGAGCTGAAGGAAGTGAGTGCAGTTGCCGGCGAGACAGAAGGCAGTCTCAGCGTTGCCCAGGATGAGCTTGTTGCCTTTAGTGAAGAGCTTGCAAACCTCTACCACCATGTCTGTATGTGCAACAATGAAACCCCGAATCGTGTCATGCTCGATTTCTACAAAGAGGGTAAAGGAAACAAGACCGAAGGTAAACATCTTCAGTCTACGTTGACGCAAACCAGTGACAGCACAGCCGAGACACCGAGGTCCAACTCCACTGCCGCTGACGGCTCGACTTCTGGGATACCAGTCAGAGAAGATCCACGTCCTGAACCAATGGACATCTACAACCTAGTAGCAATAATTCGGGATCAGATTCGGCACTTGCAGAAGGCGGTCGATCGTACCACAGAACTATCCAGGCAAAGAATTGCTTCTCTAGAGTTGGCCGCAGTGGCAGACAAAGACCAAGCTGCTTGCATGGAGGAGATTTTGAAGCTCAAGTCCCTGCTGAGCACTAAGCGAGAACAGATTGCCACGCTGAGGACTGTGCTCAAGGCCAATAAACAGGTGAGAATAAAAAAGATTAGCTTGGCATGGATATGACGCCAGAATATTGATCTTCTTGTAGACCATCCAAATAGACTGCTAGTATTTCAAGAGCTTTTTCTGAACTGTGGTGTGGTTCTGTCCTCTTTCAGACAGCAGAGGTTGCCCTGGCAAACCTAAAGAGCAAATATGAGAATGAAAAAGCCATGGTCACCGAAACCATGATGAAGTTGAGGAATGAGCTGAAGGCTCTTAAAGAAGATGCCGCCACATTCTCCTCTCTCAGGGCAATGTTCGCCACCAGGTAGTGCGGTAACACAACTGAAAGTTGTTTCTCTTCCAGCTTTCTTTGTCTGGCTCACCCCAAACAAATAACCAGAAACAGTAGGGTTGCTTAATCCAGGAACTAAATCTCTCCTGCTCTATCCCTCTCTTCTTTTATTCTTTAGGTGTGATGAATACGTAACACAATTGGACGACATGCAGCGGCAGCTGGCTGCAGCAGAAGATGAGAAGAAGACTCTGAACTCCCTCCTGCGTATGGCCATCCAGCAGAAACTGGCCCTTACACAGCGATTGGAGGATCTGGAGTTTGACCATGAGCAATCCCGAAGAGGATCTGGTGCTGGGCCAGGCAGCCGTGGGAAAGCTTCATCTGGCCGTGGCAGGGGACCCTTATCGTTTTCCAGCCCCCATGTAAGTCCTAGACTTCCCTGTAAGAACCGACCGCAACCACACGGCCTCATTGGAAGTCCTGCGGTGTTCTGCAGTGAGAAGTATAAAATTCTGTGTGACACTGGATCCGATTAACACCTGTGTGTAACTGTCACTCGTCAGCGTCCTCATGCTAACTAACATTCCTTTTACTGTATGTGTGCTTGGGAGAAAACAATGCTAGAATGTCACCGTTTGTGCTAACAGTTCTGATGGCTTCATTAATACGGGTCGGTCAGTCTTCTCCTATAAATCTACCTGTAGAGATTGGATTGGTTGGTAATACCATACTAAAGAAGTTATCACAATCACTACAAGTAAAAGAAATTACTACAATAATTTTTTTTGTAATAGGCTAACTCCAATATTTGGATACCAATTGAGTCTCTTTTGTGACTTTTATTATCGAGGAGTACCAGTACTCTTGACATTTGTACTACTCACAGTACTAGTTTTTGAAAGAAAGCAGGTTGTAGTGCATGCAGATTTCTGGTATGCATTGATTAATTGCATGACCTACCACATTTGACATTGTTTAGTATATAACCAGAGCACACTGTACAAACAGATATAATAGATTCAATTGCAAATAAACTCGCTGAAACTTAGATATCTATAAACACATTTTGAGGAAACGATACTTGGAAAATGTCTAAACATGATCAAATACATCTATGTTTGTCTAAATGTCTTTTCTCTCTGAACGTCTGACCCCAATGTTTCTACTTTAACCCAACCAGCACTGAATGTCATTGAGTTAAACCCAGTTTCACAAAGCTAGTCTGTTAATCTCTGTGTCAGTGCAAATAAATCTGTGTAATCCCGACAGAGACACACCTTACTGAGCCTGCTGGGAGCTTTGCAATCCAGGTTGCAACCCTAAAGGACATAATTAATGCTATAGATTTTTTGGCTAAAAATATGACAAAATTGAGAGTTGTCATAGATGATGTCTAGAATTATGGTTTTTTGCACACTTTGTCATCCATGTCTTTGTTGGTTTTGTTCATACTATTTCATCTAGCCTTTCAGCCAGCATAACACATTGTCCATGTTGTCTTTACAGTGTGACTCTGAACCACTGTAGCGTGCATGATCTGTTGCTCTCAGTTTTAACAGTTTATACTAGTTGGCATGTTGTCTGTTGTATGTGAGTCTTCTGCTTCCTGCAGTCCATTGCATCTGGAAAAATGAGTCTTCCGTGTTTCACTGTGTACTAATGGGTCTAAACTGTCTCACTGTTGACGGTAACTTTCAGTATGTCCAGTGTGAACATCTGCTTGACGTAAGATATATTAATTATGTACAATACATTTGGATCAGTTGTGATTTAATAATTCTGATGTTCGTTTTGTTTCTCAATTTTGCAGTAATTTTATTAGCTCTGGAGATTATCTGCAAATGGTTATTTCCCTCTTTCTTCGCTCTACACCATACGTCCAGAATACACATGCCTGCTCCAATTATGGAAACAAGAAATTTGTCCTTGGATATGGCTGCAAGAAAACACATAGGCTCACATGTAAAGCCAACCGATCTATGTAATCATGATTCTGACTTTTACTTTGGTATTTTTTCTGCTTTATTTTTGTTTAATGTGCACTTTTAGTGCATTAGTTATGTAAGAGATGCACATTTCAGTATACTTGGCACATTTTTTTTGTTTTATTTTTGCGAATTTTACGTATTTAACTGAAAAACAAAAATAATATAAGAACTGTGGTTTGTTTATAGTATTTTATGCTTAACTGTCAGGTTCTAAGCATATTCCAGGGAGAACGATTATGTTAATAAGGCCTATATTTGTTTCTAGTTCTGTTCAATAGTCAAACATTCTAACTGAACATTAGCTTGCTATCATATAGTGTAACTCCACTTAAGGCACAATAAGTTTGACTTGCTCCTGAAAAGTTTGGAGTCAATTTTCATAGTGGGTCAAGCATATGTTAAATTCAAGACATAAAAAAAAAATCAATTCCAAATTGGAATACTTTCTACTTTTTTTTTACCAAATACTGCATTAACGGTCAGCATTTTGTATTTTACATTGCAATACATATTGGTTTTAGACATTAATTATCTGTTTTGTATAACCCTCTCATAAGACCTCCTGTGCCTTTTATGCAACTATTTGTTTTTGGTTTCATGAACAATTCTAAGAGCCATAGTCTTCAGTATTTCTGTCAGCCCACTTGGCCCTCGTCTAATTTGGACAATAATTAAACACTCCTTCTGAATGTCAACTCAGATTGCTTGTTTAGGAGATTTTAAATATTAGTAAGAATTAGGTGTGTTAAAATCATACATTCCTTTGAGGAAGTAATGATTTCTGATGGCGGTCATCATGGCTGTCTGTTGATATTGTTAGTCATTATTTTCCTACGCGTAACCTTGCTAATAATTTTATTTGTTTGTATTTCAGCAAGCAGAAAACTTTGCCTCAGAACATTAGTGCCATTTCAAATTTAAGACGTTTTAAAGTTTTAAAAGACCTTTTCCTTTTCTTTTGACTACAAATGAAGTGCAATTTTGTGCTGTTTCTGGAGTGTATGCAATAGTTTTCTATTTGCTGAAACCGCTTCATCAGCCATGTCATAGCTTTATATGACATTTTGAGTTTATTTTTACACATTTGTATGGAATGATCTCACGTGTTTGTTATTATTTATTCATAACCTTGGCTATCAATTCAGTATTAATGATTAGGTTTGTATGCATTATTACTGGCACATGCGCTGCCTCTTTGAATTTCTACTTGAAATCTTACAGGTACAATGTAAGCTATACTGCCTCGCCTGTGGTGTTTTTTTTTTTGTTTTTTTTTGTTTGTTTTTTTAACAGTGCTGATGTCAGTGTTCTGCTTTTTTCTAAACATTTGTGCTCTGTAGTTTATCATGAGGAACACTTTATAGGCCCGTGTTTGTCTTAACATTTCTCATTGACAAAAAAAGAAGCAAAAAAAATTAATAAATAAACTAATATAAAATATTACCGTTTGCTTCAGGTTGTATATTAGTGGCTGAAAATTAGCTTTGGTCCTCAAATTTGCTCAAACGGATTTCCAAGAGTCCAACAGTGCTGGGATGTTTCATTGTTTGCATCATTTCACTTGACTATATTCTTGATGTCACAAATTATATGAGCAGTGCTGAGTGAAAGCAGAGTGGCTGAGTCCATATACTTTTTTATTTATTTATTTATTTATTTTTGAACCATTAAAAATTATATATCAATTACTGTTTTCTAAACTATTGTATCAAAGCAATATCACACAATTGTTCAAATCAGGGTTGTGGTAATATTAAGAAAATAATATTTCCTGCTCAGCTGTTATTGCTTAAATGATGCATAACATGGACATGTTTTGCTCAACAACATTTAAATTTATAGGAGGCTACTTGTCATAATTTTTATTCCAGCAAATATGCTTCAGGTAAGGTGTATTTGATTATTTATTTGCGAAAGGTTTATATTTTGGGCTACCAAAAAAAAAAAAAAAAAAAAAAAAAAAAATCCCCCGACTTGGTCGGCATTGCTGGGAACGCCCACAAAAACGTCATATTCGTTTATGCCTTGGAGGAAAACAAACCGTTCGAATTAATGTACGGAGACCTTGTTAGACGCTTGATCTTTACTTTTTGTTATGATTTCGACTGATTTTTGTTTGGTGCAATGCCGAAAGTTGCTGTGTGGCATTCTGTACCTCTAATAAGTTAAAAAAAAAAAAAAAAAGATCTGAAGATTTATATACTGCCGAATAAACAGAAGGAGGTAGCACACAACATCAGAACTCCGACAGTAGTTATGGATATACAATGTATGAAACATCAAGCTTAATATTCATATTTATATGCACTCCAGATAGACTACACAACTTACCCTTCACTGACCTGTCATTAGCCCCGTCCCCTGCACCGCAGCCCACTTCTGATACAGCAACCCTCCTTCACAGCAAATAAATATCACTCTCTGATATTTTGTGATGTAAATGTCATAATCTATTAAAACATTTATTTCATATTATTACAGGCTACACAATCCCTTACGAAAATTAACAATGGTATTACTATAGTAAAAGTAGGCTATAGTAGGCTAACCGTGTTGTTTTTTTGGGGCGTTTTTATTACCAGTTGTAGCCTATAACCACAGTTTTACTTCAAATACCATGGTTAAACTATGGTTGGTGTAGCAAAACATGTTTAATTTGTTTTTACCATGGTTTACCAATAATAACCATGTTGTTATTTTTTTTTTTTTTGGTTGTAACCACGGTTAGTTTTCGTAAGGGATATTTTCATGCTATTTTATATCTGTTTTATTTTACGGCGTGTATTTGTGAAAATGATTAGGCTATACGTTTAGCACACACCACATAATGCTGTGCAAAGGCACTTCAGTAGACCTTTAATGTTACCTATGTTTTGTCAATGTTAAAATTCTTTTTAATATATCAATAAAAGCGTATGACAGGCTTTTACTCTAGTCTTTATCACTTTATTAAAATTAAGCAAAACAAAACGACAAATGTTTACTTTCACAAGCCGTCACGTATAGGCTTGTATAAGCTGTCTCTTGCTGGAGACTCAATCAGGTAACAAAAAGAGTCGGGAAACGTCACCTCTGGCCATCCGTTGGGTCATTTGTCCAGCCACAGATACCGTACGGACAGTCCGACCCAATACAGCTCAGTTTTTCGACGTATCTTGCTCTGTCGAGCGGCAGAAATTATTTTATGTAGACCATTCTGGGTCAACACCATGCTTTTCCAGGATCGTTTAAACCACGCTGACTCCGCCCACACGGCTATGACGCAACACCGACCAAGTCTGACAGTTGGTGACGCTAGCAGGACATTTATTTATTTATTTATTTACAGGGTTAAAAAATAAAAAGGTATAGTGTTACAAAAGAAAGTAATCTGCCTTTAAACCGTCTATTATAGGCTATGGTCGAACGTGTGCCTATAAACATTAATATTATTTATTTATTTATTATTATTATTAAAATCGTTTAGATAAGAGTGCAGCACTCACTGCTTACTGTGTCTAATACTCTCATATTCAGTAAGTGTTTAATCTCTGATACTAAGGGAATTTAATCTAGACTTTACACTAAATATAAACTGCATTTACGTGGACTTCCGTAAGTGACTTTTTCCTTATTTTGATCGGAACTTCCGGTAATTCTCACCACGGTTTCCGCCCCTCCACACACAACGCAATGGGCGTCTCCAAACAAAAGACAGCAGAGGGCACTTCAAAATGGGAGGTCAGTCAAACTTATATTTGTTACTGCTGAAGTGAAGTTTAAAAATGAGCTATAAACAAATACTTTTTATAAAGTGTGCTTTATATGATCCTAATACACATTGCTCACAAACTTGAGCTGCTTCGACAGTTGTCGTTGTGCTCCATTGCGATGCATTAAAGTCTACCCTGCTTCAGAAGCTCAATAATCTGTTAATATAGTATTTCCAAATTATAAGTATAGTTTTGAGGTATTTATAATGTTCCTCAAAAGTACGTTTGACAGTCTTGCGTTTCCAGTCTCTGCTCATTTATGAAGTGGCTCCATCTTCTGGCAGAAATGTGCACAGTGTTTATGAAGATATTTGTTACTAGACGGGATTATTTAAAGGAATAGTTAATCCATAAAATTAGTTTTATCATTTCTCATGTTGTTCTAAACCTGTATGGCTTTATTTCTGTGTAAATGACAGAGAGCTTCCATGAACAGCTGCGAATAGACAGCCGGATCCTGAAATCGGACCGACGTCTAGATACAGAACTGGTGGATAAACTCATCCTGCAGCTCAACAGAATCTACCCACAGATCCTGACTGACAAAGAGGCCTCCAGAGTAAGAGCTTCACCTTTAGAAACTGCAGTGACGTCAAAAACGGAAGACTAATTCACCACAGATTAGATCAACATGTTCCTGTGGGGTTTTATAATGGGGTTTCTGAGTAAAACGAGCTCTGTGGAAAACACAAATTTACTATACTTGGATTTATTGCTCTACAACGTATATTACACACACTTAGACTGCAAACGCAAATTTTGAAGCAGTTATTTTTATTTTTAAAAAATATTTTCGTAATAAATAACCCATGGTGAATTAGTCTTCAGGGTTTTGATATCATGTCTGCAGCACTTAAATTTGTTCGTTATTTCTCTTTCCAGTAATGATTTTCCCAAACATTAGTTCAGGGATTTGGATGTGCCCACCTGTATCAGGCTGGCGGAGCTGCTGAATCATCTACAGGAGAAAGGAGAGGAGGCATGTCGAGAGTTTTACCGCGCACTGCACCTCCACGCGGAGGACGTTTATTTCAGTTTACCCACACGCCTCCGACTCAGAGGTTGGCAGAGTCATCATTTTCCACCCTAAATCACTCTAAAACAACATCCTTTTGAAGATATTGAGTTAGTTTTGCCATGCAGCATATCATTTTTGATTCATAGGGGTGATAGAAATGTATTTTAAGGAATAGTTCACCCAAAAATTTAAATTTGCTGGGCTATCTAAGATGTAGATGAGTTTGATTCTTCATCAGAACAGATTTGGATCAATTTCATCATTAAGGCTTTTTTTTTTTTTTAATTATTTAAAATCATTTCCTTCGCCTAAAATATCTATAATATTGCAATATCTATAGTATTGCTCTGTCTACTGAAAAAAATAGTCTCATCTGAATCAGGAGAGAAATATGCACAGATTAAGCACTGTATACAAGTAAAAAAGGTTCTAAACTAATATGTTACGTTAACATTTGGATGCGTTATTATTTGGCCAGAAGTGACATTTTAAAGTTAAAAATGGCTTAATGATTTTCACTTCACAAGATGTTAATTGATTCACTGTAGAGGATCCATTGGTGAGCAAGTGATGAAATGTTAAATTATTCCAAATGTGTTCCTATGAAGAAACAAACTCATCTACATCTTGGATGGCCAAGTGTTTTTGGTTTGACCACCAAGTTTTATTTGTTTTTGTAGAGTCTGGTGAACCAGTTGTCCCAATCCCGAGTCCCAAGGACAGATATGTAATGAATGACCGTAGTAAGTCGACCTTTTCAGTGATTATGCACTAGTAAATGTACACAATTTGCATGAATAGTGTTCCATCTCATACATATATATAAATTTTTGTCTCCACGCAGGTCCGTTTTTCTTCCTTAGTTGTTTCAGTGTGGCTGTAGGAGCAGCTCTGCTGTATTACTATGGTGGTAAGCACACAAACTTGTTAATATCTTGATACCCACATCAAAAATATATATTTCCTATACTGAAAGCACTCAAAATGTTTTTTTTCTGCAGAGTCCAAGCAGGTGTCAGGCTCCAGCAGCGCTCTGGGTCTGGCTGCCATGGGTCTTAGTAGAAAAGTGCAGGACGTTCTCATCTGGTACACAGAAGATGGAAAATGATGGCTCTTTTGCTGCCTTAAAAAGAATTTAGACACGGCAATTGATTCTGAAATACTCAGTTGTCCTTGTCAAAAATATGAAAAAATATTTTAATTCAGGTTTTAAAAAAAATATGTACATACAATGTATATAGAGAAATTATTGTTAGAATTCAGCATTCCAAAGATTTAATTTTTAGGTTTTTAGTTTTAGGTTAAAATTGTTGTTACAATTTTAAATTTAACAATATAATGGTTTATATAACTGCTTAACATCTTTAATCAAACATTATAGTCATTGAAATAATAGCCATTTATATGCAATACCAAGAGCAGGAACTCATTAATTTTAAGAAAAGTTGGATAGGAACCAAACTCGCTACTTGCACTAAAGTATTTAGTTGAAGTTGAAACACAGAGCTGCTCTGTTAATGTTGCAACCCTCATTTTGTTTGTGCATTTGTTTTATTGTACTTTAAAAATAGACGTCAAACTCATTTATATATTATTTATAGTCAGTATCTTTCAATTCTCACAGACGTGGGACTTGCCAAGAGATTATAGTGGTAAAATGTGGACACAGAGGTTTAGATTATAATTCACTACGCCGTTTAGCACATGCAAAACTGGGTAAACTTGACCAATCAATTAGATCAACGTGTCAGAATATTTTGACACATAAGACAATAAAGACTACAGGTAACCTTAAAGTCCAGTACCTTGGAGTTTTAGGAGTTTGTTACTTTGTAATACCTTTTTTGTGGGCAAAGATTTCAACAAATGTTTATATTGTTTGTTTACTTTTATACAATCAGCATGTTTGTACTGGTTTGAGTACTAATAATTAATATTGTCAATTTACTCTTGTGGCCTTGTTTCTGCAGTGCAATTGTAAGTGTTTTGTAAAACTTTTGGCCTGGAAACTTTTCAGATGAATTTGCTAATGAGACACATTCACAGTAGTTAACTGAGAAACTATATTTTTTGTCAGGGGTTAAAAAATTATTAGGCTAAATAAAACTGTGGAACTGATGCTAATGTACTTGGAGATGAATTTGATTTCCACGTCTTGATATACCAAAACAAACACTTCACGAGTTGCAAAAAAAAAAAAAAAAGATTGCTGAAAAGTTTTATTGATGTCAGAATGATTTTGTCCTTAACTGCAGCAGCTTTAGGACTGAAGAAGACCAGTGTGCAATACTGAACATAAAGACAACTGTAGGTTGGTCTACTATTTATCTGTGCACTGAAATAATGACTAAATGCAATTATTTTGAATTATTTAATTTTCTTTTATGACTCAATACTGTTCTCTAAAAGTGAAAAACAAAGGAAATCTTTGGCCATTTATACAAACAATATCGATATAAAATGTACAAAAAGTCCAAGAAACATATAAACATATGGATAGTAAATAATCACAACAAACATCAAAAGACTAAACAACATTCAAATTTGAAATAAAAAAATATTTCAAAGAAAAAGGCAATATGCTTCACCTAGTCAGTAGATGGCGTGCTTATACAAATTCTAAAAAAACTAAATTTCTTACGTTTTTGGGTTAATACAAGATCATGTAAAATGTGCTGTATTTATGATACTTAATCTTAACTTAAAGTTTTGTAAGAAAAAAATCCTTTTTGCTAAAGTGCCGATTTAAACGCTCTTCACTGCAATTACTTTGTTCTCAGACTTCTTTGACTTTGAAAGCAATTTATCCTTCATGCAGCAAGGCCTTTAAATATGACCTGTAAGTAAAAACAAATACAAACGTGCTGTGTGCAAGAGAGTTGCATTGTGTTGAACCACACGTAAAATGAGTCCATTTTCCCCATATAGACAGCTGATACAGTGATCAGGTAGGCAGTATGAAGGTCCCATGTAAGGCGAGGTGCTACTCTCCATGTCTGGCCTGAAAGGTATTGTTTGTCTAATCTCTGTCTTGATTATTTTCAATCTCAGTAATGATCCGATTAGAATATCCAATCCAATTTCACAATTCATGCATTTTAACGGCGTGAATTACATAATTAAACAATTACCCATAAAACAATTATATGCAGTTGCATTTTTTAAATTACATTTATATTATTTAGGCTGTTATTACCTCATTTTGGGACTAGAAAAGGTTCTGCAGAACATAAGGCATATTTACATTGAGGTACATTTGAATATATCATGAAAGCTTGCTTGATTTTTGATAATGTCCAAATATGTATAATTGTATGAAATCCTAAACTGATGTTGCCAGTTATGATTTCGTGTCCTCTGGTCTTTGGACGCCAAAGGCTGTGATGAAAACATTAACTACTACGATGATAAAGACGAGAGCTGTGACGATGTTCTCCAGAAGATTCAGTATGTAGTGTTTACTTGTGTCATTCAGATTCCACTTCACTGTAGAACAAGAGCAATAACAGAAGCTCATTATGTAATTCAGAACATTTAAGAAAAGGTTATTAAACTGATTTAACAGCTTCTTAAATTAAAATGAAAGGTTAAAATCTGACAAAATGATTATAGTTATATGGTGTCCGTCGTTCTATAGAGCAAGTGTCAAAACCTCTCTAACATCACACACTTACTCAGCTCATGTTCAAAAGAACTTGCATGATTATTCTAAAACCTTCATTACCAAAGATAAAGCTCATTTTACATTAATTAGAGCGTGACTGTGTTCACAGCGGATTCTGGTGTAAAGTACAGAGTTGTGTTTGAGGAAATACCACAGTTAGTGACTGCTAGGGACGCTGGGGGCTTTTTGAAGTTGAGCAGAGGATATGAATATTTCTCAAACTGGGACTGAATCTCTTGATATAATTCATATGATACTTCATCTGCTCTTACTCTCACTATGTGGAAAAAAATAAAAGTGAAATTAAAAGCTGTTTTACATCTTTTAAAATTTCTGATGGGAAACACCAAAGTGTTGCCAGATTGACTTTCACCACCCGATATACAAATAGATTTGTGTAGGATCAACCTCTCTGCAACTTCTGTATTGAAAGTACTGTTTTGGTATGCATACAGCATTTATCAGTTCTCCTTCTAGACAGCTATCACTGGAGTGAATTGCCAAATGTTAAAAGAATTTACCCAAAAATTACATGCCTGTCATTGTTTACTCACCCTCATGTCTTTCAGAACCCAGTAAAGAACACTTTTCTTTTTTTCATAGAACACAAATGGAATTTTTATTACAGCAAAACATCCATTCTGCTTTTTTCTATGTAGTAAAACTGAATGGTGATCACTGCTGTCAAACAGGATCTTCAAGGTAAGATTTTGGTAAAAGTGATGATTTGTATTTCAATCTGTTCCTCAAGCAAACATATCAAATGACCTCTCAACAGACTAGGATTAATGTGCTTAAATTGTACCGACTACTTTTATTATGTTTTTATGTTGCTTTCTTATATAGCATGGACATTCTTCAGAACATAATATAAAGTCATACATAGGTTTGGAAATACGTGAGGGTGGGTAAAGAGAATTTTCACTTTTCGTTGAACTACTTTTTGAGACGTTTAATATTTGAATACTGCTTTACATACTACACTACCAGTTTGAAAGGTATTTAAATAATTTGTCATGTTTTTTTTTAAAGGGTATTTATTTTATAAAAGGTGATATACATTTTTTGGGCCACTGCACATGATGTTCATACTTCAAGGTGTCATTTTATGCAATATGAAGTACTACATGCAATAGGATAGGATACTGCTAATAACAGTATGTTTTGTCTTACAGAAGCAAAGCTAATCATGTATAAAATCACTATTTTCTCTATATTTTGAAGCCTATAAACTTCTCTGGTTGGTTTCTCTCACCTATGAAGATAAGCAAGACCCCCACGATGATCTGTAGGATGAGGGAGATGCTGATGAGGCTGATGAGAGGAATGTAGAAGGAGAACGTGGGTCCCAGCTCCAGGATGGTCTTCAGCTGGGAGGCGTTGGCCATCAGCAGCGCGATATCCAGCATGCTCTCTGCTGCACTTTTCTTGTTGGCGTAATGGTTCATGTTAATTGGGGTGTTCCTTGACCAGCGGCTCTGCCGAGGACGCTAAACACAAGCATGAAAACACGAGATGTTACTTACTACATCCATGGGAATGAGACAAAGTAATGAGTACACGAGCATCATACAAATGTTTACAGAAAAAGATTGAGGAAATATTCTGAAATATGTTTGCAAAATAGTTTAATGTGATTTACCAGAGTTGGAAAGGTTTCTGGGTCCTTGTTAGGACAACTTTGCTATCAACCAGATTTTAGGGTTTGGGTTATCAAACAGTATTATCAAATAATGTTGCTTAAGTCTCTTATTTAAGAGGTATAGGTTGGGGTTAATGCTCTGACAGTTTCATAGAAATATTGTTTGAGGACCAGCTTGTTGATCCAGTGTAACACACTACTTGGGTAAATCACAATATGCTTTTAAGTGAGGCTTACAATTTGCATAGAATTTGACTCATGCACAATGGTTGTTTTCTGACTTGCAATATCTATTCTTCAGAAATTTGAATAATGGGTCATCTATGGTCATATTTCTCCGGTTTAAAAGGAACTGAAAGTCACTTGTGTTTTTTTTCTTTAGGATATTTGTAGCATGTGAAGGGAAGGGGTGAGTGGTTGTTGACCCTGACATAATTTCCTTCCTTCTGTTTAAAACAGAAGTCGTTGCTACGTTATAGAAACCTCTGCACCACAGAAACAAGAAAGCTTTCATCCCAGATAGCAAGCAACCTTTGAAACAATGTTGCTGTAAGTCAATGTTGATGCCTCAACTCTAACTGCATTGAATTAATGATACAAAGTGATGTTGGTTCAAAATCACTTTTGCACCCATAATTAATGGAGAAACAATGGTGAGTTTTTAACAAAACATCAATGATAATATCATTGAATCACTGATATGAAGTGACATTGTTCAACATCACTTTTGCTCCCATAATTAATGCAGAAACAATGGTGAGTTTTTAACAAAACATCGATGATAATATTGAATCACTGATATGATGTGACATTGTTCAACATCACTTTTGCTCCCATAATTAATGGAGAAACAATGGTGAGTTTTTAATGCTAATATCGTTGAATCACTGTTATGATGTGACATTGATCAACATCACTTTTGCTCCCATAATTAATGGAGAAACAATAGGGATATTTCAACAACAACAACAAAGGTAATGTCACTGAATCAACATTATGAAGTGGTGATGGTTCAACATCACTTATGCATCTTCAGTTAATGTTGAATTATCAAAAAAAACAATGGTTATGTCACTGAATCAACATTATGAAGTAATGGTGGTTCATCACTTATTCACCCTCGGTTCATGCTGAAATGTTAAATTTTTAAAAAAATAAAAATAAAACAGTCACTGAATCAACATTATTAAGTGATGATGGTTTATCACTTATTCACCCTCAGTTCATGTTGAAACGTTAAATTTTCAAAAAAAGAAAAAGAAAACACCACTAATGTCACTTAATCAACATTATGAAACAACATTAATGTTTCAGCTACACTTAAATGGAACATTAACAAATTCCTGACTGCTTCATAGTTTGGGGAAACCCTTTTAAAAGGATAATGACACCTTTCCAGCAGTTAAGTCACTTTATTTTTTATTTTAACAGTTTAACACAATCAATGACAAAAAGATACAAAATATCAGTCTTTTAAAAATAAAAGTGGGACAAAAACACTTTAACCTTTAAAATGATCAGTTTCAGGAGTCTAATGGCAAACTACAGGTGGTCCAATGGTTCAAGTTTTAAAAGCTGGCTTTGAAAAGAGCAAGTCAATTCATTTGTCATACACACACATTCAGGAATGTTAATATGTTAAACACAATATGATTCATTTTTTAGTTAACACAAAAACATTCCAACTATGATTGTAGCATCATTAAATTCTATTTAATCTATTAGCTCAAACCTATTCACACTTTAATATCAATACAGTTTCTACGATAAAAATGTATAAATAAAAGCACAATGGCAGGGATGTCCAATTTCTTCAGCTGAGTTTTTTAACGGCTAATGACTTTTTATGATCACTGAAAACTTCCAGGCAGGTGTGTTGTATACGTGAACTTGAAACTCAGCATGAAGGTGGCCACCTCTGAGTTATGGCCATTACTCACAGGAAAAAGTATGGGATGGGAACATTAGTCTGTAAATAATATAATAAGCTGTAGATTCACCTTATTTAGACTTTAATCTCGTTAAATGTCACAAAATGGCCTCTACTGCCACTTTCTCATAAATGGTCCACTTATGAGAAAGTATTTTGATGGTCCACTTTAGACATTCTCTAACATTGCACCTACATGTCAGCTAACTTTCATTAGAGTATTAACTTGAAAGGAATAGACAAATAATAGATGTAGATGCAACATTGTTAACTTGTGACCGGAATCGCTTGCTATTTCTTGGTCTCTTCTGCCGACCACTGCTGAACTGAAATACTTAATTGTTAATGTTGTTAATTTACCTGAACTCTGACTGCTTTTAAAAATTGCACCTTTCAAACGGTGGTCTATAGTGGATGCTTCACCTACGATATGATACCTACCTATGATAGGTTCCCTTGTTCAAGACCATGGTTTCGGGGCTGGTTCAGAACCAGGATCTGGGCACCGGCCCAGGATTTTTCTGGTACCACTTTTCGACTGCTGCTGAGTGGCACTCGTTCAGAACTGGCTCGCGTTTCCGCTGGCAATGAGCAGAATCGTCTATGTCACCAACATGTGACCGCAATCACTTATCTCTTGTGGAAGTAGAGCGTTGATCTCTTCTGCTGACCATTTCTAAACTGACATATTTAACTATTGTGTTAGTGTTGTTAATTTACCTGAACTCTGGCAGCATTTAAAACAATTTTTGAGTGAAAATTTGGGCTCTGGCACCAGTCCCGGTGTAAAAATTGTTTTGAGAAGTGCACGTGAAGGATAAAAATGGGTGTTTCTTAATAATTTTCAAGCTACAGTGGGTGTTTTTTAGCTGGTTTATTGGAAGACCCATTGTTAAACCAAGCCCCCAGTGGATTAGAACAAATCAGGTAAAGCAGTTGAAAATGCCCATCATGGTTTGAAAATGCTCCATTGATTGAGTAACACTCAACTTATTGGAATTCTGCAAAGATATACTTTTATCAACAACAAATCAATGTTAGTTCAATATTCCTGTCTCCACCCAAGTGTGCCAGCTTACATCAAAATTTCAATGTTGATCCAACATACTTTAAATACTGAAATGTCAGCCTCAGCCAAGATGATGGTCTGGATGAAAACTCAACATTGTGTGCAATCAGTGCTATCTGGGTTTTAAGTAGAATTTTTTCATTTGTAACTGATTACTTCCTTAAACACAAGCTTAAGAATTCTTATGCTGTTAAATCAGCTTTTTGGCAAAATTCTGACTTCCTCTCTGTGACGTTCTGAAAACGACTGCATTTTGAAACATTAGTTAGTACAAAGCATTATTAATAATCCAATTTTATTCATTATTAATAATATCAATAATTAATAATCATAATCAGAGATGGAATGTTTGGCACTCAAAGCGTTCAAACAAGAGTTCTACATTCTCAGATGTATTTGAAGTTCAAAAGTTTGTTCTTATAGTTCTTATTGTTGCTAGTGTAATATATCTCAAGTGTTTAGTCCACAAGTCGTCAAACTCATATTGTACTTTTTGGCTTAGCGTGAAGGGCCTCTTAAAGATTTGTTAACTCAAGAAATCCCTCTTTCTTTTTAAACGAGATAATAAAGAGCTGGTCATGCAATCCATGAGATTTACCTGAGAACAGTGAGAGGAAGAGCTCTGTATGCCTCTTGCTATTACGGTTCTGTGAACACAAAAGCATTATTCTTCTCTATTATGGCAGAGCAGAGGTCAGGCTGCAGGTGTGAGCTGGCTCTGATGTCCTTCTGGTGTCACATTATTACATTTACTTTGTTTTATTTTATTCTCACCAGCCGGGTAGCAGACTTCAGTCTTCAGTATTGACAAAAATTCCCCCAGACTAAATTTATGAAATGGCAAAAAATGACTCCTCTTTGGTTGAGACTGACTGCACTGCATATACCCAAACATTCTCCAGGCTCTTCAGGGGAGTGCAGGACAGGTGTTGACTTTGGGTACGGTTCAGTCCAGCAGCCCAACACAAGAATCCTTGTGCCTATGCTGGGAGTGGCAAAGAAAGCAGAAAAACTCTCTCTTTCCATGAACCCCAATAACACTCAGATGCTGACACTTATACAGCACTCTTCCTGTAGAAAACTGAACCAGTTATCTAAAAGTAACAGCCTGGGTTCTCTTCCTCTTTCTCTTTCCTGCTATGGATCCATGCAGCTCATTAGTTGTTAAAAACCAAAAGGTAGCTTTCAAACCAGAAATGCCATAAAAGTTCTCCTGGCTACACCTGAATTATTTCATACACATAAATCAAGCATTTAAAAAAAAAGACATGGCAACCCTGACAGATTGTAATGATTTACATGGGCTGCTATACATGTCATATACTGTATGCATTCTAATGTATAACTCTCGGCCCTTCCAGACCAGTCTTCAAGACTACTAGAAGGCTACAGGCAGGTGAGTTTTATCAGGGTTGGATCAAATCTCTGCAGGAAAGTGGCCTGGAAGGGCCAAGTTTGCTCATCATTGGTATAACTACTTAAAATGGCTGAAGTGGTAAAAGCAGAAAAAGTCCATGTGTTTATCTTGTTTTTCAGACTTGCATCTCTCTTGTCTGTTGAACCACTTCACTATGTCACCGATGAAATATCTTACAGAGCACAGCTGCTGTTACTTGTTCATAAACAATGTGGTGAAATGATATGTAACTGTAATGCACTCAACAACCTAGAGCTACAGTACAACTACTCTTTTTAACCGTTAACTTTGCTAATACCTGTGAATTTTGTTTATCTCCATAATATTACTCAAATATTACATCATACCAAAGCCAGGTGGAGGCATCATTTCCACTTGGCATAGAAATTAGCCACATAGAAATCACTGCCCTTTCAGTCTGCCTAAACACACAGTGTCTTAAACATTGGTGCTGCCCACAGGAATGATGATATGTTTGATTTTGTGTGTTTAAGGGTGTTTGTTGGGCAAAAAAAAAATCCACTGGTGGTAAGATGTTCCTCTAGTCTTTCTAACCACTTCACCTCACCTTTCTTCAATGCAAACATTGATGAAAGTGTATGAAAAACATTAAACACACTACACTTTAAGGTTTAAATGAATTAAAAACATAAGCAAAGGGAATTGCAAGAGTTGAAAAACTTGTAATAAGAAATGGTGACCTGTCAAAACACATAAAATACACTTTCCCCTATACATTCATATTTTACCCTAAACTAACAAACTACACATTAACTTTAGCAGTAGTAATATGAACTACTATACTAAATGCTTTAGATAGGTCTTTATTGCTAGAACATAAGTTATGATGTGATGTCAGTTTTTGTTTACTTTGTACATGTTTTGTTTTGCTAGCTCAATGTAGAATCCATCCGTTATGGTTTTACTGTTAAATTTTCAAGGGAAATTAACTTAAAAATGGTTCTGTAAGATAAATGGTTAGTTAATTGGTTAACTGTATATAAGTTCCATACATTCCATTCATATAAAATATGGAATAGGCTACATGTATTATAGGTTAATTAATATTGAGGAAATGGGTATTACTTTATAGCCTAATTTGCAAAGAATATTAAGAAACCAATATATGCTTTTATGGTAAAATACTGTTAAAAGTATGCTTTTAACAGTATTTTACCATTTTTATGCTTTTAATAAATGGAAATTTTGACGGAATCTAGTTCGAAACCATCTCATAGTAATTTTTTTGTTTGTTTTTTTTTCGAAATAAGTTGACTTGTGTTACATGTTACCTTGTTAATGTAGAATTGTGCTACACCGATGGTTTGTTTGTGGGCATCGCTGTGCTTTGCATTTTACGCAGTGTTTTAAAAGTGCTTTATTGATGTGTCGTCTCAACTGAGAGAGTTTATTAGTGTCTTTCACAGCCTATTGTTGAGGGTTACACGGCCCGGTGATCTCATCGTCAGTCTGGACGCGGTCGAGCGAAACACCAGGGTAATGAATAAGAGGCTTGTTTCCAAACTTTGAACCGCTTTTGTGCCGCGTGAGCTGTAATGTTGAGGACTCGTTGTCACTTACAACTTTACGGCCAGTCAAAGCAGCTTCTGTCTGCACATGGTCTGCGATTATATAAGATTTACCCTGCGGGCCACACCACGGTATCCCTTTAGTTAGACTCATCCACACAAGCATTCATTGCAGGACAGCATGGACAGGAAAATGTACATGAGCAAGCAGCCCTTTTCATTCAAAAAACTAAAGAAACGCTTTCAGACTCCAAAAACCTGCGTTATAAGAGCATGTATTGTTCGGTCAATGTATTTTTGTCTAGACATCAATATAATGGGTTAAACTTTCACACTAACATCCCATTGGCCGATGCGTTTGTGCTCGTTTTAAATGATACTGATATGTTCAAAATCACTCACCTCTCTTGAATCGCTTCTGTTAGCATCTCCATTCAATTCAATCGCTTCTGAAGCCATAATAATCCTTCCTGATTATAACTAACACTCCGTAAATAGCTGTGTTTCAGAGTTTTTGTGGTGCATTATGATCTCATGGACGATGAAAGGAAAAGGGGGCTGGACAAACGACTGCCAATCACTGCAGAAGCAATGTCTGAATCACTCTTTTGAGTCGGATCTTTTCAATGATTCAGACGAACCGGTTCTGAACAATTCGTTTACAAATTGCATTTTACTAAACGTACAAAAGTTTTTAGCCGGGATATTTCAGCAGTTCTAGCAGTGTTTAATGTACATTTGTTAGTTTCTAAATGTTTTGTTTATACAAAATATCATGGATGTACCACATGAAATTACAATAAAACATAATTAATAATAGTAAAATTAAGCAATATGTGTAATAGGCCTATATCAGAATATAAAGTACATAAAGAATGGCAGAAACCAATATTTCTGTAAAAGGGTGGCTGTTTTCGGTTCTATGAGCAATTTGTATGAAAGAACCGATTCCGAATGAGTTTGACTCCGAATCGCTACAGCGCAGGCTCAACATTGGCACAGCCGCCGTTCGTCCACAATAATACCAAAGTTCGTGCTCTTATCAGTGTAGATATTACTATTACTGGCCTAAAATAGACACGTGATCACTCCCAACGTTTTAAACTTTTATATCTATAGGTACAAACATATTACAATGAGATCATTGACGTTTAGATCATTGGTGCCAACAAATATGCAACAGCTAAAACTTTCAATGTTCAGAGACATCTGTATTTTATGCTGCCATCTAGTGAATAAATCAATAAAATCTCCTTTTACCATTTTCCTTTTTTTATATTTGCATTATTTTAAATGGACATTTCACCCAAAAATAGGTACCCTATTTGTGGTAATTGCCTACTACCCTGGGACAGAGCAGAATCATTTAATTGTAGTTGTTTAAGAGAGCACTGACAACAGTTCAATGTGTCAAGTTCTTAAAGTACAGACTCAGACTAATTAATTGCAGTATTACAGAAGACGTTCAGTTTCTATAAATATAAGGTACCAGTGTGTAAGATTTCTGACCCTTACTCCACATTTGTCTTTTAAAATCTCTAAACGATAAAGATTATCCTTTTGCTGTGTAAAAATGTGTCCCATAAATGAACTGAGCACTAAATAAGTTTGTCTATGGTAGACTTGAATAGTTATAACACAGTTTTCAGTCTTTATTTATGTGACTCTGATATGCCCAGATCTGCCTTTAATGTCAAGACTAGTACAAAGCTATTATTACAGTCTACTTCAGTAAGGGAGTGGGTTGTTACACTAACAGAAAACATGGGAGTTTTTATTTTTTTTTTACACCAATTCTATACTGTACAATTTTATTTATGTATTTATTTTTACCTCAGGAAGGTGGTGAACACATTATTTCATTTATCTTATGGTTAAAGCATGTTAAAACACCCTCGTCTAAGAATGTTAGTGTTACTGCAGAGGGAATGAACACAACTCTCTCCAGTAGGTGGAACATTTTCTTTCAGGAAAATAGCAAGAGGAAAGAGGGGAGGGATGAGAGAATAAAAAGCATCGCCATACAACATTAATTCACATTAAATATTCAGCAGTCTTTACCAAGTCACGTGGCGGGCAAAGGGATATTCTGAGAACAGTAAAGGGATACCGTATGCGAAGTTGCTGTAAACTACTTAAAACTTAGTTATACTATCATATTAGTTCAATTTAACGATTAGTTATGTCTCTGCAGGAGTGAGGGGCCCTGCCCCGTCCTTCGTCAGGCTCATGGTCACGTCACATAGGTTTGGGCGGGCCCAGCGTTCCGTGGGGTCCATGACGACCCGTGTAGAGGAGGATAAGGGTACCGCCTAAAAACAGACGCTTTTATTGGACACACAGTGTTGCTAGGCGCTGCAGGATGTCCGTAAGAGCGCATCAGCACTGGAACCGAAGCTAACTATGAAGGCTAGAACATAACGAGGGAGGAATCTTTAGGGAGGTGTCGGTGCCGTATTATCCGAGATGAGGACAGCATTGCCGCAGTGAGCAAATAATCTCATCAGCGGGCTCTGGATTTCATGTCCCTTACAGACGCTGACATTTATAAGAAGCAAGAGTACTCGGGTTTGAAGCTGCTATGTGGTCGCTTGGTCAAAGCAGACGTCTGAAAGACCATTCATTAAAATGTTATTTCAAGAGACAGCTGCGCACTTTATAGTTTTATGACGGATTAAACAACGTGACAACCTCTGTCAACTACCTAGCATGGTGAGTTAAATACTGATATTAGTTTCATATTGAAAAGAAAATCTTCTTTTACAGCTTTTAAAGTACATTTGTGGCATGATTTTTTTTTTTGATGTAAGCGTGCTTACCTCTTACTTGAAAAAGAAGTTAATGTCATTAGTAACTGTATATATTTTCTGTTTTGCTTTTTTAATTAATTGTATTAATATTTGATTATAATTAATGTTAGCTATTATATGTAAACGACGAGTCTGGCAGTCAGTCCTCAAATGATGCCGAACTGCGTCAGTAGCCTACAGACTGGTTATTGCAGGTATGGCAAACCGTTTTAACATTTATTCATTTAATGCGAACTAGTGGCTGTTCTGTTCCTAGCACTTTTTTAATTATTATGAAGCAATCCAGTATTTTCTATTTATGAATTCCAGTAGTGGGTAATATAGTTAATTAGTACTTGCTTTGTAGAACTCACTCATTTGCTGCTAGTCATTATCCCATAACTGTTGTTATTGGTGACAAATTTACAGTATTCCAGTTGTTACTAGTGACATTTCAAAACTTACTTTTAGGAATTTTAATATAAATTATATACTATATCCTGTAAAATATCCATTTCTAATGGTCATTATATATGATAAAAAAAATAAATAAATAAATAAAAAAAAAGATTAGGCCTATTTTTTTTTTTTTTTTTTTTTTCTGGTGAGATTAGAAACATTACAACAATTGAGATTTCTCCCATGTAAATATGTACTAGTATCTAATAAATATACACTAGTAAATAGGGATTTGTATTATTTGGATAGTTTTCTTGTATCTAGAGAAGTTATAAATACTAGTATGTAAGGAACAAGTGCTAAATACTAGTTACTTCTGGGATAAGTACTAGTTTCTAATGAATACTTAGTAGTGAAATAGGAACAGATACTAGTCATTACTGAATTAATTACTGGTAGGGAAACAGCTAGGAACACACACACAATATATATATATATATATATATATATATATTAGTGCTGTCAAAGTTAACGCATTAATGCAAATTCATTTTAACGGCACTAATTTTATTAACGTGCGATTAACGCAGCACTCATTTTCTGCTTGACCCGTGGCCTAACCCGTACTACTATAGTTGGAGAAATGGAAATGGATGGAGATGCTGACAGTGTTGCCAATTTAGCGGCTTTTCAGACCACTTTAGCAACTCTTTTATTTATTTTTTTTTATTATTATTTTGTTTTTTTTTTCAAAAAGTGCCTAGCGACCAATCTTTATAGGGTTTGCCCAAACCTTAGTTTCTGAGACTCACCGGTACTGCTGCGTGAGCGCGAGGTCTCTCTTTCCCGCTGCGCACACACCTCTTTCTCTCTCCCTCCGCGTCTGCTCTGTTCAGCGTGCAGATGAGAGGAACAGCACTTTCAGTTAAAACAGATATTATATTGCTTCTCTAATTTAACATGCAAGTATAGCCGAAATCACAGCACAGATGTTGTCTTTATCTTATGTATAGCCTATTTGATTTTATCAGACGATGGCTGGATTATAAATCAGGATTTTTGTGCAGATTAACATCTTGGAAGGGAGAGCTGGTTATTTAGTCCTATGGGTCGTGTTTCAGTCACTATTTCATATTCATTCCGTTGTCTGATAACAGAAATATATAAATGAAAACAGTTTTATTGAGAATTTAGATGCATTAAAATACAGTATGTGGACACAGAGAGGCAAAAAAATGTAATAATAAATAATAAATGTACATTTTGTTTGTTCAGAAGAAGTGAGATGCCCTGTCATGCAGCAATGTAAACAGGTTTGTGTAAGTAAATTGCTCAGTGCAAAGAAAGAGAAGTAATGGGAACCTGGTATTTCTTTTTTCATGTGTCTAATAGACATGAGCAAGTTCTTTGAAACACATCTATGACCTTTAAACATGTCTAGTCTTCAGGCTCTGTTAACTATGGTTTCACTAATAATAAACATATATTGCATAAAGAATCCATATTTGTCATTGCCCATGTTGATTAGAGTATTTAAAACATGAAAAGTATTAATTTAAGGTACATTTAGAACAGATAAAAATGTGCGATTAAATTGCGATTAATCGCGAGTTAACTCATGACAATCATGCGATTAATTGCGATTAAATATTTTAATCGATTGACAGCCCTAATATATATATATATATATATATATATTTGAGTTAGTTTAAGGAATAAATGTTAAAATTACTTGCCATATTGCAGGTGCATTCATTCAAGGAGGACCATGCAAACGGCTGAATGTCACAGATGAGTGTCCAGCGATTCACTGGTCATGGAAAACCGGTCTGGATCCAACTCTGAGCAGCAGCCTGTTGGCTTCACAGTTCCTTCTGTCCCCTCAAAAAAGACTGTAATTTATGAAAATGGCCATGAACATCCCACTCACATGGACCCCACAGCTGCAGCACACAGAGGGGCCAGCGATCCAACCACATACCCTCTATCAGATTACAGAGGTCTGGTCCGGCAAAGATTTATACGCAGAAGTTTGTGGTTCTCTGAGTCAGAGGATCAAGAATTGGAGATTTCAGAATGCGACACCACCAGCAGTCCCGTTAAAAGTGCACATATTGCTGTCCAGAGGAGCTTTAACGTGGAGAGTCAGTTGGGACAGGGGGAAGGTGTAAAAGAGAACTTCATCAAAGAGCCAGAGACAAGTGACGCTGAGGAAAAACATGATGCTGAACCATCTGAAACATCCAAGAGTGTGGGGAAAGCTGGGAGTGATGAGAATGAGGAAGAGGCAGAAATGAAGGCTGTATCCACCTCTCCAGGTGGACGCTTTCTTAAGTTTGATATTGAGCTTGGCAGAGGGTCCTTCAAAACAGTCTATAAAGGCCTGGACACTGAAACGTGGGTGGAGGTGGCCTGGTGTGAACTTCAGGTAAGGAAAATGCATTTACAACGTATTCTTAATTTGAAGCACTGGAGTTTCAAATCTTGCAATAACGCCTACTGGCCTTCTATCACTTCTTTTCCTTTTTTTCCATAAAGGCTTTGTCTGTTGTTGGTCTTTCCAAATTTATTGATATGTTATTTAATATCGTTATCATAGCTATTGCAAAAAAAGTGTTAGATAACCAACAGATCTACTTAATTTGTTGGGCATAATGACTAGATTTGTATATCAGTTATCTAGAAGTTAACTGTGAACTGTAAGTAAAGATTAAGTTTCTGTGTAGTTTATTATTAGCAAAAAAGTCTGTATTTTTCTGACTGATCCTGTTGCCATTCAAAACGCTTGCTTCTTGTACAAGTTTGCCGGGTCATCTGATATGGCCTCTTCTTTTTATCAGCACTATTGATTGTAAAATGGAGAGATTGAATCACCATGACCACATCTAGATCAGATTTCCTATGTTTCCGTGTTCTAGAATCATTTGAGGTTCAGCTGAGTTCAGAAGAGAATACTAAGTGTTAAAATTTTTGTTACTACTTTCTGGAATATTGAGAGAGCCCTATTATGTTAATAATGATGCATCGTAATACCTCCTGCAAACAGCTTTGTGCTGTTTCTAGCTTGTGGTAAATATGTCAAAAATCATTGAAGTAGACATTTACAGTAGGGTGTGGACACAAACAAACTCTGTAGAGAAGCAGTGCACATCCCTGGAGAATCAGTCCCCTCTGCATAGGGGTCATGTGATAAGGGTGGTCATGTGCACTTACCTGCTGAAATGATGCAATAGTAAAATGCTATCAAGCAGTTTCTCTTTTATATTGTCCTCTTTTTAAATTACTATCTCAAAACAAGACAGTCATGTTTTACCAGATCAATCTGTCTTAGAAACATTACATAAACAATAACATTTACCCTTTATTATATACATACACAACATATTTTTACTGTATGCAATCAACAGAAAGATTGATTGAAAAATACCTCGTAGATAACTAAGAAGAAGCTTATTTTCATTTTGGGAAGACAGGATTATTTCTGCGTTCACTGTCCATGGAAGGATGACTAGGCAGTTATGATCTCTGGAGATCTGATGTTATACATGAGGATGGTCTGGTTTTTGTTTCTGTGTGTGAGCAGTGTTATAAAAAAAGGGGCTCCTAGTCAATATTTGTCTCTCTGAACGAATGGCTTATTTCCTTTTTTATTTCATTCTATATTTGAGAGAGTGCTACTGTTTGCATTACAGCCATTGTATGGGGCATGCTGTCGGTTTTGGATAGGATTTATCCTGCTTTGTGAATCTTAAAAATCACATGGAGGAAATTAGCAGCATATATTGTGACTACTGAGCATAGAGGTCTTAGCAAGCCAAAAATTGCTGAGGCCCCTAAATCTGCTAGGAGGAAGAAGAGAGAGAAAGGAAGAGACAGAGGAACAGGTCAGATGAGGTGAAGATGGCTGTGTACTAAGGAACATGGCTTCCCTCACATCAAACAGTAGCATTCTAGAGATAATATAAAAGATATTCCTAATGGACCATTTTATGTACAGCTGAACGCCCAACCTGACTTATCCCTCATTTGTCTGACAAGGATGCATCAGCAGCATAATTAATATGTATAAAAAAAGCTGTTGTCTTCAGCTGTCTGTGAGTCTTCATTATCTCAGGAAAAAAATGTCAGAGCCACTCCATGGCCATATGTAGAAATGAAAAACCCATTTCCTTTTGTAAGAGCTTCTGATTTAACACACCCCCGAAAAGAATCAATGCCACAGTGTTTAATTCGTTTGTGTTTAAACTGTATCAGAAATGCAATGAAAGTTTGGGATACTTTTTCAACGTATTAACATATTAAACTTTGCAAGTCGCTCTTATAGAAACCACCTAGGAATCTGGTAGCATATTTGGTCTGAAGTGCTTAGAGTAAATTGAGAATGGGGGAGGTCGAATGAAAAATACGTCTGTGTGTATGTGTGTGTGTGTGTGTCTCTGAGTTCATGAGACGTATTAGATGGCGCAGTGTGGGGGTGAGTCTCAGAGGTTTTATGGGGTTGCACATCGCCTGATTGTGAGGGACAGAGATGTTACAGATACTCCCTGTCAGCGTTTAGTAAATTTAGCAGCAGGAAGAAGCAGATGCAAAGGTATTGATTTGGTCAGCTTCTTGACCATAGCTACACACCAGCATGTGAACCATCAGTGACTCTGTAACTGTAGCATTTTCAAGCCTAGCACAGCTGCTATACACATTAGGTTTAACCCTACTGCAAGTATCTCTCTAACCCGCAGTTACATTTTGTATACTGATTAAAGAGACTTCAGTTTTATGTTGATTCAGTTCTATTCATTTTATCAGACAAACCACAATACAGAATGTTAGGGTGGGTTTTTTTTTTTTTTCATTATGCTGTTTATTTTAATGATATTTTCTGCTTTGTACTGCATATCAAAGGGCTTCAATATGTTAATCACACATCCCTCTCTTTGAGGGGTATGCATATTTTGCCTTTCATGTTGCATCAATATGCTTTCATAACTGTAGTTGTTTTTTTTATCTCTTATCTACCTTTGATCTTCTTGACTTTCTTAGTCATATCATGTTCAGAGATAATGACCTCAACCCTACAACCACACAAACACAAAAATACAATAAAACAGATATATTGTCTATCCTTAGAAAGCTATTACAGCGAATGTGCACTTTCAATCAATAAAAATTGACCCAAATGTCTTTAGAATGCATGTCTTCCACTGGTCAAGAGTTATTTTATAGGACTATCTTTTTCCTGTAAGGAGGATAATTGAGTTTTCCTAACAGTGTGGCAGTTTGGTAAATTCAGTTCAGTACATCTCTCTTACATATCTTGTTACCATATGTTGTTTATCAATCCATCTCTCTTTCCACCTGTTTTTCTGTCTCTCACTTTTCTCCTGGCATGTGCCTGGAACCTCAAAAACCAATGCTGACCCCTTTCCATCTCAGGATCGTAAGCTGTCCAAAGCGGAATGTCAGAGGTTTAAAGAGGAAGCAGAAATGCTAAAAGGTCTTCAGCATCCAAACATTGTGCGTTTCTATGACTTTTGGGAATCTCCTCTTAAGGGGAAGAAGTGCATTGTTTTAGTCACTGAACTGATGACGTCTGGAACGCTAAAAACGTGAGTCAAATAAAACAAAGACATGTAACAACTGATGCTATCACACCAGGGTTAGCATCTTAGTTGGTTTGAGTTGCTAGCTGTGGGACACCAAGTAATGTAATCTGCCCTGTTACGACTTGCATTACTTTGCAGAAAACCCAATGTTGTCTACAATATAAAATTTTGAAATTTGTGAAGACAATGATCTCCAACTTTGTTTTTGTTATTATGTAGATATCTGAAGCGATTCAAGGTAATGAAACCAAAAGTTTTACGAAGCTGGTGTAGACAGATCTTAAAAGGTCTTCACTTTCTCCATACGAGGACCCCTCCCATCATCCATCGTGACCTGAAGTGTGACAACATCTTCATCACTGGTCCTACAGGCTCCGTCAAGATTGGAGATCTTGGCCTGGCCACTCTAAAAAGAGCTTCCTTTGCCAAAAGTGTAATCGGTAATAGTCAGAAGAGTGACAGGGTTTTGAGATTTATCAGATTAGGCTACATTGAATACAACATTTAAATAGCCTGTTTAGATGATGTAGACTGTAGCTTACATCCATGTAGTTATTGATTTTTTTCCCTTTTGGTTTCTTCCTATTTCAGGCACTCCAGAGTTTATGGCCCCTGAGATGTATGAGGAGCACTATGATGAAGCAGTAGATGTGTATGCATTTGGGATGTGTATGCTAGAAATGGCTACCTCTGAGTATCCATACTCAGAGTGCCAAAATGCAGCACAAATCTATCGCAAAGTTACTAGCGTAAGTTTGAGCAAAGTGCTCTTCACCGACCATCATTCATTTTTGTATAATGGAATATTACTTGAGTGAAAAAATACACCATCATGTCTAACACAGAGGGTGTTATCCATGAAACATGTTACATAATGCATTTATTCAGAAATTGTCTCATTCAGTTAAAAGGCAGAATTTACTTTACGTATGATTTACGTAGATAATAATTCTGCTCACTGGTAGATCTATGTCATGTTTTGTAATTGTCAGTCAGATAAAAAGGAAAATTTAGAAACTTCTTTTTTGTTGTTGCTATAAAATGTCCTTTCAATGTCCTTTCGCAAAGGGTTTCAGTGAAAATGTATGTGTGTGTGTGTGTGTGTGTGTGTGTGTTGGGTTCCTTTTTAATTCACTGCACAGGGTGTGAAGCCAGCCAGTTTCAGTAAGGTGACCGTGCCTGAAATAAAAGAAATCATTGGAGAGTGTATCTGCCATCGCCGGGAGGAAAGGTGAGCCCATCAGCTGAATAGTCTCCTGTCACATAACCATAAAAGTCAAAAAGCCTATGCTCCTGTCAGACGTAGCATGTCGTATGATCAGACAACCTTTTCTTGGAAGGCTGCAGCTTTATTTATCTAATATGCTTTACAGTAATTTGCTTTTGCAGTAATTTGAATCGTGCTAATGACATCTATTCTGATTGTGTACTGCATGCATTGATCATCAATCAGTCAAATAACTTACCATTATTACCAACTAAATATTTGCTACAGCAAACATCTTCTGCACATCTTGTCCATTTGAATGCATTACATGTGGGTTGCTATAGCACCATCAAATTTTTCAGGTCTTTACAAACCAAATTTCATCTTCCTCTTCTGAAAGGTACTCTATAAAGGACTTGCTAAATCATGCATTCTTTGCGGAGGACACTGGAGTGAGAGTAGAGCTGGCAGAAGAGGATGACGGCACGAAGTCTTCCATTGCTCTAAGGCTTTGGGTTGAAGACCAGAAGAAACTTAAAGGGAAGTATAAAGACAGTGGTGCTATTGAGTTTGCCTTTGACCTGGACAAAGAAGTCCCGGAAACAGTTGCCCAGGAAATGGTAAACAAATATGATTTTTAGAAATGCAACATTTTAAGATACATACATAGACATGTATTAGATACTCATAGTTTGGAATATTTATTCATAATGAATTCAGAAAGTAATAATCACTATTTAGGAGTTGTTCAATGATCTATTCTGGCAGGTGGACTCTGGCTTCTTTTTAGAGATTGATGTGAAGATTGTGGGTAAGTCTATCCGTGACCGTGTGTCTCTAATAAAGTGGAGAAGACAGCGGAGCGCCTCAGCCCGTAATGGAAAGACAGAAGAGAGAAGCACCAAGACTCAGGCACAAAATCTCCTTCAGGTGCCTTCCACAGGGCCACCAGTGGGTGGACCACCCAGTCTTCCATCTGAAACAGAGGAGCTACAGACTGAAGCAGTCGGCTTGATTTGCAGTGCCCCAACAAGTGGTACTACAGCTACATGTGAGAGACATCTACAGATATATGTATAGTTGACACTGTGGTACTTAATTCTTCAAAGATATCCATACAAAAGATGGAAAGAACAGTACAATATTGTGTTTCTTTTTAAAGTACGTTTTAAAGTACGTGAGTACGTTTTAAATCAGCCATTATATGAATGGGTCTGAGATTAATAACGATATCCACAGAACCAATAAGATGTTGTAATATCCACAGAACCAAGAGATTTATTTCACTTGATTATATTTAACTTGATTATATTATGTTAATTATTTAGTTTAATTCTTTTGTATAACTTAATGCAAGTATGCAAAAATTTCCCTTGCTTCAACAACTTGAAAATGTACTTTGTGTTGTTTGTCCCAACTAATGCAGCAGACAGCAGTGCAGGCTCAACAATGGTAACAGGCGCTTCGGGCAACCAAGACACCTCTCAGCAATCCCAATCTGAGTCCATTTCCACTGCCCAAAGGGTCTTAAGCCCTCCAGCACAGCTTCTGGCTCAGTTGCCAGAAGGTGCCCAACAGCCATCTACTACACACCTGCCTCTGAGAACTCAACAACCTGCTCTACAAATGCCCCAAGGTGTCCCACAACAAACCATCGGTCAGTTACTCCATGGGACCCAGCAACAACCTAGTCCTCAGCAACCCCAGGGAGCCCAACAACAGCCTAGTGCTCCCATGCACCAGGCTGCACAAGCACAGGCCCATGGTTTGATGCCACAAGCACCTCAGCAACAACCCACTGTTCAGCTGCACCAGCAATATCAGCAGTCAACTCATCAGCTACATCAAGGGGCTTTTCAGCAATCTTCTGTACACCTGCATCAGAGTGCCTACCAGCAATCACCTGTAAGTTTGTATTTGAATTCACCATATCATTGCAGTCGAGCTTTACTTTGTTGGAAAACTCCAAGACCACCATCTTTATTCCCATTCTTTTCTTCCCTTAGAACTGTTTTTTTTTAATGTTATGATGACTGTCCAAATTTAAAAAATGTGTTTTCTTCCCCCTAAAACTCTGGCTGAATGAGCAGCGACATGGCAGTATTCCTGGTGACTCCCAAAATCCTATGCTATTCTACGATAACTTGACTGGGACCAGGCGTAGCAGCACCTCATTTCTCGACACATTACGGAGGAGGACTGACCGTCAAAATTTGTTAGAACAGCTGCATCATCAGGCTTATAGCTGTCACAAACCTGAAGCAAGCTCTAAGGATGAAATGGATCTGTTGTTGTCAACAAGTGCCTTCATAGGTTCATCAATCACAAATGATGATCAGGCACCAAATAATGTTTCTGAAGACACCAGAGCTGAATATAATTCAGAGCAGGTTAAAATGAATTCTCAGGCCCAGCCAATGTCATTCAGTAGGAGGAACTCTGATGTCCACCCGCATTACTGCCAGGCTTGTATGGCAATGTTACTGGCTGTAAGGTCAGGGGGTCGAGGGTCTCTCGGTCATGCCTCTTCATCCTCTTCCTCCCCCATCCACCAAAACATGCCACCACTTTCCTCATTAAAACCATCATTCCCACCTGATCTATCTCATCCAGACTCCAGCTCACCGATTTATACGACCCCACAGTCTCCATATATTTCTACGCTGCCTCCAAAGCAAGTTTCTGTTACTAAGAACATACATATAAGTTCAATAACAGTTCAAGTCACCCCACCTTCTCCTGTCCATAAAAGCCATTCTCCTTCACAGATTCCTGTGACAGCTCTACCTAACAACATGTCATCACTAAGCCATACCACTGCGTTTACCCCTGTCTATGTATCTATACCTTCACCGGTTCACACATCTTCCAGGCACATGTCCATATCTTCACCAGTCGATCCACCCTCCCCACTCAGGTCGTCCTCTCCAGTGTCCCCTATCACTGGACGACATTCTCCTAGTTTGAGAGACAGCTCAGATTTGTCTCACCTCCATCGCTGTCTAAATCATATCATCAATCGGCGAACCAGTTCCCCAGTGCTTATTGACGGGGTACAAGCTGGAGATGGCTACAGTGATGCTAGTGTTAGGTTCCTTGTACCTCAGGTCCAAAGCGTAGGTTCTTTGTACGTACCCCTATCACATCAGGAAACTGGGTCTTTTTCTGTGCAGGACAGTGAAGTTGGATCAGGTCTTGTGGTAGGTGAAAAATAAAACATAGTAGCTATGATCCCAGCAAGGAAGTCTAGAACAAACATTCACTTTTGGCTCACCTATACTTTCCAAGCTTCTTCTTTACCTTCTTCCATATGTATTTAGGTATTGCTTCCAAATTCCAATCCCTTCTAGTTGTATTCCTATATAGCATTTAAGAGGAAAATTGTACTTTGTTTTTGGAACTAAACTGAATGTATTTCCTCTAATCACTGCTATTTCTCCAAAAAAAAAAAAAAAAAAAAAAAGAAAAAAAAAGAAACGGGACTGTCTTCAGGGTATTATTATGTCCTTTTGAAGGACACAGTCTCTTAGCAGATTGCTAGAAGATGGCACAGCAAGCTGACTGAACAATAAATGACTGCTGCTGGAACACTGCAAATTATCGCTGTCACCCTGTATGTAGTCTCTTTTAGAGCAACATCCCGTATGTAGAGCAAATCACTGCTCTCATGTTTGGTATCTCACATTTTCTTCTTTTGTTCCCTGTCAGTAGCCGATAATTTACCTGTCACATCAAACCATGTGCTGCTAGACTTAGTGTTCTACTAATACCTTGAAGAACTGCTTTTGGCTGTGACATGCTTAATTGCAAATGTGCCTGTATTAAGATTTGTGTTTGTGCATGTGTTTTTCAGCCTTCCGCACAATTGGTTCCATCTAAGACCGTCTCTGCTCCAGCTACTCCTGTACCACATGCTCGTCCACAGAGCATTCCTGCCTCTGCTCTCTTGGCACAACAAAACCAGACACTAGCACAGGAGGTAAGGCTGCTATAGGTTTGACCTCCCTTAAATGAGGACGGATGCATTCCCGTGTCTTAGCAAAGTGATTGTTAAGTAGTTTGATTTAGTCTTTGTTCTTCCTTGTGTTTGTATTTCTCTCAGTTTCATCTCTATTTCCATCCTGAACCTTTCCCGCCTCAGGTAGACTCAGTCTGTATAAACAACATCACAGTCTTTTTAAAAATGTTCTGGAAATTTTTGGATTTCAGTTTCAGTCATGCCATAAATTTTATCAGTTCATTGAAAGTCCACTAAACAAGGAATACGTTCCATTTTATCACTGACTTTGATTAAGATGTGATAGGCAGCATAATCCATGGGAGCTGTGGATTAAGTGTTCTTGAAATTAGTTTTAATTTTAAAATCATTCTTTTTCTTTTTTCTCTCTTTATCTTTCCCAGACTTTATCAACATTTCAGCCCCTAGTGCAGCCATCTTCAGATCCTCAGTCCATTCCACAGCATCTATTACAGTCGGCATCTTCAATGCTCTGCACCACTAGCCTTCCTTCACAACCACAGCTAAATGTTCAGACACCCCTTCTCCAGCCTCTACAAATTGCTACACAGGTCAGTTCCTGAAACCTGTAACTAGGCCTATGTGTGCAACAGCCTTTCTCAGATACCAGAACAAGTACATTCTTTAGGCAAGTTTGAAATTTGTTCAACATTAGATGGCAGAAGTTGAGGGATTTTCTTAATTCTATATGCAAAAATGTAGCTTTCTAGCTTACCTCTGGCTGTTTACATTTTTATCTTGCTCTTTATTCTTCAGTTTCCTTCGACATATCCTCTTTTGCCAGAAGGGGGCACATCTGCAGGGACAGAGTCAATACCTTTCTCCTCAGTCTCTTACTCTTCACCCTACCCCACAAATGCTCCTCCTGTGTCTTCCCCCTACTACTCAGCAAGCCCTATCACTGCTCCTCTTCCCCTACTACCAATGCAGAATGTACCCTGCATGCTAGGAGCAGGAACACCTGTGTCCACCCCTTTGAATGTTCCTACCCCTATACCTCTCCTGGCTATGGCCCTGTCCCCACCCATGCTTCCTCCCGAGGAACATCTGCAGCAGATGTACTCCCCAGTTCCACCACCAGAAGGTGCCCTTTTCCGATCTCAACCCCAACCAACACAGCCCTCCCTTCCCATCCCTAATCCAGCCTGCCTCCTTCAGCAAGACCCATCTATTCCTGAACCTTTTACAGAGGTAAATGATGTGGTTTCTTTCTTGCTTAATGCAAGGATTGTTTTTCGTATGGTGAATGTGTATCATAATTTCTATGATCACACAAGTGTTAAAGAACAGTAATTCCTTTGAGAGGGACAGCAAAATGGAAGTACATTAATCAGGATTGGTACAGTAGTGCCTTGTATACCAATCAATGATACAGGATAATTAGTATTATTCCGTGAGCCTTACAATTGAGGTCAAGGCTTATGTCGCAGTGAAACACAAGGTTTTTTCTTTTTTTTTTTTCATCAGGAGTACCCTCGCCATGAGGAAATGCAGATCCTGGCCCCAGCTCACACCATTGTATCGCAGATCCAGTCTCCTCCACAGGACAGGCAGTCAGAGCCAAGGTTTACCACTGCCCAAGCCCCACCTGAGACCATGGAGCCTCCTCTACAGCTTGCTGGCATACAGAGAGGATATGCTGTTCCTGAGAGTACTGGCAAGCAAATGGCAGACTCTGCTTCAGTGTCTCTTCCTCCTGCACCAGAGCCCATCCCATTTCAGCCCAGCACTGAGGCAACAGTAGGCATAAAGCCTTCTTTGTATGACTATAATATGTATTCTTAAAACAAAGTACTACATGGATCACTGAAATAATAATATTTTCCTTACAGGCACCTGTATCTATTCCATTCCATAGTTATGTATGTGACAGGTAGGTAGATGTTATTATTCCCTGAAAAATTTATGGAAATCGCATATCTGATTGAATGCAAACATCATGTGATTCTTTATTTACAATGAGTGTATTTGACCTACTTATAGTGGCAGATACAACCCAATACATTAAAACAATATAAATCATCTCAAATTGTCTCCTAGCATGTTTTCTCTTCAGGTTATTCTGTCTTGTTTGTTTAGCCTGAACCAAGATGCAGGTTCTGGTAAAGAAATGAGTGACAGCTATGAGGGAACCACTGGTGGAGGAAAGGGTGATGGCAAACCCAGAAAGCACCACCGCAAATCTGCTCGTATGCGCTCACGCCAGGAAAAAATTAACAAGCCAAAGCTAAGCATGCTAAATGTGAGGATAAAACATTTCTTCTTTTTAAATGTAACTCTTTTTTGCAATTACCTTCTAACATGATGTTGTACTTCCAGGTTAGTAAAACAGGTGACAAGATGGTGGAATGCCAGCTGGAGACACACAATCATAAAATGGTGACTTTCAAATTTGACCTAGATGGAGACGCACCTGAAGAAATAGCCACTTATATGGTGAGATTAAGGTTCTGCGTGGACTTTTAGAACATTACAAAACAATATTGTGCTGCTTAAGATTTGAAATTAAAATGTAAATGTGTATAGTCTACCATCAGTTTAGTGATTCAGCTGAAACAAAGCTGTTTAATCCTATTACCCTTTTACATACAGTTTCTTTTCTGTGCAGCTTTGTAGATTTTGTTTGTTTCATTTGTGTATCAGGTGGAAAATGGTTTCATTCTACCAATAGAAAAGGAAATTTTTATAGATCAACTTAAAGACATTGTTGACAAGGCAGAGGACATTCTAAGCGAGGACATGGATGGAGAGAAGACATCAGAACTTGGGGCAAGTCATTTGCAAGGACAAACTCCTAGGGATCAAGTGGGAGAGGTAATACAGGAAGTCAGTATCTGACATCCCAAATTTGTAATGTGTGGGTGAAAATTCACTAAAATGACTAAATTAAATTATACTAACAGCCTGCTGTTAATCTCCAGGGAATAAAAGGACAGCAACCTGGGGCCCCCCAACCTGTTTATCAGCAAAATGGTAATCTTCTTTTGTCCACCTGTAATTGGCAAATTTAAAATTCATGTTCCCCAAATGTTTGCAGAAGAATGAATGTATCAGTGTTTAAACAGTTAGCATGGGTTCTTGTCCTTTGTTCAGTTCTGCACACAGGTAAGAGGTGGTTCATCATCTGCCCTGTGGAAGAGGCTCCTGCTGCCAGTCAGGATGCATCCTCAGATGGAGGTCCATCTACACAATCTCCATCCACAACAACAGTAACTGATGGGACAGCTCAGCCTAGTGAGAGTGCATCAGCCCAACCACCAGAACCCAGCACAGGATCTGCCTCTGCATCAATGGGTAATGTCGGGTTACGATATTACTTAGTGTGCATAATACAGATACAGAAATATTGGAACAATGAATAAACTGCTTGTTGGGTATTGTATCACAATTGTATCGGCATGTCCCCTACTCCTTACAAAAAGAGTAAAATGGATATCTCATAGTCTGTTTTAGAATATGTTTTGTTACATTTTACATTTACATTTAGCAGATGCTTTTATCCAAAACGACTTACAAATGAGGACAATAGAAGCAATCAAAACCAACAAAAGAGGAATAATATGTAAGCACTGTGACAAGTCTCGGTTAGTCTAACACAGTACAAGTAGTAAGGGTTTATTTTATAATAAATACAAAGAAAACAATTAGAATAGAAAAAGAATAGAGAACACTAGTGTTAAAGGGTCCGTTTTTTTAAATTAAAAAGAAAACAAGTCGAAAGCATAGAGAACACTAGTGTTAGAGGGTCATATTTTATAATGAATACAAAGAAAACAAGTAGATAGAATAGAATAACAATAGAGAACTCTAGTGTTAGAAGGTCATTTTTAATAAAAAGAAAACAGATAGTTAGAATATAAATAGAATAGAGAGTGCTAGTGTTAGAGGTTCGAGTGTAGATGGAAGAGATGTGTTTTAGCCATTTCTTAAAGATGGCTGAGGACTCATCTGCTCAGATTGAGTTGGGCAGGTCATTCCACCAGCAGGGAACAGTTAAGGTAAAAGTCAGTGAAAGTGATTTTGTGCCTTTTTGGGATGGCTAAAATGTGCTGTTTACTTGCAGAACGCAAGCTTCTGGAGGGCACATAAGTCTGAAGTAGTTAATTTAGGTTAAGGGTGCAGAGCCAGTGGTTGTTTTGTAGGCAAACATCGATGTGCTAAATTTTAATGCGAGCAGCTATTGGTAGCCAGTTCAAATTGATGAACAGAGGTGTGACATGCTCTCTTTGCAGCTCATTAAAGATTAATCTTGCAGCCGCATTCTGGATTAGTTGTAGAGATAGATAGAACTGGCCGGAAGACCTCCCAAGAGAGCACTGCAATAGTCCAGCCTGGACAGATTGAACAAGAAGTTGTGTAGCATGTTCCGAAAGAAAAGGCCTTCCTAATGTCGAGTAAGGTTGAGTTGAAGGTGATGGTTCTTCATCGAGCCAGAAATGTCTGTTAGACATGCTGAGATGCGAGCAGCTATCATTGGATCATCAGGATGGAATGAGAGGTAGAGTTGAATGTCATCTGCATAGCAGTGATATAAAAAGCCATGTTTCTGAATGACAGAACCTAGTGATGCTCATGTAGACAAAGAAGAGAAGTAGTCCAAGAACTTAGCCCTGAGGCACCCCAGTAGCTAGATGTTGTGACTTGGACTCCTTAACCCTCCAAGATACCTTGAAGGACCTATCTGAGAGGTAAGACTTGAACCACTGGAGTGCAGTTCCTAAGATTTTCTGTTTTGTTTGTTTGTTTTCATTCCACAGATTCAGAAGCCTGTGCCACAGCACCTCCATCTGGAGGAAGTGATCCTTATGGGGTTTGGAGCCCCCTTTCTATGACCATTACTGATCCTCTGTCTTTGGCTGCTCTTTCCCAAGCTCCCCCTGCCCCACAAGATGCTGTAATGCCAGTGCAGCCTGCTTCCCATTCAGAGGAGGGGCCACATTTGGGCTCCGCCCAGGTCAGTGTGCAACAATCCCAGCCATGCATGGATCCTCAAAGCTCTCTTTTTGTGGATGAGACCCAGAGTGGCAGATTAGGCTCAGTTTCCCCCATGCACACTGCTCAGCAGATGGCTGAAATTGCATGTGCTGTCTCCATGGTGGAGGATGTGCCCTGCTGTCCCTTGGTCATGCCGCTGTCCCTTGAAGTGAGCAGTGGGGCTCAGAGGTCATCCTCTGTGATGCCGCCACCATCACAAGAGAGTACGTCTGCTCGTGAGCAACTTCACTCCATTACATCGAGTCGAGTGGAACGTACACAGCAGCCTGTAGTGCTGCAGCAGCCTTTGTCAGCTGTGAGTGGAAATAAGGCACCTTCCCTGCCTCAAAGCCCCGCTTCTTCACAGCACCACTTTGTCCCTAGTGAATCAGATGGAGAGGCACGTACCAGAGGAGGGTTTGTAGACAGCACTATTAAGACTCTGGACGAGAAACTGAGGAATTTACTGTATCAAGAGTATGCTCCCATGTACCCATCGGGTAGTGCTGCTGAAACTCCAGGATCTGGCACAGAGTATATCCAATCTCCACCAGGACCAGAGAGTGCAGTGGGAGGGTCAGAAACCAGCACACCTAGTCTTATGGGAGAGGGACGATTCAGAGCAGGAGAGCAGTTGGTAAGTTTATACTCGGTTATTTTGTCACATTTTTTAAATTGATAAAATCTGTTTATTAAGGTGTGAGGAATAGTACCCAAGGACTTACACTTTTGTATAAACTCACCTATCACCCTTGTTTTCAGCATGTCTTAAAAACCATTTCGAAGTTAAAGATATTTTGAATTTAGATACGATTGTGATTGATGAATCGCCACCTAAAAACATTTGGTTTTTGTCTTTTAGCCACAGATTCCAGAGCGTGTGGACAGTTTAAGTGCTCTCAGCGACTCTGCGGTTGGAGGTATGGTCTTAATTTTTCTCATGACAGATGCTCTTCAAGAAACATTTAAGCCATTCCACCGAATGGGTGCCATTTGCTTCCAAAACTCTTAAAAAAAAAAATTCATTTTCTGTCTTTTTTAAAGACTGAATCTAGTAATACATATATTCAGCTATTCAAAATCTTTATTGGTCCATTTCAGGTAACTTTATTTAATTTTTTACACAATTTTTAAGTGGAAGATGGATGCATTTTTCTCAGTCCTGTTACCAAAACTCTAATTTCTTTTAAAAAGCATTTTTAAAATTATGTCAACAAATTCCTTCTTTTCACCCTCAGGCAGGTGTTTATTTTAAAGAAATGGTTGGTTTCATGGTCGAAAAAGATTATTTTTATCATAAAAAAAAATCACTATTTATCTACACTAGGTGTATTTTTCCAAAGTACACAAACCCATTTTTTAATTTTAAAGGTGACTCAAACCTCAAGCTTATCAATTTTCTATGATGCAATTTATTAAACAATGGGATAAATTATGGACAAAACTTAATTTAAAAAATAGTGGTTTAACTTTATTTTTTAAAGAAAAAACTATTTAGTAACAGGAATGAAACTGATAACAGGAAGGAGTATCCATTATATTAGTATACAGGTTTGACTACACATATGAGGTATTAATGCCCACACCGATATAGTGAAAGTGTTGAACATTGTCTAGTGAGCTGACCTCACTGCTAAAAAAAAAAGGCCAAATCATATTTCTATTTAAATCTAGTGGTCTGCAGAGGTTTTTGTTAGGGTTATGTTTAGCGGTAGAGGACGGGTTATAAGATAAGATATAAATAACGAAAAAATAATAAATATTAAATGTTAAATTAAAATTAATATTAAAAATAATAAACATAATATCTTTTCAATTTTTCGGTGGATATTGTTTTCTTATAGCGCAGCTCACACTCATACGCCATTCCATATATGAGTCCAATACATAATTGCCACAGGACAGAAATTGCAAATACATATTCTGTCATACTTGCAGGAACGTAATATAAAACAACAATGCAGGAACAACCATACGTTTTCTCTGGGCAAAAACATTGTCTAAGTGTGGATAGAAGGCCAAAACATTTGGGAAAAAGATGCATTTTCAAATTTATCTAGATTAATATAGATGTAGCCTAATATTTACATTAATAAATATGATGACACTACTCACTCCTGTTACTTTTACTCAGTTACTATATGTAAGTATAGGATATATGAGTATATGAGTAACAGGACTGAAAGTAACAGGATTGAGATTTTAGGATAAAATTAGCAAATACATAAAATCTAGCCACATGGAGTACATGCTAATATTATGAGAATACTCAGCAAATTATAGTGATTCACCAAATATTTGTATTTTTAAAACAAACAAGTAACATCTAAGAAATAATTTAGGTAACAGGACAGTATATTTATAATGACGCTTCCAGCCACCATTACAATATCATCAAATATACAGAAAAGAAAATAAAACCACATGCCTCCGATCATTTCATTGCCTTCAGAAGATCCAGATGTTGCAATAGTTTTTTTAAAGGGGGGAATGTGTTAGGGTAACAGGACTGAGTGAAAACCAGGGGGCACGACTAAAATGTGTATTTTATCCAAAATATTATAAATTTATTTTGAAATAAATGTATTTAAAGCACAGATGGGATATGGAGGTACACAAAATAAAAATGATTTCTGAAGGATTTTAAACATTATATTTCATGTTAAAATTTAGCCTTAGACACTGGGGACATGTACAAACGCTATATTTTCAGTGTTTTAGGTAGTTTTTATTAATTTTTTCAAATTATATATTTTAAATGTGCAGTAAGATTAATGTGCAGGACACTTTGCTTAATAATAAAATGTATTTTATAATTAATTTTTATGCATGTTTGTACCTATAATATCCTGGGGACAGAAATGGCACCCATTCGGTGGAATGGCCCATTTATCATTTACAAACAATAAGAAAATTAAAGCCATCTTTCTCAACAGTTACTGTGTCAAGGAGACATGTGATGCCACACTCTACCTCTTGTTCTGGATCTAGAAGTCGGTATAAGGTACATCATGTACAGCATTTCTGCAGGGAAATACGGGTTAATAAATAGTTAATTCCCAGTTTAATAATCTGGGAGCCCACTTTGTGTTAGTACCAATTTTAATTTTTAGTAATGGTTGTCTGTTAATGTAATATGTAAAACAATTCTTATAATATCAGTATTTTGTATTTTTGTTTTGATTTCAATTCTCTGGATTAGATGGTGCCTAGCTCCACTGACATACTATCAGGTCAAGGTCGGAAGCAGCGTAGCCTGAGCAGCACAGCATCTCCAGCACACCCTGGGGGCTTTTTGGGAGAATGTGCAATGTATGAAGAGCCAACTGTGTCAGCTACTACTGTCGGCAGGTTCGCAGTGGTCTGCACAGAAGATGAGGTCACACGCAGGAAGCACAGCCTCAGATATTCCGCCCCACCTGACTTTTATCTGGATGCCCCACCTCCTCTGACCAAACGAGGCTCGCTGCCAAGGGCACAGACCTCAGTCTCAGCAGATGTCACCGTTCACACCCGTTTCATGTCCTCTGACTCTGGGGCTGAGAGCAGCCCTGCCAAAATGGCCCCCACAACGCCATCCCGTCATGGTAGGTCTGAAAGGAGAGGAAGTGACCTCATGAAAAGGGCAGTGGCTTTTCTGAGGCGCTCCGGCCGCAGTAGTAGTGTGCAAAGCTCTGATTCGCCAAGTAGAAAGGGAGGGGTTTACGGATCCTATGCCAGCAGTGACAATGATTCAGAGATGGAGGACTCAGATATGAAGAAGGAGCTTCAAAGACTAAGAGAAAAGTGAGTTTTTCATGTCTGTGTGTGTTTTTGATGCAGAGAGGAAATATAAATTCAATGAAAAGTAATCAGAGCAATAAATACAAATTCTTAGGTACTCACCATTGCTTGCTTCATCTTTATACAGGCATATGAAGGAGATAACTGAATTGGAGGCCCACCACCGAGAAGAGATTGAGTTTCTCTACATAAGATTAGGGAAACCACCTCCTCCAGGCCTTTACATCCCACCCACAGCACCCCCTGCTGGACGCAAGCGCAGGACCAGCAGACACAAATTAAAAGCTGGCAAATTGCTCAGTCCTCTTGTACAACAGCTGAGAAATGTTGCCTCTAAAACTAGTGACAGCAGCAAACCTAATGATTTAACAAAATCAGGTTAGTTGTAGAGATAAAATATCACATTCATATATAATTAAGGCAACTAAAAGGATCTTAGCATTTGGAATCTACCCAAGAGCATCTCGGCATGTAATTTTTCTCTTTCAGCAGAGGCTGCCCCAAGCTTGAATGGGTCTCCTGCCAGGGCTTCCAACTTGTCCGATGGCAAGGCTTATTCTGGGACCGGGACTCTACCTTGTTCTGTGTCTGTTCCAGTTCAGACCCAACAGCCCTGCTCTCTCAAAGGATCTCTCTCCTCCGACGACATCTATTCTGGTCTACAGGGAGAAGGACCTGGGCCACGCAGGCAGCCTGGCCAAGGTGACTTTTATTCTGAATTCCTAGAATGCACTTTAAGAGAAAATTCCTTAAGTCAGTAAAATAAATAATGTGGCTTTATAGCAGACTTTGAATGATTGATTTGAGACGATTATCCAGTCAATATCAATTGATCACCCACCTGCATAGAAATAAACATATTGGATGAAATTGGCATTAAAATGAAAACCTTTTAGAAATGCACATGTAAAGTTTCCTATAAAAAACATTTTCTGTAAGACTTTTATATATATAATTCCCAAATTTAAATCCCAAATGTAGGAATTAATAAAATCAATGGGACTTTTACATGGAGGCTTTGACATTAATAAGCTGAATTACATCCAGATTTATTTTTACGAATGCATTTATAATAATGTTATTTTTCTGTGTGTACCCTTCTGTTCTGGTTGCTTGAGTTAGTGGATCTCACTCTTTCTCTCACTTCTGTACTTCTGTCTACAGGCTGGCCTCCTTCTCCCCAGGCATCTGCGCAGGTCACCTATAAATCCAGTAGTAAACCACGCGCTAGATTCCTCAGTGGGCCTGTTTCTCTGTCCATCTGTTTGTATCTCTCTCCTTTCCGCCATTCTCCATGTCATATGTTGGGAGCCCCTGCTATCTTTCTCCCACTCTCTTCTTCTCTTTAATCAATTATTTATCTTTTTGCTTATCAGTATTCAAGGGTTACTCCACACCAAAATTAAAATTTTGTCATTAATCACTTACCCCCATGTCGTTCCAAACCCGTAAAAGCTTCGTTCGTCTTTGGAACACAATTTAAGATATTTTAGATGAAAACCGGGAGGCTTGTGACTGTCCCATTGACTGCCAAACAATTAACACTGTCAAGGCACAGAAAAGTATAAAAAACATCATCAGAATACTCCATCTGCCATCAGTGGTTCAACCGTAATGTTATGAAGCTACGAGAATACTTTTTGTACGCAAAGAAAAAAAATAACGACTTTATTCAATAATTCGTCTCCTCTGTGTCAGCATAGCGCCATTTTGGAGAGTATCCGCTGGACGCAAACCGTGTACACTGTTCTGTGTCAGCCACAAGGGTACGCTGTTTTCGTTCAAATCAAAGCGTAAACAAATGTAGAAGACATATCCGTGAGGTGCAGCTGACACAGAACAGTGTACGCAGTTTGCGTCCAGAGGATATTCTCCAAAATGGCGCTACGCTGACACAGAGGAGACGAAATGTTGAATAAAGTCGTTTTTTTTTTTTTCTTTGCGTACAAAAAGTATTCTCGTAGCTTCATAACGTTACAGTTGAACCACTGATGGCAGATGGAGTATTCTGACAATGTTTTTTAATACTTTTCTGTGCCTTGACAGTGTTAATTGTTTGGCAGTCAATGGGACAGTCACAAGCCTCCCGGTTTTCATCCAAAATATCTTAAATTGTGTTCCGAAGACGAACGAAGCTTTTACGGGTTTGGAATGACATGGGGGTAAGCGATTAATGACAAAATTTTCATTTTGGGGTGGAGTAACCCTTTCATGCTTCATCTTTGATCATCCTGTGTTTCCTTCCAATGTTTTTGATTTTTCTATCCTCTGTTTATCCCTACAAAATTTTATTTTGTTTTATTCAGTTGTCTGTTTTTGATGGCAATGTTGTTATGCTTCCAGATACTTTTCACTAGTTGAGCTTCACAGTATTAATCACACTTAAATCATCCTCACTTAATTTCAGTGTTTTAACATTTTGACTTGTAATCACTTACCTCTAATGCAGGTTTTTTTTTTTTTTAGCAGTTGTAACTTTAAAAAGTTAAATGACATGTTCCACCTCTTTGTGCAGTGATTTTCTACAGAAAACTGATTTTAACTTTTCTTTTTGTAGGGTCAACACTTAAACGCCTGTGTCTGGGTAAAGAACGTGGCAGCAGTAACTATTGTCTTTTCTTCATTTCTAAACTTTAGACTTTAAATATTCAATTTGCCTAAGCTGAAACCTTGACACTGTTGCTCCAGCTGTAAACTGTGCTGTTAAAAACAACATTTTACTCCGTGGACATAGTATTGTAACCAACATAATAGCATTAGGCCTAAAGCATATTCAATAAGCAAGTGTAACACAAATACTTCTAACTACACAAGTTCAATTTCTTGAAGAGTTCCAATTCGAAATATGTCAGCTCACAGTTTACAACTTACCTCAAGTTCTCTAAAAGGGCCGATATAGCTCTCTATCACCTCCTTGAGTATTTGCTACTATACAGTTGAACACACACTTGCATCGCCCAAGCATTTGCATCTGGATACTTGTCTTGCTTTTGATCCTGTTGACATATTACATTTAATTTTAGAGCAGTATTAACAGTCCAGTTATAGTTTAATTATAAGTAACATAATAAGTTAATAAGTAATAATAATAAGTTATTTAATATAGTCACAGACACTGTGAATTGTATTTCATGTTTTGTGACATTCCAACATCTCAAATTGACTTTTTTTAATAGGATCTGGAACACCGTCAGCTGCCTCTAATCAGTCCCCAATGCCTCCTGGATCCACTCCCCCTCCTCACCAGCCAATTGGTCTCGCTCAAGCACAGACAAACAACAGCAACAACAAGACAGATGCTTTCACACAGCAGCTTCATAGGCTGGTGGATAACTGGGCAGAAGGGGTGAGGGCTCCTTCACGCTCACGCTCCCTCAGTCTAAGACCACAGCAACTGACCAGATCCAGGGTCTGGAGTGCTATAGAGGTGACATTATTAAAAATACTTCCTTACCAAATATTTAAAGGGTATGTTCACCTAAAACTTTACATTTCAAAATCCTTTATTCATAATCTTCCAAAATTCTTCAAAATTACTATTAAATGGAATCATGCAGATTTTGAACAACATCAAGATGAGTACTTTAAATAATGACTGACGTTTCACTATTCCTTTAAATTATTATGATGATTTTATGTCTCCTTTATACTCACGTTAAAAGTTTAGTGTGAAATAACATAGGCATTCTCTAATGTTAATGTCTTTTTTTAGGTTCCAATTTCAATAGAGAGATTGAATGCTTCCCAGCTGTCTCTTTCATGGCCGCAGATTGATTTCCATGCCTCTGTGATGCCGATTGACACTTCACGAGTACTCCAGCGCAGTTTTATGGTGCCTGGTAACCCTTACGGAAAGATGCTGACCGCCCCACCCTTAGACACGGACCACTGGCCAGCAATGACTGCCACTCATAACCAAGAAGTCTTTGCTTTTACTGCTGTGCACTCCCCCTCTTGGACAGCACCTTCTTCCCCCAGCGAGGTTCCTAGTTCTAGAAATAGGACCATGTAGCTTCACAATCACTGTACTTACACTTCTTACTCTGTTGCCAAAAATACTTCAGAGTTTCTTTAGAGTGCTAGTTAGGCCTAGCAGTGTGCAATTCTATCTGTTGCAGTTGTTAGCATGTAGTTGCTTACAAAGTAGTAATCCCACATGAACATGTAAATACTCAGGCCAACAACGTAGGCATCTGTAGTCTACATTCAGTATTATTGTACATATTCGTATAGCCTATGTAGCATAACTGAATTTTAGCATAGGCATATGTACAGAATGTATATTTTTCATCAAAATCTATTTAGCTTGCTAGTGTTTGTGCAGAATCAACTTCCTTCACACCTTGAGCTGTACACATATGTAAATGCCATAAGGTACAGTAAGATGCTCTTAAATTGGTGTAGATGTGTATAGACACTGTTTATACTTCTGTAAATATTAGCTCTGTCTGCATATGTGCATAAACTGGACAAGTAAATGAAAGACTAAGGTTTAGGTCAATCAGTGTTTTGGGTTGAATAGTATCACATCACAGTTAGCTGAAAACACTGGAGTTTGGAGCGATGATCACGATCATGACATCACTGTGAATTTTTCACCACGTCCTGCAGCGATCGCTAATTTCGCAACGCACTAGTCAAAAACACATTATCGCATGCTAGAAAAGTAACAACCAAGACCTGCACTGAGAAAAGAGAGAACTTTAACTGACTGTACATTTCAGGTGAACAAGCCTGCTAGAGTGCCTTGAACTGCAACTGAGGACTGTGCTACGTACATTACCAGCCAGTGTAATAAGGGTAATGCTGACTGCTATTTTCTGTTACCAAGCATAATACTAACTAAATTCATGTTTTCCCTATGTGCGGTTTATGATGTCCTTTATGGACATGCATTTCAACACAACCTACTTGTGGTATAAATTAGTTACGAGTGTCATTTTGTTTTGAAGGTATGTGCATTGATTTTGTTATTTTCTACATCAACTGATTACAGTAAAAAAACCACATTGACCTAGTTTTTCAAAACTGTAATATCTGTCAAGTTGTATTTCTGAATCTAAAAACTAATTTTACAATTAATGAGCTGAAAGATCTCTACTGCTGCAGTCATGTTTGCAGTAACAGCACAGTCTCATAGCACAATGTCATCATTTAGATCCCACTGCCACTGTTTCTCATTAATCATCCTAATACTGGAGTTTACTGGTGGAGCGCCAGTGATTTCATAGAGTGTTGACACAGATTGATGCTTTGCAAAATACAGTATAAAAGACAGTGTCTACCCTAAACTAACTATTAACACCTAGATTTGAGTTTTGAAATAAAGTAATTACTAGTGCACAAACATCTGTTGATGTTCTCTAATTTATAGTTATGGTGAGGTATGTTATTATCACAAAATAAAAACTAAAATGTGGAATGTAACAGGATGAAGTAGACAAAATCTGCTCATGCTAACTTTTAATAAACTTTTTTTTTCTGTATGTTTTTAATATATTTTGCAGTAGACAAAAGTGGCATTAGATCTAACTTTGCGCTAAGCAAAGGTGTAAACAAGTCATTTTTTTTTGTCATTGTAAACGGTTCTGTAATGTATGAGTCTTTACGACTCTTATGATACAGCAAATCTTATTTTAATTTATTATCTATTATTTTTGTATTTCACCAATGCAGCAGTTTACAAATGATTAATCATATGTTGAAATAAAATTAAATGGGCTATTGATATTTGGGGCACGAAATATTATAATGGATTTTTTTTCTGGTAAAACTGCATTAAGTAAATAAGACTGCACTATGACAGTGCTTGCATTATGACAAGTTTACTTTCTGTATGGCTATGTAGACTGAAATATGAGGCAGCCCATCTCAAATCTGAGCCATTTTACTTGATGTTTGTCTTCAGAAAAAGTTAACTACACTATGTTACAATCTTCGAAAGAAATGCATTTTGTTACACATTTTCAGAAATGTCTACCTTGTACAAACAAATAAATAATAGGCAATATGACGTTGATGTAATGATTCATATCATGAGAAAACTTATTGCAGAACTTTTCCATACCACTATTTTGAAAGATTAAAGGTACAATCATGATTTGCAGTAACTGGTCATTTCTTGTGCACGATGTTTCCCACACTAGGAATTTTTCACTACTTTCAAGTGATGGCATAGAGTTTCATTAGTGCTTTACCATGCAGAGTGAATATGCCTGAATATTCAACAACGAAATTTCATCATCGATTATTATCTATATTAAATGGATGTTCTTATTTATTTTTATTTAGTTTTGTTCTTGCATCCCTTGGCCCGTATTTATCAAGCCTCTAAGAATTACTCTCAAGAACACTGCTAAGAATTGACTTAAGTGTCAAAAAATTCTTGGCTCAAAGCTGCGCTTAAAAGTTAGTTATCAAACATCTCAGTCGTAATTTAAGCGAAGTGTAGGACTAAATCTTAACGCTGCGTTCGAAATCGCATACTTCCCTACTATATAGTAGGCAAAAAGCATTAGGCGAGCGAATAAGTATGTTTGAATCATAAGTATTCATAAAAGAGTAGGCGAGAATTAGTAGGCGAGCGCACTAATTCTCGCGAGATTCGGATGTACGTATACTTAAGGTGCGTCCTTATATGCCTACTTACCTACTATATAGTAGGAGAAAAGAGTATGTGAAGAAAGAACTACGTGCGAAAGCTTAACCCTCTACTGCATGAATTTTGATGGTACATGATAAAAAATTATTCCACATCATTTTTTGGTTTATTTAGGAACATTTTATTGATAAAACATCTTTTTGACCACCCCTCGTCCCCCCATCCCAAAATATTTTTTCGTTGCCGCAACAAAGGTGTAAAATCACGGAAATTCTCCATTCACATATCATAGGCCAATGTTCAGAGACCAATACAAAATCACAAATCTGTCAAGAAATCATTAAGTGAAAAGGGAAAAACACTTGAAATGCATTGATATATTGAATTTGATACAGACATAGTGCATGCAGGGCTGGGAAACTTCGGTCCTGGAGGGTCACTGTCCTGCAGAGTTTAGCTCCAACCCTAATTAAACACACCTGCCTATAGCTTTTGAGTGATCTTAAAATACATTCATTAGCTGGTTCTGATGTGTTTGAATTAGACTGGAGCTAACTCTGCAGGATGGGGGTCCTCCAGGACCTAGGTTTCCCAGCCCTGATGTAGTGTGTCATGTCATATCATGTACTTCATGCAATGAGATTTTACTCTGTTAAACTTCAAGAAGCACTTTTTCTCTGCTGTGAAACAGAGGTGCATATCACACTTTTTGCACATCACTTTGGGTGTTCCTGTGCACCCAGGAACCTTGCATCTTCCGTTTTTGTCACACATTATTTGCCTGTATGTATTGTCAATGGGAAATCTTGGTTAGGGATGGGAGCTGTGGACCCCTGCTTCTTTAACCCTTACTGCATAATGTTGCCCTGAGGCAACAAAAAGAAAAACTGAATTTCTAAACATGCAAAATAAAAATAAAAAATCTTAAAATCTGACAAAAGTCTTCTCTACACCTTCATACACACACATATTTTTTTTTATGTACAGTTCGTGTCATTTTAAATAAGATTACTAAAGCAAATAATCTTGCCTTTTTCTCACACCATGTGCTCCTGTGACCATGTGTCAGAACAGGATGTCCCGCCTTCAAGTGGTGCTTGATAGTGACTCCCACACCTTATTGGACTGTTCTTTGATGCTTTTCAAACATTTTAATTGGTTGCAATCATTTAAAAAATAATGTACTGAACATGGGGCATAAGAAAAACTTTCCGGTGCCTGAGGGCAACGCTATGCAGTAGAGAGTTAAGTATTCATAAAAGAGTAGGCGAGAAATCCCCGGATGTCCTACTGCTTCAGGCCAGATTCTGAAGTGTTCATCCGATGGACACTTTTTTCTATCCCAGAAGCCCATGCGAGAAGTTATGTCATCACCGTACAGGGCGGAACGGCGAGGGTGTTTACAAATGTGAGTTTTACAAACCAAAAACACGGTTCCTTGTGTTAAAATCGCGTTTGTCGAGCTACTGTAGAGCAAACTGTTGAATTGCTTAAGGTGCAAACCCGAAACAGTACAGTTTATTTGTGATTTTGCGGTAAAAACACGTTTTATTATGTAAAGCGAACAGGGGAGCTCCAGTAGCACACGTACGTCACCAGAGTGGATTTACATAAACCATATACATCTTAGAGACGATTACTAAATGTCTATTTTATGTGTGGCATGAAAATGTTCTAAAAGAATTGCATATGAGCACATCTAATAGACATTAAATAGACATCTGAGTGAGTGATGTATTTGTGTTATGTAGAATTCACTGTTGTCAACACTGCTTTACATGAAGTAATGTAAATATAAACACATCTACATGAAGTTACTAAACGTAAATTATCTATTTCATTTGTCTATTAGTCTGTTGATAAATTGAGGAGCATGTATGTTGGATAAAAAGCATCAGCAACTACCTCAACATGTAAATGCAGTATTGAGCAGATAAATCACAGAGGTGACTGAATCTTGTCTGGATGTTACAGGGACAGATGAGACACGTGTGTTTATCCGGTGAAGAGTGACTGATGAAGGAATGCTGCCATCAAAGGCTCTCAGTGAGTTTACTACTGAAATGAATTAAACATCTTTTAAATCTTAAGTTGTAGTTTATTTTAATTATTGTAATTTAAAACAGAGCTATTACAGCACTTTTCTGATTCTTGATTCCTGTGCATTTGCTGCAGATTTTCTGTGGTGGAGCAGGACCTGCAAGGAAAGGTGATGGCAGCATTTATGAGAAAAAAGGGGGGAAACCTGAATCAAAAATATAAAGTAAGATCATTTTGTTACTTCTGCAGAAAGCATTGTGTTGTTAAAATGATTGCTTGTGTATTATATTTGTGCATCTTTGCAGGATCTGAAATGTCTGCAAACTGGTGTGTGCAGTGAGGATGGAGAGTCCACAGCAGCATCCTGGAAATGGTCCGGTGCCATAGATGAGATGCTCCATCACTCCACCTACTCTTACTGCCTCATCTGGGCCGGATGCTGCTGTGGTCACTTCCTCCTCAGTGAGCCCAGAGCCAGCGAGAACATCTCGAGAAAGGCCAAAAGACATTGAGGATGTGATTTTGGTCAAGTTTGTCCTGCCGGTTTCTGTTCATACAACTTCAGTCAATGACACCCGAGTTTCAGAAGCTTCAAAGTTTCAATTTTTACTCTGTTTAAATGTTTTACAGGTAGTGGTGTTCATGGAGAGCAGGCACACAAATGTTTGGAGCAGACACAGCGGCAGCCAGATTGTCCCGCACATGTTCTCCTGCTCTTGTTTCAAGGTTGTGTGATTCAGGGGGCGTCATCATGGTCTTCCTCATCCTCTCTGTGCACTCAGGCAAGGACAGCCTCAATGTCTCTTTCCCATCCATGATCAGATTCAGTCTGACCGCAGCAGTGAGGGACGTGATGGACAGCAGAGACAGGTGAAGGTGGACATGGTGGTCAGCTGCAGAACTAGCACAGCTGTGTTGAGATGCATTAGGATATGGGTTCACTGCCTGTAAATACATAATTGTTAGAACAATAAGTTTGAATAAAGCTTTGTTTTATGTGTTGTTGACTTGTATATGTATGTGTTTATTGTGACTGTTACTTTTATTCATTCTTTTACTCATTTATTCATGTTTCCTGTTGTTGTCAGTAAATAAAATATAATTATTTCATTAACTTATGCATAAATTCATTGCTTGAATGAAAATTGAGATGTATTCACTTTGGCTGCATTTGTCTAGTGTACAGGTGCATCTCAATAAATTAGAATGTCGTGGAAAAGTTCATTTATTTCAGTAATTCAACTCAAATTGTGAAACTCGTGTATTAAATAAATTCAATGCACACAGACTGAAGTAGTTTAAGTCTTTGGTTCTTTTAATTGTGATGATTTTGGCTCACATTTAACAAAAACCCACCAATTCACTATCTCAACAAATTAGAATATGGTGACATGCTAATCAACTCAAAACACCTGCAAAGGTTTCCTGAGCCTTCTCATGTTACATAGAAAAACAGCACAATGACAAGGTTAAATATCTTTGAATAATAATATGTGATCATAATGCATCAAAATTTTTGTTGTTGTTGTTATTTATAAGCCTGAGGTATGAAATGAGACTTAAATTCAACAAGAAACATCAAAATATTTACAGATTTAAGCCTGTCGCTCATATCTTAGTTGTTGCGCTTGTTATAACGTCATAGGTCACATGATAACGTAAACATGGCGGATCGCATTCATACTCAACGAGATTTAGTATGTACTCTTTCAGCGCTCGTTAAGTAAGTACTTACTGAAATGAAGTACTTAAGCCTTTGTTATACTTTCCGCGTGGGGTATCCGGACAGCGACGGATTGTACAAGTTTGGGTAGCAACGGGCATCTTCACAAAGCCTGTGCATGCGCAGTTGGTGCTTTTGTAGCCAACGGACAAATCACAATCACAAAAATTGAGAGGTACGCGGATGTCCGCACATAGCCTCCGCGCACACCCTCTGATGACGATTTTTACGCCACACGGACCACAGCGGACTCGCGCACGCGGAAAGTATAACAGAGGCTTTACTTTGAGTATGCGGTTCTTTTTTTTTTTTTTTCATATTATCAAACATATAACATTCACAGGGGATACAATCAAAGCAGCAAAATACATACACAACCAGAATACAAAACAACAAATAATTAAATAATAATAACAGAAATTTAATAAGAAAAACAATTCATTAAAAGGTTAACAAATACTCAAAAATAAATCAATCATAATTAAATTAAAAATAAATTATAACTAAAATTTTACACACAAAATGTCAACTTAAAAGAATACTCAGGAGGTAACCCTTACAACAAAGTCATTATTTTTTTTTCCATCAATACTATTGTTTTAGCAGCTTTCTTATTAAGTGATGAGCAGAGAGATTCATAAAATAATTTCAAATCAATACAAAAAAATCCTAAAATTGGGCACACAATCAGTAACTTTACATTTGTGGAGATGAAATAGGCCACAAAGAGTTAAAAGTTTCAACATATCATCCAGCTCCTTAGATCCTGATTCCCAAATCAAAAATAGTACATTAATTATTTCAAAACAAAAAAGTTTGTTGTAAGCTGAGAAAACAAGCCAAGACACTTCTTTCCATAGATCCTTTGCATGATCACATTCAAAGAATAAATGTGTTATTGTTTCCAAGTTAGAATTACAGAATGTGCATTGTGAAGAGATGTCCAACTTAAATTTTACTTTACTTTTTTACTTTTAGTCATTTAGCAGACGCTTTTATCCAAAGCGACTTACAAATGAGGACAACAGAAACAATCAATTGTAGTATTAAAACAACTAAAACTGATCCAAAACTAAAAGCTAAAACTTTATAAATAGTATGTATACACACACGGGAAAAAAAAAATTAAATAAAAATGAGAAGTGCATATGACAATTTCTAAACTTAACATTTAAATGAAAACAAAATAAAGCTACAAACAATTCACAATATTAAGAGAACAAAAGGTATAAGAGTGTAATAATGATTCTAACAAAACTAAGCCAAACACCAAAAACAACTACGTGTATGTACACACACACACACACGCATATCCATAAATTCAATATTATTTCATTTCCATGTAGTTTGTTGTAGTTTGTTCAATATTATTTCATTTCCATGTAGTACTAAAATAACTCAAATTAAATAAAACTAAAACTTAATAAATAACTTATACAGACATAACAGAAAAAAAACCCAAATAAAATAACAAACATTACTACAACTGTAACTAAAATTAAAATAGATAACATATACAAATCAAACTACATTAGTTTAACAGTAATCCTAAAAAAATAACTGTGCCAAACATACAAGTAAGAAATGGTTATAAAAACTGAAAGAGAAGTGAAACAAGTCATAGGAAAGAGAATAAATGAAAAGCGATACTTATCCCTTGCCGGTGTCCCTGTCCGGTGGAGTTGCACGGTAGAGTCGATGGTCTTTACACACTTCGGTCTTCACACAACGAGGGCTGCTGCGACCACTGCCGCGGTATAATAACCTTTTTTATACCTGTCTAACAAATCACTAATTGAATTCAGCTGGACACACTTTCCTGTTAATCACAATAAATGACCACGCAAGCGCAGACACTAACAAAGTACGTACGAGACCAAACGCGATTTCAGCATGTCTCTACTCAGTAAACAAAACAAGCATTTCCTAGCAACGGCAACTGCACTAAACACTAATGAGACAAGTAAATACACTTACGAGCTACTTTTAACTTCCGCTGATAGAGTGCTTCTCTCAAAGAGTATTTCTTACACCGTCTTCTGCTGGCGCTTGAACACACTTACCTGTTAATCACAATAAATGGCCACACAAGCGCATACACTAACAAGGTACGTACGAGACCAAATGCGATTTCAGCATCTCGAGCTGTCATCCACCTCCATCATGACGCCACACCGCAATTCTAGAATCCAAACACGTGCTGTAGACTGTCCTGTGAACAGTCGTTGCCGAAAAGACGAAAAAGCTCTCAAAAATATACAAACTCACTAATCGCAGTATGTTAAATATATGGAGAACATAAAGTGTAAAAAACTCAATGCATGTAAACAAATTAAGTCTTCAGGGGAAAAGAAAAATCAAGTTTTGCACAAAATACAAGTAAGAGCAAAGTGAACGCGACCTACACCGACGCCATCTTAAAGACGCCCCCGAGTATGCGGTTTCGAACGCAGCCATGTCAGTCTTACAGATAATTTACGACACTTTTCTGTGCCACAAATGGGATTTTGGATGACGACATAGGCATGGACCAATCACTGAATTGATTTCCTTATTTAATAATATTCTCAGATAAATTCACATTGAACATAGACAATAGTATTAACATAGACGACAGTATCATGTATCGACAGATATCGCCTGTTGCTGATGCCTTTGACGACAGCAAGACGATTATTATTATTATCTGTCAAAAATATAGGCGCCTACCTTTAGTGATGTAGCTTGAGCATAGAGCGCGAGTCACTTCAGACACTTGCCGTGGCGCGGCTGATCAGCTCCGGTGACCGTGTCGCAGACGTGTGCAGTGTAAATAAGAGGTTAGAGCTTTATTCAACATATAGTGTCACACATCATACAGCTTCACTGATTATAACGGGAGTGTTTTTTAAAGAGCATATAATACTCGTGCTAGACTGAAGTCAGTTATGATGTTCTTGGGTAATGTAAATGTTCTTTGCTCATTTTCTGTTTGAATAACTGAGGAAATGTAACCATTTGACTAACTGCTCGTCGTCAAACATCAAGAACATTTTTCCTCTCCTGAAATATTTCTCCTCTCCTGTCTCCTCAGCGCCATCACAAGCCCCTACTGGCAACTCCTAACCACTTGAGAGATCTCTCGAGCTGTCTTAAATAACTGGAAGAGTAAGAGTGATTCTTAGCTTTAAGAAATTTGATAACTTGCTTTTATACTTAAGTTTGAAAGTAGGAGTAAATTTAATTAATTCTCAGCACTTAAGACTAAAATGGCACTTTGAGAAGCTTGATAAATACGGGCCCTTGTCAATACCAAGCTGTAATCCCTAGTGTATATGTTAGTGTGTAATGTTAACAGATGAAATCTTTTCAGTGTTGAAGAGACGTCCAGTGAATCGCGGTAACTGTGTTTGTTATGTGGTAGTAAATAGATAGAAAGACAAATATTGTCATGCCTGTAACATTACTGCATCAAAACACTGCTTGTTTAACATTTCGATGACGATTTCCATTAAGAGATGAAAAAAAAAATGGTTATAAAAATTGGAAAACATGATTTTGTGTGCAAGTCAGATAATTTTGCATTAATATTTAAATTTTGTGCAATATGATTTTAAATGTGTTTAAAGTTTTGATTCATGCTCATTATTTTTAAAAATGCTTAATTTTTTTGATTTATGCTTATTATTTTTCGATCCGTGACCATTGTTTGCTATTCTGAAAACTTTGCTTTCATTTTTAAATCTTGTGCAATATATTTTTTACTTGCGTTTTAAATATTTTATTTATTTATTTTTTTACGCTTGTTATTTTTTTTATTATCCGTGACTGCAATAAGCCTACTTTAGGCAGGAATCCCAAGTTTGGACAAAAACTTTTATACTCACTAAATCCATTTTTAATGAGAAGGATTTCGACCAAATCAACGTCAAATGAAGTAAGTATCAGCCTGAGATTTACCACATAAAGTTTGAATAATTAAGTTAAATAATTAAGATATTCTGACATAAGTTCCTCTTTCCATTAAAGGGTTAGTTCCCCTAAAAATAATAATTCTGTCATTAATTACTCATTAATTATTCCAAACCCATAAGACCTTCGTTCATCTTTGGAACAAAAATTAAGATATTTTACGAAATCTGAGAGCTCTTTGACCCTGCATAGACAGCAATGCAACTGCAATGTTCCCAGACCCAGAAACGTAAACAGTTCATGTGACATCAGTGGTTCAACTTCAATTTTGCAAAGCTACCAGAATACTTTTTGTGCGCAAAGAAAACAAAAATAATATTTATTCACCAATTCTTCTCCCTGAGTTAACTCTTTCACCATTTTGGAGAGTTCCACGACACATGCGCGCGCTTTCCCCTGAAAGTACGTTGCATTCCAAACAAGATATATCGCCCTCCGAAGGGCACTTCAGAGTGAAAACAATCATGCCTACCATATTGAAGTGTCGTTCCAAACCGAGAGCTCAAAATTGTCCACTTCAAAGGGCCCTTCGGAATGAAGGATTTCGAAGGGTACAACTGATGGACACTTCGGGCTCCCATGATACTTTGCACAGATGCTTTGTATGATGACGGTGCCTCCGTGTGGGCACAGGATGATGACGCAGAAGGGCACTTCAAGAAACAGTTGTTTGGTCCCTTTCACCCTTCAACCCTTCGAAGCTCTCACTCCGGAGCGTAAACCCTTTGAAGGGATTAGGGCATAGGGATGAGCCCTTCCGAATGGAACGCAGGGTTGATCTTCTTCTTCTTCTTCATGTTTTTATAATGGTGGATGGCAACTAACATTTAACATGCAGATTCGCCACCTACTGTGCTGGAGTGTGGGCTAGAAATTTATATTTATCAGAGAGAGAAAAAAGAAAAGAAAAAGAAAAAAAAGCAGCAGTTATATATATCCATATTTCTTCAATTCATCTTTTAATTTTATCCTTTGATTTTTGTATTTGACACATTGACTAATCACATGTTCCGCTGATTCTTCTTCCATTCCACACTCACACATTCCTGATGGATACTTTTTCAATAAATGCATTTTTATTTAACCCAGTATGCCCCAATCTCAACCTCATAATAATGATATGCTCTCTTGTATATCTTCCTGTTGATTTCATTCTCCCTACTTCTTGTTTAATATTGTATAAATGACGTCCTTTCTTCCCTTCATCCCATTAACTCATTATATACACTATAAACACTTTAAAGGAGACAGACATGTAGATGTTTGTGAAAGATGTTTTCTCTGTTTTGGAGGGATGAGAATTTTTAAATCATACCCTATTTATTGCATCAAAATTTGTTAATACTTTACTATATTTAAGGGTGGATAATTTTATCAGTTATTTATTATTCATGCAACAATACATAACTACAATAACTTTGTCTAGTGCTCTTATGAATTTTTATAGCATGATTTGTGAAAATGTAACTATACTGAATGACATAGCATAGACTTCTTCATGGCTAGTTTTTGCGTATTTCATTTCATTCTTTAACCTACTTGTTCTACAGATCTGTGTGTGCTAGTGTTAAATGTTACTGTTTTTGACAGCGTTGGTAATGTTTCTGACAGGTAATATCATGATAATTTTTGCGTTTCCCTTAACGAATGTCGTATCCTGCCAGCAAAAACATGTCCATGGGCTTTTTTGATTGCTGTTAGTTTAAGTGCCAGCGATGCAGTGTTGCCAGATATTGCTACTAAACAAACAAACAAAAACTTAAAAGTAAATAAAAATAAACCTAAATTATTTCCAATCCTTTGTAAATAATATAACATAAATATATCGCTCACTCTAAACTGCAACTTCTTACTTTATTAACTTTCTAAAGTGTTAAATTAAGTAAAAAAGACACGTCTAAAACCGGCAAAAAATCTGCCGGAACATGGTTAAAATCTGGCAACACGGAGGCTGCGCCCACATCCTGACTCTAAACTCTCTCAAAAGACTCCTTCACTCCGCCAGCGTCTCGCAGCAATCATTTTCATACCAGGGACGGTAAACATTCTTGCAAACAGTCTAAAATGAATTATACATGTCATGCAGACATTCATATGAGGAGTTTAACAGCAAATTAGTCATTCAGAGAACAAATTTTATTTTTGAACATGAAAAAAAATTACAAAGGTCCGGACCTCGATGGCCTTATAGCTGGCTATGGGCCTGCCCGCGAATATTCGACTGTGAGATTGTGAGTCGAATCAGGCTCCTCCTATCGAAGCATCAGATCTTCGACTATTCGTGGTCACCCCTACTCTATTATAAGATGATAAAAACTGTAGAGCCATCAATGTTGATAAGCTATCTGAACATATTACAACCTTGAAAATTTTATTTTGTTCTATCCACTGTAATACCATTAAGACAGCTGACATCTCAACAGTAAACACTGATAGATGATCAGAATTTCTTTTTTTAAGGGGCAGTCATGGCCTAATGGATAGAGAGTTGGTCTTGTAAGCCGAAGGTCGTGGGTTTGAGTCTCAGGTCCGGAGTGCATAACCAGCACTCTCTCCACCCTCAATACCACGACTGAGGTGAGACCCTTGAGCAAGGTACCAAACCCCCAACTGCTCCCCGGGTGCCGCAGCATTGTATGTTCACTACTGTGTGTGTGCACTTGGATGGGTTAAATGTAGAGCACAAATTCTGAGTAAGGGTCACCATACTTGGCCACACATCCCTTCCCCCCTTTAATACTTATCTTCAAATCTGGAATAGTGAACGCAAAACCAGTAAGACCACTCTTAGGTTCCTTTGATCCATCGGTGAATACTGCTATCTTTTAAGATTGATATATAGAACTTAATCTGTCATCAACTATTTAATTATCTTTCCTTTTAAGTCTTTTTATTTCCTCTTGTAAATGTAGATCTACAATTAGTGGTGGAAACAACCAAGGTGGTGTGATTGGATAAGGGAGAGTAGGAGTGTATTTTCTTGTAATTCCATATCAATTGCTATTTTACTAGATACCCAAGCAAAGCATTCTACCTTTCCCTTTGTACTTTCTCAACATGGGTTTAGATACTTTACTGTAGGATGCCTTCTTTCATGATGACCTTTTAGGTTTGGCCAATAATTCATCATCAACTGTTTGAATCTTAAATTTAGAGGTAACTCACACATCTCCACTTGAACCGCACAAGCTGGAGAGGTCCTTATGGCCCCACAACAAATTCTCAGTGCTTTATTTTGTATAACTTCTAATTTCTTTAATGATGTTTTTGACGCTGATCTATACACTATACTTCCATATTCTATTACTGGTCTTATTAAAGCAACATATACATCTCTCAAGGCTCTTTTGCTAGCGCCCCACTCTGACACAGGTAAGCACCTCATTATATGTAAAATCATCTTGCATTTTCCCTCGACTTTTCTTACACGTTCTATCCAGGTTAGTTTAGAGTTAAATATTACCCCTAAAAACCTAAAAGTGTTTACCTGTTCAATTTGTTTTCCATACATCAATATTCTAGCTTCTTTAACCCTCTTCCGAGTAAAAACCATCATCTTTGTCTTCTCTACTGAAAATTTAAAACCCCACAAATAAGACCATTCTTCAATCAGTCTTACTGCTTCCTGCATTTTCTCTTGAATTAATGTTAAACTCTTGCCATTCTTCCAAAGGGCAGCATCATCAGCAAACAATGACTTCCCAATGTCATACTTTATTTTACAGAGCACGTCATATATCATAATAGAAAAAAGTAATGGGCTTATCACACTACCCTGCGGAGTCCCATTATCCACTCTAAATTTATTGGACACTGAAGTACCAATTTTAACCTGAATATACCTTTCAAATAAAAAGCTTTTAATCCAGTTAAAAGTTCTTCCCTTAATACCAATTTTATCTAATTTAATCAGTAACCCCTCTTTCCATACCATATCATAAGCTTTTTCTACATCTAAAAAAACTGCCATAATGGATTCCTTACTTGAGCTTTTCTAATTTCAGTTTCCAAGCAAACCACAGGGTCCATTGTTCCCTGTCCTTTCCGAAAACCACTCTGGTAAGGGGATAAATGTCCCTTACTCTCTATATAAAATGTCATTCTTTCTACAATCATCCTTTCCATTATTTTCCGGCAGCGGCTATTTGCACTAAGTGTAAATAGCAAGAATTTCTGCTATTTATACTACTTATTGCAAATAGTGGCAATTATCTGCACCTCAGTATTGTAGTACATTATAAAACAGTACGCAATAATAACATATTGAGTGTAAATTCTAATTTTAATTCAAATTATTAAATGCACATGCCTTATTGGGGCAATAAAGCCCTCCCTACACCAACCCTAACCCTACCCGATACTTTATTTTCAACTTTTTGATTATTTCTTTAATTTTTATTGAAAATAAATGTCTTTCCGATGTGATATGAGATTTGAAAAGGGAGAAAAAAAGTTTGGCAAAAGGCGGTGTGCAGGCTATCCTATAAGCCTCGGCATGGGTGGCATGGTGTTCTCAACACGTAACAGAAAGATCCTAAGTCCAGGCATTAGCTCTCTTTGGGTGGTGTTCCCGTTTATTATAAAGGTAGAAAAGGTATTTTAAATAAAATGGTACTTCACCCAGTGCTAATTAATAAAGTGCTGTTTTGCTGTCGGTGGAATGGGTGCTCACGGCTACGGTAAGAACCGTGTGTTCCCCACCATCCACACCTTTCCCTAACTAATTGCCACACCTGTAAATATACCTAACTCCCAGTAATGTGCCACCCCCAGTGCAGTACTCCCCCAAGTGACTAAAATAAATAATAGCTAAATTAACCTATCTAAAAGGTGAATATAAATGGCTCCTACAGGCGGGTTCGAACTCAGGTCGATCGCGTCAAAAAGCACGCGCCTTATCATCCACGCCACTAAAACTAATGTTTGACGAGTGTCTTTTTTCAGTGTTGACTGTCCCTATCACACCTTGGTGGGTGGAGTTAGTGTAAATAGCGTATGCCAACAAGGCGGGCTATTTGCACTTAGTGTAAATAGACACTCCGTTATTTTCCCAACATGCGACATGAGAGCAATAGGCCTGTAGTTCGCTGGATTTGTTGAATCCTTACCTGGTTTTGCTATAGGTATAATAATAGCCTCTTTCCAATTTATAGGTAATCTGCCTTCTTCCCAGACCTTTTTATACAATCCTAAAATTTTAGCTTGAATTAAAATTCCTAAGTGCTTTAACATACTATAGCATATCTGGTCTTTCCCTGGGGCAGTTACTTTTGATTTATCTATTGCACGTTTCATTTCTCTTAATGTAAAAAGAGTATCCATGGCATCCTCTGTACTTTTCTTTCTTCTTAAAGCTTCTGGATGTGCATTTAGTCTCTACCCGCCTCTGACAAATTATTAGAACTATGTATTTCAACAAAGGCCTGAACTATTATTTCAGCTTTTTCCTCATTTGTTACTGCTATGACTTCTCCTGATTTTAAAACTGGATACTGCCAATCTTTTCTAATTCCCCTCATTTTCCTTATCTTTCCCCACACATCTCCTAAAGGAGTTGTTCTGCCTATTTTATTACAATATTCTCTCCAAATGTTTCTCTTTGCCTTTTTCACTACTTTCCTAACTTGAAGTTGAACCTTTTTATACTCCATTAATCTTTGAAAGTTGTGTGTTCTCTTCAACCTTTTAAATGCCTTATTTCTTTCTTTAATGATTTTACTACATTTTTCGTCCACCATGGAACTGGTTTCCTATTAATTTTTCCTTTGCTTTTTGGAATAGATAAGTGTTAGATAGTGTTCTAGGTTATTACATGTGGGGTTTTTAGGTCCGATAATTAACACCACTGTTTTTTCAGAATTTAGCAGTACGAAGTTACTCGTCATCCAGTTTTTTATATCGACCATGCATTCCGTTAGCTTCTCAATTTGGTGTGTTTCACCAGGCCGTGAAGAAATATAGAACTGAGTATCATCAGCATAACAGTGAAAGCTAACACCATGTCTCCTGATAATATCTCCCAAGGGTAACATGTAAAGCGTGAAAAGTAACGGCCCTAGTACTGAGCCTTGAGGTACTCCATACTGCACTTGTGATCGATATGATACCTCTTCATTTACTACTACGAACTGATGGCGGTCAGATAAGTACGATTTGAACCATGCTAAGGCACTTCCACTAATGTCAACAAAGTTTTCTAGTCTATTCAAAAGAATGTTGTGGTCAATAGTGTCGAACGCAGCGCTAAGATCCAGTAGAACTAATAAAGAGATACAACCACGATCAAATGATAGAAGCAGGTCATTTGTAACTCTAATGAGAGCAGTCTCAGTACTATGATGCAGTCTAAATCCTGACTGGAATTCCTCACAGATACCATTTTTCTCTAAGAAGGAATATAATTGTGAGGATACTACCTTTTCTAGTATCTTTGACAGAAAAGGGAGATTTGAGATCGGTCTGTAATTAACTAGATCTTTGGGGTCAAGTTGTGGTTTTTTAATGAGAGGCTTAATAACAGCCAATTTGAAGGTTTTGGGGACATATCCTAATGACAATAATGACATCCTATATCAGTTTCTGTGAGGATATATGCATTCCTACCAGGACTTATTTAACATTCAACAATGACAAACTATGGTTTACAGCAAAACTCAGATATCTTCGTCAAGCCAAAGAGGATGCCTACAGAAATGGGGATAGAGTCTTGTACAATCAGGCCAGGAACACATTGAACAAGGAGATTAGAGTGGCTAAAAGGACCTAGGCAAAAAGGTTAGAAGATTAGTTCACTTCAAATGACCCAGTTTCAGTGTGGAAAGGTCTGAAAGCTATCACCAACTACAAGACACCATCCCCCAGCACTGAGGCGAATCAACAACTTGCTGAAGACCTGAATGAGTTTTACTGTAGATTCGAAACCCCCCCACACCTGTTCTGACCATCTCTCTACACAACCGTTAACACCTCCAGCAACCCCCCCCCCCCTCCTCCTCCACTGCAGATCAGTGAAGATGACGTGCACCAGGTCTTCAGAAAGAACAAAAGAAGAAAAGCACCAGGCCCAGATGGTGTGACACCAGCCTGTCTGAAAACCTGTGCTGACGAGCTGGCCCCCATCTTTTCACAGATCTTCAATAGAGTTGTGTGAAGTCCGTGCCTGCTTCAAACGCTCCACCATCATCCCCGTCCCAAAGAACCCCAAGATAACAGGACTTAACGACTACAGACCTGTGGCGCTAACGTCTGTCGTCATGAAGTCGTTTGAAAAACTGGTTCTGGCTTATCTGAAGGACATCACAGGACCCCTACTGGACCCCCTGCAGTTTGCTTACCGAGCAAACAGGTCCGTGGATGATGCAGTCAACATGGGACTGCATTACCTTCTGCAACACCTGGACAAATCAGGGACTTATGTGAGGATCCTGTTTGTGGACTTCAGCTCGGCCTTCAACACCATCATTCCAACACTCCTCCAGACCAAACTAACCCAGCTCTCTGTTACTAGCCCTGTCTGTCAATGGATCACCAGCTTTCTGACAGCTATGCAACAGCTAGTGAGAATGGGGAAATTCATGTCAAACAGCTGCATCATCAGCACTGGCGCCCCTCAGGGATGTGTTCTCTCCCCACTGCTCTTCTCCCTCTACACCAACGACTGCACCTCTAGAGACCCCTCTGTCAAACTCCTGAAGTTTGCAGATGATGTAGAAGAGTTTTATTAATCAAAATATAAATTAATCAAGTATAATCAATGTGAATATAGCCATATATGTATCAAGTTATTCTACTATTATAATCCTGTATCAGCATGTGTGTGTGTGTGTGTGTGTGTGTGTGTGTGTGTGTGTAGAGGCCTGCAGGAGAATGGAATGTGCTGATGTATAGTTTAAGGTAAAGCAGCATGGAATGTGCAGATGTATAGTTTAAGGAAACTGATTGGAGGTAAACAATGACAGGATGTTAAAGAATGACAGGATGTTAAACAAATTCCACAAAAGTTAAATTAAACAATGACAGGATGTAAGAAATGTATGGAACATGCCTATATAAGAGGTTGCAAACCCAGATTCGGGAGATTCTCTGCAGAGACTCTCGACTGTATTATCCCCTGATAATAAAGTCTATTTTTCTGGCATCAAAACCCCAAGACTTCAAGAGTGATTCTTCATAGAAAAGGCAGAAGCCACCATAATGACACCACACTCATCGGCCTCATCCAGGATGGTGACAAGTCTGCTTACAGATAGGAGGTTAAGGAGCTGGCTGTCTGGTGCAGTCTAAACAACCTGGAGCTCAACACGCTCAAAACTGTAGAGATGATAGTGGACTTCAGGAGGAACCCCCCTGCTCTCTCCCCACTCACCATCATGGACAGCACTGTGGCTACAGTGGAGACATTCAAGTTCCTATGGTCCATCATCTCCCAGGACCTGAAGTGGGACACTCACATTGACTCCATTGTCAAAAAGGCCCAACAAAGGTTGTACTTCCTTCGCCAGCTGAGGAAGTTTAAACTGCCACAGGACCTGCTGAAACAGTTCTACTCAGCTGTCATCAAGTCTGTTCTGTGCACATCAGTAACTGTCTGGTTTGGCTCAGCTACAAAATCAGACACCAGAAGATTACAGAGAACGATTCGGACTGCCGAGAGGATTATTGGTGCTCCCCTGCCCACCCTTCAAGAAAAAAAAAAAAAAAAGAATGACGTGTGGCCAAGTATGGTGACCCATACTTGGAATTTGTGCTCTGCATTTAACCCATCCAAGTGCACACACACCTGGAGCAGTGGGCAGCCAATGCTGCGGCGCCCGGGGAGCAGTTGGGGGTCTCAAGGGTCAGTCGTGGTATTGAGGGTGGAGAGAGTGCTGGTTATTCACTCCCCCCACCTACAATCCTTGCCGGACCTGAGATTCGAACCCACGACCTTCGGGTTACAAGTCTGACTCTATCCATTAGGCCACGACTGCTACGGGAAGGGAAGTGATGTGTGGCCAAGTATGGTGACCCATACTCGGAATTTGTGCTCTGCATTTAACCCATCCAAGTGCACACACACAGTAGTGAACATGCACCTGGAGCAGTGCGCCTGGGGAGCAGTTGGGGGTTCGGTGCCTTGCTCAAGGGTCTCACCTCAGTCGGGGTATTGAGGGTGGAGAGAGTGCTGGTTATTCACTCCCCCCACCTACAATCCCTGCTGGACCTGAGATTCAAACCCACGACCTTCAGGTTACAAGGCCGACTCTATCCATTAGGCCACTTGTGAAATATCAATATTAGTTGTGTCTAGGCAAAGGCATTCCTCCTGGAACAGGTCACGCGCCGCTGGGCAGAGCTAACGCGGGTTTGGCAGGTGTTCATTTATAATTATACATTGTATTTAATGTATAAGGTACATGTACAACAAACTGGTAATGTCGTAGTGGTATCGTGTACTGTAATTGAATGTAGCCTATCTATACCTGTGGAACCGTCTACGGTTCCACAGGTATAGATAGGCTACAGTCACGCGCGGTGTTCATCTAATAAAGATCTTCATAGCTAGCAAACAATAGCCTTTGCAGATTTGCTTTCAATTGACTGTAGATCCAAAGCCACGTCTTCAACGTTCTTGATGTTCTTAAAGGTGCCATAGAATGCATTGATACAATATTTTAAATTGTTCTCTGATATCTACATAGAAGACATTTGGCTTAGGTAAGGGCAAAAATTCTCCAGAAACGGTTTTACATGTGCATTTACAACCCCAGGATTTCTCCCTAGAATGAAATGGTCTGTTATTGGCTTATTTGGAAGGGTGATGAATAATAATGTTGAGCTCCGCTCTGATTGGCTGTTTCACAGTGCGGCTCATTTCAGTAGCTCACAGCAGGAAGGAAACACAGGGAGGACAATATATATTTCAATACGTTCTCTCGCAGTTATATAAGTATATAGTTATATAATTATACTGTATATAAAATGTGGGCATCAGGGAGCCGCTATTAATATGCGGGGCACTTTCGCTTTCGAGATTCGCAATCGCACGTGCTCTGTTTATACTATGGAGCAGCAGTACTTAACACAAATTTTACAAGATCAGATGCTTGTCAGTGGTACTCAGGATCCATTAATCATTCGCCATCATCCTTAGTCATCTCTCCTTACTCTGTTTATGTGGTAAGTGAAATCTTATGTACTGTAATGTAGCAGGCTACCGCTAGCAAGGAGCTAACCATGTCCCTTTAGTGGCTTGCATTATTTTATTACAACGCGTTATTTGCTTTCTGTGCCTTTCTGAATACCGACACCAACCCATCCCTGCACTTCACATCCCCTGCACAGCCTGGAGTTCATAACATTTATTTCCATTATCTGCCATTTTAGCTGTTGTCCTTGCTTGTTTCTTCACAATACCTGCAGAACTTGTGATTGTTCAGCTGGCGGCTGGCCTAGAACATGGGCGGGTATATGCAAATGTTGGAGGTGTAACTATTAGTGATCCCAACTGTTACGTCACAGTCGGTGTTATGTTCTGATTCACCTATTTTTCAGTGGTCTTTTTTATTCATGAAATTTACATAAGAAGGAGGAAACAATGGTGTTTGAGGCTCACGGTATGTCATTTCCATGTACAGAACTCTTATTATTCAACTATGCCAAGGTAAATACAGTTTTCCATTTATGGCACCTTTAAACTCTATTATAACTCTGAGTGAGAACCCCTCAGACGACTCAGCACGTGCGTCAAGGAACTGAACGAATCATTCAACTGATTCGCGAACCAATTCACTGGTTTGCTAACTGGTTTGATGAAGCCTTTGAACAGAATTGACTCAAAATAACGAATCATTCGCGAATGGGCATCGCTCATTGACCAGAGAAAAGTAGACGGGGCGTTTGGAATAAATTTAAGCATTTTTAACTTGTATTGCATTAAGATAAAGTAACGAGAAGAGCATCGCCCACAGTAACGAAGTAAAAGTGCCGTTTTTTAAATATACTCTAAAAGTATTAGTTACCCAAAAAATTTACTCAAGTAAATGTAACTCATTACTACCCACCTCTGGTACCTGGTGGGGAGTGCCCAATGTAAACATGAAACATATGCCATTACCTATATTGTACTGCGGTACAGTTATGGAGGCCCTTTATAATGCAGAGGTCAACTGCCTAATCTGCCAATAGTTAGCAATGGCCCTATATAGTATGCAATGTTTAATAAGCAGCTGTTTTACAAAATTCTTCTGAGGGCTGTAAATTAAAGTGGTGCTTGTTCCCCCCTTATTCCATGTAGTTACAGGGTAAGTGGCTACAACAAATTGCCCTGAAACGATTGTTTAGCCTATACAGTAGGTCATACATTCATACATTATAAATCAGGTAATATATCAATAAACATGGTGACTGTTGTATTTAATTCAAATATTGTTTGAAATTTGAGTTTTTAAATTAAAATCACACACAATATGACAATAGTAACAACACGCAACAGATAATAAAAGATAAAAATGTATTACACCAGTTCAGAAAAAGCAAAGCAACTCCATACTTGTACAGTTTATACAGTTAAACCAAATTCCTTTGAAAAGCTTGTTTAAGAACAAATTTAAGATTTTGTTCAATTTGTTCATGTTTTTCACCTACTGACGAAGTTAAACTATTATGGCAAAACCATAACGCCAATAAACACGCAGTAATAAACACTGAAAGTCAAGATTAAATTGTGTATTATAGCAAACTGACAGGATTTTACCGTCTTTGATTTTACCGTTTTGATCCACGTCCTCAAGCACCATTTTGACTAGTTCCCGGTTTCAATCGCCGCTCAATGTTGTGAGAACATACTCGGACAAAACCCTCCAGTTTTAAAAGAACACATTCCAGTCAGTTTCAAAAATCTCTCTCCTCTTCGCTTCGATTAGTTTTCTTGTATTTTTGACACATATTCCTGTCATGAGCACCACAAACACGGGTAGACTCGTCTCAAGCGCCATTCAAGCTGTTTCCAGTTCCCGATCACCACATTCACAGGTCCAATTTTAAACGAACACACTCCAGACAGTTTCAAAGTTGTCCCTCGCCTGTCCCTCCTATTTTCCACACGTTTCCATCTTAAGCACCGCAGACACAGATTTTGTCGCACACAGAACCGTTCACGTTTGAACCTCCATATTCCTAACCAGGGTTGCCAGGTTTTCACAACAAAACCCGCCCAATTGCTACTCAAAACTAGCCCAAAACTATAGCCCAATCGCGTTTTGAGGGGGGTTCCCTGGTAAAAATGTCCCGGGAAAACCGCAGACTTGGCAACACTGTTCCTAACCCAGCCAGCACTGTCGGGTTATTTCTGATATCAACCCAAATTGGGTCAAATCAAGTCAGCTTCCTAACCCAACAGTCTCAACCGAGTGTTTGAATTGAAACAATAACCCACTGTGTTTAAAAGTAGGCCTACACAGTGTATGATTTTGCTAAATCGCTTGCAAATATAAGATTGTTGTTAGGTCATAGCCTACATACCACGTAATTTTAGAATAGGTACCCCTTAGTTTCAAATACTTACAGTAGAAATAATTTGTAATTTAACAGGCTATTACCCCTTTATACCCCAAACTTCACATGTTATTCCCTTATACCTACACGGAGGTACTGGTAGGTACACTAGGTACACCTAGGTACACTTTAATTACACTATAATTACAAAAAGTTAAACTGTAAATTCTGTTTACTTACGCAGTACATTGCGGGTTATAGTCTAAAGCGTTACCAAATATTGCACAGTCATGGCCAAAATGACTGGCAGTGACATAAATTTTCGCAAAGTGTGATGTTACGGTTGTTGTGGTGTTGATTCTCCCAACAATCCAGGAGCAATTTGGTGATATTCTGTGCATGATAGATCACCATTTCACAAGGCAAGAGTGATAATGAAGTGGTCTGAAGATCATGACATCAAAATTTTGGATTCGTGGCCAGGCAACTCCCTATAGCTTAATCCCATAGAGAATCTGTGGTCAGTCCTCAAAAAGCGGCAAGCAGAAGCCCAGAAATTGTGATCTACTCCGAGCACTAAGTCAAGAATGGAATGCCATCATTCAGGATTTGGCCCAGAAGCTGATATCCAGAATGCCAGAGCATTGTTTTCCTGCATACAATAGAAACATGAAAAAAAAAAAAAATCTACTAATACTGAAGCAAATACTTTGCGAATTACTACATTTATATCACTGCCAATACTTTTGGCCATGGCTGTATATGTACTGTTTACATATGAAGTCACCAGCACAGCACAACAGTTTCAGAAAAAAATAAATATGACCCTCTACACTAAAATATGATGGTGTCACGGTGCCTACTGTGACAAGACGAGGAACAAGGAGACGTGAATAAACTCAAAGTAAACAGTCTTTAATAAACAATCCAAAATGGGGTAACACAAGGCAGGCAGAGACTCACATGAAGCACAACATCAATGTTTTTACCGGACGCTAGACAAGGGAAAACACAGGGCTTAAGTAACAGAAACTAAACGAGGTAATTAATCAAACGCAGGTGGAACTGAATTCACTAAATGGGGACAGGAACAGAAACAAATATGGGCAGACACAAGGGAAAACTAGGTCATGGGGAGCACATGAGACAGAAAAACACACAGAACAGTCCTTGGGCGTGACATAACGCCCCCCTCAGGAAGGCGCGACCTTGGAGGTCCCTCAGGACAGGCTTGGACGGGGCGGGACACTTCCAAGGCGGTACCGGATCTGGGTACCATGGCGGATCAGGCAGTTCAGGACGCCATGGCGGAACAGGGAGCTCAGGAGACCATGGCGGAGCAGTGAACTCAGGAGGCCATGGCGGCATAGGCAGTCTCGGGAGCCATGGCAGGCCAGCCTCCGTAGCCTTGGCCTCGACCCTCGTGTCCTAAGGCCGGACCCCTATTTCCTCCCCCCAAAAATTCCTTGGGGGAAATTAGGGGCCTACCGGCCAGGATAGGTTCTGGAGGAGCAGACACTGGAGCCTTCTCTGGGCTGGATTCGGGGATTGGAGCCCTCTCAGGGCTGGATTCGGGGACTGGAGCCCTCTGTGGGCTGGATTCGGGGACTGGAGCCCTCTCTGGGCTTGACGTAGGGGCAGGAGCCCTCCCTGGGCTTGACGTGCAGAAAGGAGCCCTCTCTGGGCTAAACTCAGGAACTGGAGCCCTCTCTGGGCTTGACGGGGGAACAGCAGCCCTCCCTGGGCTTGACGTGGATACAGGAGCCCTCTCTGGGATAAACTCAGGAACTGGAGCCCTCTCTGGGCTAGACTCAGGAACTGGAGCCCTCTCTGGGCTAGACTCGGAATCTGAGGCCCTCTCTGTGTGACGTGAGCACAACAGCCCTCCTTGGGCTGGACGTGGAGACAGGGGCCCTCTCAGGGTTAAACTCAGGAACTGCTTCCATAGAGGCAACAGGAGAAGCAAGCAGCTTGGGAATGGCCTCCGTGGCCATGACAAGAGAAGCAGCCAGCTTCAGACGAGCCTCTGTGGACATGACAGGACCGACAGGAATTTCTTCTCTGGACAAGACAAGACTTATAAGCACAGTTTCAGGGGACATGACTAGACTCTGGTCAGGGGCTAGAGCTATTTCTCGACTCCGGTGTAGCATTTGGACAAATCAATTATGCATTAGGCTAACAAGTAGTCACAGACCCCTCACCCAATAAACATACTGGGTGCCAGGATGTCTGTGAACAACACCAGGCCCCTGGTTACCATGGCAACCAGGACACCTCACCCAGATCAGATAAACTTTTTGACCTAAAACTATGTAGAGAGAATCTTCCCTCTACTCAATTTTCTCTAAAACAGACACATACTGCTATAGGAAACGACTTCTTTCATTAATTCATAGACAGATTTTTCTTTGACCTTCCTATCACATATCCTCAGGTCATTGTGTATATTATTACTGTTCTTGTATATTGCCTTTTGTATTGTATACTGTTTTATGCATGCTTATGATAGAACCACTGTTTCATGTAACCTTACATATGCCATGTTTAGTATCTATAAATTCGTCTTCTGATGGTCTTAACGAGAGTGTATATTATATGTTGGTACATAGGCAACATATTAGTGTTATAAGAATCTTTAGTAGTTTTTCCATTAACACCCAATCGAATCACATATGCAAAATACCATACTCTTAGACAAAGAGTCGTAAACTTTCCCTCCAAAAGTGAATGTCACCATTGGCTCTTTGACTCCCCGGAGGTGTGACCTCTATAACAGATAAAGCTCTCACTTCAGTGACCCGCCTCGGCAGTCTGCGGTTCTTTTAGATACTGAGAAGATGAGGATATGAGCTAGAACTCTTCTGGACCCTTACATTTTTGTGCCAGGCCTTGCGGCCTTGACTTTCCATTCACCAAAAACATTTATTTTACATTTATGCATTTAGCAGACGCTTTTATCCAAAGCGACTTACAGTGCAATCAGGCTATCCATTTTTTTTTATCAGTATGTGTGCTCCCTGGGAAATGAACCCACGACCTTTTGCGCTGCTAACACAATGCTCTACCACTGAGGCACAGGAACACGCCATCTACGATACTTGTCTCTCTTAACTCTTTCTCACTTTCCACTTGGGAAGAAACTCCCAATCACTATCGAGTCAGAACATCTTTGGACTTGCATGATCGCCTTGAAACCATCAAGACTTTCATTCGAGACTGCATCCGGACACTCGTCAATGACCAAGGCAATGCAAGTATCGTAGATTTAACTAAACAAAACAGAGGTTTAGTATAAGCTATAGACCCCGTTATAAACGGCGCTGATGGTTTTACTCAGGTGGTTAACTGACTCTTTTCATAGCTTCATTCTCTGGTTTTCCTGATGGTTTCATCCATCATGTCTCATTTGCCCTTTCCCATGTATGAGTGTATGTATGTTTGTTTGTTTGTTAGACTAGTTTGTGTTAGTGTTTAGTTAATAAAACTCTTGTGCACAAATTACATGAGTTTCTGATTCTGCTTGTAGATAATGTACCTTTACGATTTTGATCCTTACTACATGCTCTAATGCATTAATACTTAGGAAAGTATTTGCTGTGGCCACGAAAATATCCTTTCTTAGAGTTGATATGAACTTACAAGGAATGTTCGCTGGACGAACAGTTGATGGCAATTTAATTCTGCTACAGTTACAGTCTGGAAAGTTTCACTACTGAGGTCATTGCATTATCACCCCTCAAAGACTAACATTAAAGGGAATAGTTCATTCAAAAATTCTGTCGTTATTTACACACCTGGGTGTCTATAGAACTCGTAAGCTGCTATAAAATAGCTTTTGTTTTGTTATTCATGACACGAATATAATTCTCCTTTTTTTGTTCTATGAAAAAAAAAACAGCATTCAGGTATGGAATTAACGTACTTGGTTACTAACGTAACCTCGGTTCCCTGAGATGAGATACGGAACGAGTACTGCGTCTGATAAGACACGATGGGGAAAACTCCTTTTTCTCCGATGACTGAAGCCTTTCAGTGGATAAAAAACGAACCAATGGCTCGGCAGCGGAGCTGCACGAGCCTATGTTGAGAAAGTTCGCCAGAATGGGCAGAGCCCTCTGGCTATATAATCGGGCATTCCGCTGTAGAATCCTCAGGTTACTTCAACTGAAGCGACGACTGAGTCGTGCAGCTACATGGCACGGCCAAGTACGCAATACTCATTCCGTATCTCAGGGAACCGAGGTTACGTTAGTAACTGAATACGTTCCCTATCGATATTTTACTCGTACTGCGTCTGATAAGACGCGATGGGGAACCAGTGCAATCCTGTCGTGTTATGTTAGAGGAACGACTAATTGAACTCGCCTTAAGCACCCAAGGGGGCCCAGAGGGACCAAGTATTTTGCAGGGAAGCCCCGCGGAGGCAGTAGGGTCAAAGTCACAGAGGTCAGCCCAGCCTTGAATAATCATTCCAAGATAAATCAGTACAGCCTCAGAACTCCGAGAGGGCCAAGAGCATACATGAAAAAAGGCAAAATGCCAAGCAAGATTTTTTTTTGTTATATGACAGAGTGCCCTGTCATGCAGAAAGGACCCGAGCCTGTAAAGTCGGGACGTCCAGATTATAAAACCTGGCAAATGTGGACGGCGAGGCCCAGCCGGCCACCGCACAGATCTCTGCAATGGACACACCGCTAGACCAGGCCCAGGAAGAGGCAACGCCTCTAGTTGAGTGGGCTCTTACTCCCATGGGGCATTGAAGGCCCAAAGAAGAGTACGCTAGCGCAATAGCGTCAATTATCCGTTTGGAAAGTCTGCTTCGTGACTGGAGAACCCTTGGTGCGGCCACCGAAGCATTCAAATAGCTGATCCGACTGCCTGAACAGAGAGGAGCGGTCAACATAGACTTTCAAAGCCCTGACGGGGCAGAGTAAATTCAACTCTTGGTCTTGCTCCGAAGGAGGAAGTGCCGATAAAGTTATTGCCTGTGCTCTGAATGGAGCAGAGAGCACTTTAAGGATGTAACCATGCCTTGGCTTCAGGACGACTTTAGAGTCGTTCGGCCCGAATTCGAGGCAGGTGGGGCTCACAGATAGTGCCTGCAGGTCTCCCATACGCTTTACCGATGCTAACGCTAGTAGCAGAGCGGTCTTAAGCGTCAGGGGGGGCGAAGGTCAATGGACTGTAGTGGCTCAAATGGAGGGCTCTTCAGAGCCCTCAACACCGTGGGCAGATCCCATGTAGGGACTGTGATGGGGTGAGGTGGGTTGAGCCTCCTAGACCCTTTCAGAAAACGAACAACTGAGTTGTTCCTGTCGAACAATTGGCCAGCTATAGGAGCGTGAGAGGCTGCTATGGCTTCTACATAGACCTTGAGCGTGGAAGGGGAACGACCCTGATCTAACAGCTCTTGCAGGAAGGCCAATATCAGAGATATGTCACAGGAAATTGGGTCTGCGCTGCGGGCTGCACACCAGGCGGAGAAGACAGACCATTTAAGGGCATAGAGGCATCTTGTAGACAATGCTCTAGCCTGAGAGATTGTGATTAGCACATTCTCGGGGAGGTTTGCAAGCTCCCATCAAGAGGCCAAAGGTGCAGAGCCCACAGCTCGGGCTGGGGATGCCATATTGTTGTGTTCACCTGAGAGAGCAGGTCTCGTCTCAGGGGAATGGCCATGGGGCCATTGCTGGTTCCTTCAGAGCGGGGCCACCAACAGAACCTTGTGTCTTTGATCCCTGACTCGTCTGTTTACCCGCAGGATCAGAGCGATCGGGGAAAAAACATAAAAGAGGAAGTTGGGCCAGTTGTGGGCCAACGTGTCCGTGTCCTTCGAAAGGAAGTTGGGCAATGAGAGTTATCTTCTGAGGTGAAGAGGTCGACCTCTGCCCTGCCGAAGATCTCCCAAATTTTCTGAACTGTTTGAGGGTGGAGCATCCACTCTCCTGAGGGGACATTGCTCCGAGATAGCATGTCTGCTCCTTGGTCCAACCTGCCCGGTACATGCGCTGCTCTAGCGAGCGCAAGTTGAGCTGAGCCCATTCTAAGAGGCGCTTCACCAGAGTGAAGAGGAGCTTTGAGGAGAGACAGCCCTGGCGATTTATATAGGACACCACCGTCATACTGTCTGAACGGACTAAGACATGGTGTCCTTAGGTCTGGCAGAAGGTGCAAAGGCCCAGACACACTGCCAGCATTTCCAGGCAGTTGATGTGAAGCCGACTTTCCTCTTTCGACCAGTGGCCCTCATCTGGGCTGAATTTAAAACTGTTCCCAGGAACGATATCCGTTGGCTGGGGGACAGCTCTCTCTTGGCAAAACTGTACTGATACTGTACTGTGTACTGATAAACCACTCCCTTGAAGGCGAATCTCAATAATCGTCTGTGACGGGGATCTGGATGTGAAAGTATGCGTCTTTCAGGTCCAGCGAAAAGAACCAGTCCCCTGGGCATACTTGCGAGAGGAACTGTTTCAATGTAAACATCCTGAACGGCTGTCTCATGAGGGCGCGATTCAGGTGCCTGAGATCGAGGATGGGCCTTAGGCCGCCATCCTTCTTGGGGACGTGGAAGTAACAGCTATAGAAGCCTGACTCGCTCTCGGCTGGAGGAACCATTTTCTACGGCTCCTTTGCCAGCACATTCATCACCTCGCCGCATAGGACGTGTGCGTCCTTGCTCCAAACCAAGGTGGAGACCACTCTGCTGAATCGCGGGGGTCTTCGAGCGAATTGGAGAGTATAACCTCATTCTATTATCCCCATAACCCAGTTTGACACTCCGGGGATGGCCTGCCAGGCCTTGGCCCGCGTAGCCAGGGGTTGGATTGTTTCGAGCGGTGGGCTGCCCAGTGGGGACCTGACACTCATATAAGAATATTTGTGTTTTATTTTTCTCACTATACCAGCGACCAGTTGTGTGGACACTTTTGAACGGGCCCAGTATTCACAACAGAGTTCACAACAAACACATTGCCGTCGGCACTCGGAACTGAACGGGGTGCTTGGAGGCATAACAGAGGCCGTTTGGGGGTGCTAGACTCAGTGCTCTCGTAGGCTCTCTGGGGGTGGCCCAGACGTGTCTAGAGTCTGAAGCTGTCAGTGATAATCATTAGTGACAGCATTTCCTCTTAATCCGTTTTTACTCAAATTTCAAACAAATAAATGCAGTCTTGGTGAGCATAGGGACTTCTTTCGAAAAGATAAAATATTCTTACCAACCCCAAACTTTTGAACATGTGATTACATACTATATTGTAAAGGAATATATTGTGGAAAACAACACAACATATACTATTATAACTAGCAAAGCTATGCTTTCATTTGTTGGAAAGTAGTGTCTGATGTGACTTTTCTGCACTGCAGTTAATATGCTTCTTGCCTCCAGCGGTGTAAGGCAACATGGTGCTGTACATCACTTTTTCTTTTTCTATTATTTCATTTCATGTGACATTGAAATCCCCTCTCAAACCTATTTATAACTCTCTTAAAGGGTTAGTTGACCCAAAAATGAAAATTAGCCTGTGCTTTACTCACCCTCAAAGCATCCTTGGTGTATATGACTTTCTTCTTTTAGACGAATCCAATCGGAGTTATATTAAAAATTGTCCTGGCCCTTCCAAGCTTTACAATGGGGTAAGCATACGACAGTCAGCGGAAGTAAGAAAAAAGTGTTTATTACGTTTGAAATATGGATATTTTTCTTACAAAAATGCATCGATTCACTACAGGAGGCCTTTATTCACCCCCCGGAGCCGTGTGATGCACGTTTTATTACGGATGCGTGCACTTTTATTTCACGTCTTCTGGACTGTTGACAAAAAGCACCCGCTTACACCATTGTAAAGCTTGGAGGCTCCACAGTGGCAGGATCGTGACAGAATACTGGACCCTACAGACAAAGTAAGTGTCTCCCCGTGTTTTGTTTACCCGTTTTTTGAAAAGTTTTTTGTTTCCCTGTTTTTTCTCCCGCGGCATGGAAACCGCCTCTCGCTTCCTCACCCTAGCCCGTAGAGATCTCCCCTTCTACGATTATGCTGGGGAATTCTGCGGGCTCACCGCGGCAACGGCGCTGGATGCCACCGCCATTAATCATCTGTTCTGGCTCGTGGCCAACTACCATCGTCATAGTATGGCTCCAGCCGTAGAGGCCGGGGCGGGGACTGGGGCCGCGGCCTCGGAGGCAGGGCCACCTTGGCCTCCCAAGGCTGCTGCTCCACCATGGCCTCCCGAGGCTCCTTCTCCGCCATGGCCTCCCGTGTTCCCTGTCCCGCAACGGGCGCCGCCCTGGAGGCCTTCCATCCCCGAACTCTGCCCCTTGAGGCCTCCAGAGCACCCACCCCCCCCTCCCCGTTGGATGCTCTATGGTGCGGGACGCGCCTTTCAGGAGGGGGGAGTAATTGTCAGACTTTTGTCCCTGTGTCGTGTGTTTTTCCTCCCTCATGTTCCCTCCATGCCCATATTTGTTTTTTCCTGTTTCCTGTCCTCGTTTAGTTTGATTATCAGTTAATTTAGTTCCAGGTGTATCCGTTTAGTCCCCTCGTTATGTTAAGTATATATAGAGTGTTTAGTTGAGTTTCCAAAATCCGGTATTGTTCGTCTTACCCCATGCCATTTGTGTCTTCCTGCCTCTTCCGTGTGAATATCCTTTTGGATTTAATAAAGACTGTTATTGCTGTATCTCCTTCGTCTCCGCACTCCTTCGTTTCCTCCACAGTGGCAGGATCGTGACGTATACACTGTCAGTCAACAGCTTGGAGTAATTAAGATTTAAAAAGAAAAAAAGAAAAGAAAAAAAAAGATTTTTCTAATGCTCACAAGGCTGCATTTATTTGATAAAAATAAACTGTAATATTGTGCAATATTATTATAATTTCAAATAACTATTTTCTGTTTTCATGTATTTAAAATGTGATTAATTCCTGTGATGCCAAAACTGCATTTTCATTATCATTACTCCATTCTTCAGTGGCACATGATCCTTCAGAAAACATTACGCTGATTTAGTGCTTAGTAACTGAAGTCCTAATTATAACACACTTTTGACTGGTAGTGTCCATGTAGCTTAATTTCTATAAAAATGCATTTTGGCATAAATTTTTAAGTAAGTGTGTTATTTCAGGGTGATGGTGAAGGACTATAGACTTGCTTCTGCTCCTGTGGTTGGATGTTGGCTTGTACCATTCCAGGGTGTCACACAGCCGGAGCTCTCTGACTTTCACTCAACTGTAGAGTTTAGCAAAAAAAATTGTTAACCTTTCCAATAATAACATAGTCTTTATATGGACATTGTTGATCATATAGCTAGAAAATTGTCTTCTAATGGCAAATTGTAGGGGCATGACCAAGTTATTCTGATCTTTAGCATGCTTTGATTTCCACGTCTGTTGCACTGTCTTTGAATGTTCATGAATGTGTTTTTCTTCGCTCACACAAATGTACCTGGGCTTTAACGGACAAACCATGTGATAAAATAGCAGTTAAAATTGCAAACCAAAATTATCTATACAAAGTAACCCTTCGATTGATGCCTCTGTAAGTATTGATTGTGGTAATTGCTGGAAAGTATGTATTTATTTTGTGGTCCTGCCTGAAAATATATTAAAAGCACAACACCAAGCTTCTACAGAATGTATTTACAAATTATATAGGTAATATATTTTCTTGAAAAGCATGCCTCGACATTGAGTTATGTGGTGTTCAAGAGACTTTCATTGCAAATAAAGGGGGAGGTCTCTTCATCCTGTCAGTAACAGCCAATAGCATGCTGTGGGCTTGAGTTTAAAGGCAGTGTGCGTTTCAAGGTCAGTTTCATGTGCAGATCATGATGGATCGAGCAGCTCTCTGGCTGATTCTCTTCAGTGTCTTTCTCATCTCAGCCACTTCCAATCCTGTGAGGGTCAAATTTTAGTTCAAGATGAAGAAGACTGAGTCAAAATTCTTAAATACTCTACCAAATCAGTGTAAAACAACAGATTTATATCTGTGTTTGAGATCAATGTCTAGACAAACTAGATATACTTCAAACTTGTTGAATATACACTATTGTTCAGAAATTTGAGGTCAGATTTAAATAAAACTAATAATACTTTTAATCATTATATTGATCAAAAGTGACCATAAAGATAATTATTATGATACAAACATGTCTAGTTCAAATAAATGTTTTTCCCCCTTTATATGGATAAAGGAATCCTGAAAAAACATAACATTTCCGCAAAAATATTAAGCAGCACAACTGTTTGCTACATTAATTAATACACAATGTTTCTTGATCAGCAAATTGGCATATTAGAATGATTTCTGAAGGATCATGTGACAGAACACTGGAGTAATGGGTGTTTTTTTTTTTGTACAAAATTACTGTTTTCATTAGTATTTTTGGTTTAATAAATGCAGCCTCAGTGAGCATAAACTTCTTTCAAAAACATTTTAAAAAAATGTACCGTTCCCAAACTTTCGAACAGTGGTGTATGATGTATTTTGATATTTAATATGATTTAGTTTGTTATATATTCTGTCTTTTTTTCTTAACAAAACCACAGTGCAATGTACGAAACCAGCTATTTATTCTCAACTGCTTGGTTTATCTGTTTAGACATTTTCATTTTGATTATGTCTATAATGCCATTGTTGACAGAAAAATGCAGTTTGAGTTGACTGAACCATCTATTGCGCAACTGTGTACACCGAGATACAAATAGAAAAGGTCATAGCGCCAAACACTCGTCCAAAAGTCCAGTATAGTCCAATAATATAAGGTGCGTAGATCCAAAAAATACAAAAGGTATAAAGACGGAGATCCGCACTCATCCAAATTTACCCCAAAAGGCTTATATCATTTATCATTCAGAGGTCACAAAATTGTGCAAAAAGGTGCAAAGGACATATGATGGTGTTGTGAAGGGAAAAGAGGAAGCTCAGCAGCAATACAATCAAGCAGTATCTCGAGGACAAAGTGCTGGACAGATCAAGTACAGGACATTTAAAAATATATAGGTCCATAAAAGTATTCATTTATAGTATGATTAGTAGTATGTTGGTATCTGTTTATATTTCAGATCTGTTGGAAGGACTTTAGAGGTCTTTAAAACTTCAGTGACAGTGGCTGCTTTTAGTAAAGTGACCTTTGAGTTGACCTACGAGGAACTGCTAAAGTGTCGTTTCGGCAAATATGAGCTACTCATCAATGCTCAACCGATGCAGCCGGTGGCTGACTTCAAGGTAATGGAAGAAATGAAGAGGAAATTAATAATCAATTTTAAGGTATAGTTAGATGATGTTTCTTTTCCTCACGTTAGATGGATGTACACATCCAAGAGAAACCAGGAATTTCCTCCTTGGAGGTGAAAGGAGATTTGAGCACCGGTGATCTGGCCAATGCCATCCAAACCACCAGAGCAGACAAAGACGTATGAGCTTAAATGAGGGTTAAAACACAGTTTAGATGTTCTCAATATGCTCATACACTTCAAATAAAGTTACCAGATGACCAAACTAATCATTTCAGGCATGGGTGACCTTCTATCCCTCTCAAGATCAACAGACCAAGTGTAAAAGCTGTGGAGAAAATGGGTTGAATGGTGACCTGCTCATAACATACGATGTGGAGAGACAAAATCCCAAAGGAGAAGTCATGGTACATTTTAAATAACATGCTTTAAAAAAGTAAAATATGACAAAAATAGAAAAAATTTGAAAGACTGGAATTTTTCTTTTCTCTCAGGTATCAAATGGCTATTTCGTCCACTACTTTGCGCCCTCTGATGTTCCACGTATTCCAAAAAATGTGGTGTTTATTATTGATCAGAGTGGTTCTATGCGCGGCAGAAAAATAGAACAGGTAATTGTCAACGTTTCAGCCAAATCAAAAGCATATAATGAGCTATGAAATGTTTTGACAGTAAAACCCTTGAACCCTTGACCCATTCTTGGAGGATGTTGCAGCATTTTGCATTTTCATGTTAAAAGGACAGCGATTTCTGTATTGAAATCAGTGTGAAGTTGCTTTCTTTAAAGTAGTAAAAAAACTGTCCATATCTGGTCATGTGAGTATGCAATTATAAAAGAGAAAAATAACTTTCAGATGTGCTGTCATTCTTTAGACTCGATTGGCACTGCTAAGGATTTTAAGTGATCTTGATGAGGATGACCACTTTGGATTGATCACATTTGACAGTGAAGTTAACTTGTGGCAGCGTGAGCTCCTTAAAGCTACTGAGGCAAATCTGGAGAATGCAAAATCTTTCGTGAAGGAGATCAGAGATAGAGGAGGTGAGTTAGAGCACATAAATAAGGAGTAAGAAAGTTGTACCTCACAGTGACACAACTATGTTTTGTCTTCCTTTAGCCACGGACATAAACGCTGCAGTTCTAGCAGTGAGGAAACAGCCTCCATCCTGATCTTGCTGACTGATGGAGATCCCACTACAGGCACAGAAACACTGATACATACAAACGCTCACTGCCCACATTTAGCTGTCTAAAGGAAAAGCTGCATCAGAACTGCCTTAAACATTAATTATGTCAGTCAGCACATCTTGGGTTTTTGCACTTTTATGAATATCTGATATATTCTTTCTCACTTTGTGATTCCTATACATTGTCATACAAAATCAAGCATACCTAAATAATAATCAAACATACTAATTGTTTGTAATGCCTGATTGAAAAAAAAATACAAAAACAAAACAAAACAAACAAACAAAAAAAAAAAACAGTCAAAAAGACAGTTTATACTGTTTAACCATAAAAACTACAGTGGGTATGTTTCAGGCATTACACAATAGCTTTTTTGTGACCGTATTTTTTTCCATAATTTTTAACATAAATTAATTTTACGAGAAAAAAAAACAGTACTTTTAAATGTTTGATTGTTCACTTAACAGATTTTTACAAGAGCATTTTTGTGTTGTTTTTCTGATAAAATTGAGGTTAGGATGTCAATGGAAGTTTTAATTTTGCACCACATCAGCATCTGTGGCACATTAAAAAATAATTTATGCAAAAGTCATTTAGAATTTTTTGTAAGATTTATTTTTTTGGTTTCGTTTTCCTCTTATATCCTCAATGTACATGAATTTTCATCATGTTGTCTGAATATTTGAATTTTTTAAAAATATTTTTCTCTAACAGGTGAAACCAACATAGAGAAGATAATGGGCAATGTGAGAGAGGCCATTGGGACAAAATTTCCCCTCTATTGCCTTGGTTTTGGATATGATGTTAATGTTGACTTCCTGACAAAGATGTCACTGGAAAATGGTGAAGTTGCTCGCAGGATTTATGAAGATTCAGACACTGATCTACAGCTGCAGGTGGACTACAGACGATCAGCTGAGAATTCATCTTTAATGCTGAACGGTTCTGTCTTTGATCGCATTTAAAGTTTGTTTGATTTTTAGGGCTTCTATGAAGAAGTTGCTGTCCCTCTCCTCACTGATATTCAACTTAAATACCCAGGAGGGACAAACCTTACCAAGACCAGCTTTAGCTTGTACTTCAATGGCTATGAGATTGTGGTGTCAGGACAAATAACAGACAACAGTGTGGAGAGTTTCACCACTGAAGTCATTGCAGTATCAGTAAGATCTTCACTCATCTGTGTAGTGGCATATTATTAGGGTCACTGGTCCATTGTGTAGGAGATTTGAAGCTTTATTTTTATAGTAGGTTATGGGTGAAAGTGGTCCTGACAGAATTCCTGATGAAAATGTTCACTAGTATTATTATTTGTGTATCAGGACACTATAATGACAAAAGACCCCAGTGATGTTCCACCTGAGAATGAAGATTTTATGCAGAGGTTGTGGGCCTACCTTACAGTGAAGCAGCTTCTGGAGAGACAGTAAGTTAATGAGTGAATTGACGTTCTGCGATTTAAGTTGAACATTGAGAACATCTTTTATCTCAGGGTGATTCTTAAAGGACAAGAGACAGAGGATGAAAAGAAAGAAGCTCTCAAACTCTCCCTGAAATACCAGTTTGTCACTCCCCTCACCTCTATGGTCGTTACTAAGCCACAAGAAGGTGATGTGGAAGTTGCTGACAAACCCAAAGAGGGAGAAGCGCTACCCAGACCTCCAGGTGAGAACTGAAACGTTATATATAAAAGTGTACAAACCTTGTGCAAGGTCCATTTTTGCAGCTAAATAAAGCACAAAAATGAAAAGTTCAAAACAAATATATTAACCATGTCTACCAAATATATCTAATAAAAAAAATGATTAAAAGAAGCTACTTCATTTGTGCATCCTACAAGTTAAGGCAACAGAGACAGTTTCTATTTTATAGCAGCTGTCCAGCGTTTTCTGACCTCATCAGACAAACTTTTCTTCAGAAATGAAGTTTTGATGGCCGCTGTATGAAGTGAATAACAGTTCTTCCTTTGTATTCATTTTTTTTTTTTGTTTTTTTGCAAAGTATCTGTACCTTACGGTCCTTTTGCATGTAAGTATAAAATAATGAAACAAACAGTTCATTTGCTCTATTTATGTAAACTATTGCAGAGAATTTAAAGTAGCAATAGCTTATGGAAAAATGTAAAATATATAGGATGGAGACTTGTGATTTTGTGTTGTTGTTTTTTTACATTAGTTGATAATTGGATTTAAGTCCTGCATACACCACCAGAGACAGTTAACAGGCCATAATTGTCAAAAAGTGAAACACATACATGACTACATAGTTCAGAATGAGACTTAACATGTATTTAGAAAATGCATGAATTTTTATTTCATGCTTACTTTAATATACTGCATCTGTCTTGAAGTATACATATATTTCATTTCCCAGCACCAGGATTTAGTCAGCACCACCATAGTCCAGGTCTGCTCGGTCCACCTGCACGTCCAGGTTTGTGTGGTATGCATTGTTTCTTCTTCTAAAAGCTTTCTTCTTTTAATAAGTAAATCATGTGTAAAGGAAAATGTACCCCCTCTTATCTTATAGCATCCATAGTGTTCAGAACAAGCAGTATTCAAATTTACATTATCACATCATTAAGGCCATTGACCCTCCATTCTTTGAGAAAACATATAGATAGATCATTCACGATAAGATCTACAACATGCATTTGGAAAATAGAAGAATTTACTCAAATTGGGTGAATTTTCATTTTATGCCAAAGTTAGTATACTTTATCTGCCATGAAATATCAAAAAAAATATTTTTTTTGTTGTATATCCCAGTATCAGGATATGGTGGTGCTTATCCAAGGCTCCGTGGTATGGCTTTTTTCTTTACCTTTATTTATTGTTTTTCATGGGTACAGGACACATCATGTGTAAAGAAAAATGTGCCCCTTCTTATCTTATAGCTTCCATTTTCAGATCAAGCAGTATTCAAATCACAATGATCACATCATTAAGACTATCCCTTTTTCTAAATACTGCTTTAAAACCCCTCCATTTACTTTGGCAGGATATACATATTTTTTCAATTTTGGTTGAAAAAGGGCTAGGCAAATGGGGTGCAAAATGCTGGGGTTGCAATAAAACACACATATTGAAAATGAATTTGTAATAAACAGATTTTTGATTCATGCTCACAACATTAAAAAAAAAAAAAAATTGTTTTCAGGTGGACAATATCGCCTTAATAGTTATCCTGCTGCACATAAGTGTTTTAATTTCTTTTCTCTTCTACGTTTATCAGCCAGATTCTGTAATGAATAAATGCTGCTGCCTTGTGCATATCATGTATGTCTTGTCTAATTATCAGTTATTGAATGTAAATTATTGTACTTGGTAGTTTCCTTTCCAGTAGCTGAGGGTATGTATGACAATGTTGCAATGTTTTCTGTCAAAAAATTTCTTATAGTAGTAGTAGTAGTGGCAGTAATAATAATAATAATAATAATAATAATAATAATAATAATAATAATAATAATAATAATAATAATAATAATAATAATTTAATTTAATTTAAACTGAATGACTTTCAGTGGCAAAGACTATACTTTTTTGAGAATGTGTTTATAATTAACTCCCTTCTTTAATTATTGCAAATTTGCTGTATTAAAAGCTACAGTGCATCCGGAAAGTATTTACAGTGCTTCTCCTTTTCCACATTTTATGTTACAGCCTTATTCCAAAATGGATTAAATTCATTATTTTTCTCAAACAATCATTCTACAAACAATACCCCATAATGACAATGTGAAAGAAGTTTGTTTGAAATCTTTGCAAGTTTATTAAAAATAAAAAACAAAAAATCACATGCACATAAGTATTCACAGCCTTTGCCATGACACTCAAAATTGAGCTCAGGTGAATCCTGTTTCTACTGATTATCCTTGAGATGTTTATACAACTTGATTGGAGTCAACCTGTGGTAAATTTAGTTAATTGGACATGATTTGGAAAGGCACACACCTGTCTATGTAAGGTCCCACAGTTAACAGTGCATGTCAGAGCACAAACCAAGCCATGAAGTCCAACGAATTGTCTGTAGACCTCCGAGACATGATTGTATCAAGGCGCAGATCTGGGGAAAGGTACAGAACAATTTCTACAACATTGAAGGTCCCAGTGAGCACAGTGGCCTCCATCATTCGTAAATGGAAGAAGTTTGGAATCACCAGGATTCTTCCTAGAGCGGGCCGCCCGGCCAGACTGAGCAATCGGGGGAGAAGGGCCTTAGTCAGGGAGGTGACCAAGAACCCGATGGTCACTCTGACAGAGCTCCAGCGTTTCTTTGTGGAGAGAGGAGAACCTTCCAGAAGAACAACAATCTCTGCAGCACTCTACCAATCAGGCCTGTATGGTAGAGTGGCCAGACGGAAGCCACTCCTCAGTAAAAGGCACATGACAGCCCGCCTGGAGTTTGCCAAAAGGACTGAAGGACTTTCAGACCATGGTGAAATGGTGACCTTTGGCCTGAATGGCAAGTGTCATGTCTGGAGGAAACCACCTGGCCAATACCGTCCCTACAGTGAAGCATGGTGGTGGCAGCATCATGCTTTGGGGATGTTTTTTAGCGGCAGGAACTGGGAGACTAGTCAGGATCGAGGGAAAGATGAATGCAGCAATGTACAGAGATATCCTTGATGAAAACATGCTCCAGAGTGCTCTGGACCTCAGACTGGTGCGAAGGTTCATCTTCCAACAGGACAACGACCCTAAGCACACAGCCAAGGTAACAAAGGAGTGGCAATGGGACAACTCTGTGAATGTCCTTGAGTGGCCCAGCCAGAGCCCAGACTTGAACTCGATTGAACATCTCTGGAGTGATCTGAAAATGGCTGTGCACCGATGCTTCCCATCCAACCTGATGGAGCTTGAGAGGTCCTGCAAAGAAGAATGGGAGAAACTGCCCAAAAATAGGTGTGCCAAGCTTGTAGCATCATACTCAAAAAGACTTGAGGCTGTAATTGGTACTAAAGGTGTTTCAACAAAGTATTGAACAAAGGCTGTGAATACTTACAACATGTGCATGTGATTTTTTTTTTTTTTTTTTAAATAAATTTGCAAAGATTTCAAACAGACTTCTTTCACTTTGTCATTATGGGGTATTGTTTGTAGAATTTTGAGGGAAATAATGAATGTAATCCATTTTGGAATAAGGCTGTAAAATGTAGAAAGAGCAAAGCGCTGTGAATACTTTCTGAATGCACTGTGAATTAAAAGAAAATCCACGTAAAAAAATATAGATGATAGAATAGAAATAAATAAAATAAGGCATTAGGTGTGATTCAGAAAATAATCCTCTTCATATGAAATATTTGAAAAGACATTTTAATGAAAAGAAAATGATTTAAATGTAGCTCTAGTTTTGTGATAGGAATTATCATGAAATGTTTTATAACATTTTGTATGTTTTATAATTTATAATATTACCAAAAAAAAAAAATCAGTACAGTTTAATTACTAAATAATTTAATCATTTCTCTATTTAATTATTTCATTAATGCATTTGTACAACTTTTTTCATTATTTATTGATTTATTATTACATTATGAGTGCTGTGAATTTTTAATAAACATACTTAGCATTACTGCATACATAGCCTGTCTTTGACTTTTTAATTACTAAACCCTTTTTTTGTTGTTGTTTATATCTCTATGATCTCAGTTATTCCAATGTATTGACCTCCCATGGTATGTATGAAAACGCTGTAACTTTGATTCTCTTTCAGTTAGTCACATTCAACGTTAAGTCGACACTCACGTTAGGGGTTTCACTTGGGAGCCTCCGTCACTTCTGAGGATTACAAGAAACGGACAATGACTATTGGAGAGTGGAATTTGCATGCCAAGCCACTCCCTGAACAAAAGGGTATATAAGATGGCGACGTGCATCCACTCATTCAGATTTTTGCTTCAGAGCCAATCGCTTTGTGAGCGCCTTTTTTTCTTAAGAAGAGGAACTCCTCAGCGGTATGTTCACCCCTGTGATCGCACAGGTAAGTGCTGTGTTCCACCCCTAGTAGTAAAAAAGTAGTTTCCTGTACAGCTTGCACGGTCGTGAGCATCTTCTGAGATGTCTTTCCGACTGTGTACTTCAGGGTGTGGTAGTTCCCTTAACTCTGATGATGGGCACGACAGCTGTCTCATGTGTCTGAGCCACAAGCATGCTGAGAATGCATAAGATGTCTATCGCAGCAGCAGAGGAGGGGCTTTGTCTTCTGATGCTGAAGACTCTGCTGAGCAGCCAACAGCAGCTCAGAGTCGGAAGCTGAGTTGATGGCCATGCTTCTCTGGGAGCCAAGAGCTTCGGGCTGGAGGTGAATTCAGAAGGTCGGGGGCATTTACCACCAGCAATGCTTGCTCCCATACCCACATTTTCAATAAAAGAGCAGTTTCCTTCATCTCTGGGTCAGACATGTTGGGTTCGGACAATGAGCAACACTTTTCTTCCTCACTGTAAGGCCCGACACATTATTTCTCCATGCAAGAAGTTGCGGATGCAGTATGCTTTACCTCCTCACGCTCCCCTTGTCATCTCACTGCGGAATTTTGGGAACCAGGTTAGAGTCTCTTCTATGCCTGTACTTCAGGACGCTATGCTTCCCAGGTTGGGCTCTTTTCCTCCCCTCTGCTGCTCCACTGTGAGTTCGTCGGAAATCGTCCCCTTGGTGCCACTTGCACAGAGTTTGGGGGCCTGGCTAGTGCTCCCCAACCCATCTCACTGGCTCGATTGTTTGACTGGTCTATGCGATTCAATTTGCCAGGTGCCCTCCCAGGTTTAAGGGCAGCCTGTTTATGTCACATATGGACAGGTATGCCTGTGTTCTGTATGCAGAGAATGCAGTCCTTCTGGTAAAGGATATGATAGAACTTGTCCCTCCAGCTGAGATGAAATTGGGATTTTACAGCCCTTATTTCATCATACCTAAGAATAGCGGTGGGTTACAACCAATCTTCGATCTGCGAGTCTTGAATCTGTCCCTACACAAGCTTCTGTTCAAGATGTTTTCAACACAGCCCGTTTCTTCTTTTTGATTTTGAGGGTTGGGCGTATCCGTACAAGATCCTCCAGAGCTCACGCCACTTGGAGTGTTGCCTCCTCCTGGGCATTGGCGCACGGTGCCTCTCTGTCTGACATCTGCAGAGCTACGGGCTGGGCGACACCTATACCTTCACGAGATTCTATAATCTCTGGGCTGAGCCAGTTTCCTCCATTGTGTTGGGAATGAACAGGTCATTTGTGGAGGGGGTCATTCCTCTGGTTGATGTCCTCCAGCTCCCATGTGGCATTCGGACTCAGTGGTGAGGAGTCTGTTGCCGGGTCCAGTACTTAGGTTGCATGCCATTAGTCACCCCTTACAATGGACAAGGTGCCCATACATGAGGTTCCCTTTGCTAATCATATATGTTCTTCCATGGTTTGATTTCCCTTGGTAAACCTGAGTCTTTCCCTGTACAGGTCTGCTTTCATTTCTGTTGTGTTCCCCTGAACTGGGGTTAGGACAGTATGTTACACTGTGTTACGATCAGTCTTATGATTCACATTCCTGTTTGGATATGTCTCTGCCAGTGTTGGGCAGTAACGCACTACTTAGTAATGTGTTACTGTAATTACTTTTAAAAGGAGTAATCAGTAATTTAATTACATTTTCAGAGTAACTTGCCCAACACTGGTCTCTGCACCCCAATGATTGCTGAAATGAATATTGGGAGAATCTGAACACTTTTTTTGGCTTCCTTAATAAGCCTTTTGTACTTGATGTTTTATAGGCTTTTTGGGGTGCTGGGCAGGTTACAAATTAAGGTGCATCTGTCATGGCACTCTTGCTTGCCAGCACTGCAACATCAATTTCATAACACAGTTCTGGTTGTGGTGCTTTTCATAGGGACCCCTAACGTCAGTTTGGATGTAATGTTGAATGTGACCGACTGAAAGGCAATGTCTGTGGCCTTTGTAACCCTCGTTTCCTGAAGGAGGGAACGGAGAAGTTATGTCCCTTATACTACAACCGTGAACTGCACTGAACGCCAGGATGCTTCTCGGCCCCTCAGCACAAACCTGAATGAGTGGATGCACACCGCCGTCTTATATACCCGTATGTTTGGGGAGTGGCTTGGCATGCAAATTCCACTCGCCAATAGTCATTGGCTGTTTCTTGTAATGATCAGGAGGTGATTTGGTCTCCCATGTGAAACCCCAAACGTCTGTGTTGATGTAACATCTCTGTTCCCTCCTTCAGGGAATGAGGGTTACATACATAACTGAGACATTCTGCCTTGGTGTCAGGTAAATGCATACAAAATGTACATTGTCTAATTTTATTGGTTACACCCTCTCTTGGTCTTAGTTCAAAGGCCCACACTTCCAAAGATTGTATCTTTTCCAGTTACTATGCCAGGTACATAAAGATCTCTCAAACTTTATTACTATGGAAATTTATATAATAATTATATACTGCATTTGGTTTTGTTTTGTCTTAGCTCCAACAGTTTGTGGCAATCATTTCCTGCTGCCTGTTGTTTGTCAGTCTAAGCCACTCTGTTTTGACGTTCCTGTTCCTCACAAACTCAGACTCCTACAGGATTCAGCTTCAGGTTACTACTACACATTTACTACATACAAATCCTTTTAGAAGTCTTTTTTTTTTTTTTTTTAAATTGAATGTTTTGTACATACACTTACTGTGTGTCCTAGAGTTCTCTATGAATGGAGAATCCATGACTGGACGAAATGGATTCCATCAAATTGCCTTACATTACAAAACAAACCATCATCTGACAAAAAACACAACATCTATCAGATACCATGATGGCCAGAATCAAGTTGATTTCTTGTGGGGCCATGAACCGACACAACACAATACTGAAGGGTAAATTAATACCTTTCAACTATATGTGTTAACCTGAGAGATAGAATTCACTCATCAGCTTCTCTGTTTCATCAGCGTGTCTCTGATTCTACGGAGCAATGAAATAGACGTCACCATGGGAAATATCCGTTTCATTATTCTTCTTCATAAGGAAAAAAGGGACATGTTTCTGTGGCCTGCTGTTCGGTAGCAGCCAAAAGATGTCAGTTTGACAGGCATTTTAGGTAAGAGTGTCACTTGTCAGTCCTACGTTACGTATCAACATTATATCTCAACGGATACCAAAGATAAGTCCTTCAGTGATGATATTGTGGTTATTAAACCAAAATTCAGAAAAATTTGAATGTCTGTGTATAAAATTTTAAGGAGAGCCTGATATTTCATATGACGAGATCCAAGGAACACAAACGCCAACTTTAAAGTTAAAGGACCAGGAAGTGAAGACATCTTGGTAAGTGATCAGTAAATGTACTCAAAAAATTTTGAATAATACATTCAATAACTTTTTGATTCATTTAGAGAAGAAAACTAAGAAAGATTAAATAAGGCAATGTAAATTATATGCAAAATGATTTAAATATTGGTAAATCATATTAAATAAAAAATATATGATACATTATTGTTCAAAAGTTTAGGGTTGGAAAGATTTGTTAATTTTTTTTTTATTTTTTATTTTTTGAAAGAAGTCTATTCTGCTCACCCTCACCAAGGCTGCATATATGTCTATATAATGTTGTTATTTCAGGGTTATGGTGAAGGACTACAGACATGCTTCTGCTCCTGTGGTTGGATGTTGGCTTGTACCATTCCAAACTGTCACACAGCAGGAGATCTCTGACTTCACCGTCACTCAGCTGTAGAGCTCAGCAAAAATTATTTTTATTGTACTTTATCTTGCTGACATTTCCAATAAAATAACATATTCTTTAAATGGACATTGTTGATCAGCTATAAAACGTTAATCTATTGGCAAATAGTAGGGGTATGACCAAGTTATTTTCAGTTTATGCGCCACATCATTAGCATGCTTTGATAACCAAGCTGTAAAATAAATTCCATAAAATTTACGGTAAAAAACATAAGAGGTTTTATGGTTTTAACTTAAGTTTACATTTAAATACCGTAATTTCATTAACTGATATGATGTTAATATACCAATCTATTGAAGTACTGAAATCTGTTTTGTACCTTTGTAATACACTGATAACCACCAAAAGCAGGTGGTGATGAGAAAGTCACATGATGAACCAAAGCACATCACAGGTAGCTTTTAAATATTAACATATATAGAAGGTGCACAGTGTCATTTACACAAACACTAAACACCATCATGGTAACACACATGAAGCTGAAATAATGCAGTAAACATTAATTTAATAACATTAGATGTAACATACAACCTTAATGTACACAACTGATAAGAAAAAACTAAGAAAAAAACAGTTATTTCAACAACGACAAAAACCATCCAATTTTAAATGTAACGCAGGGAATTCTGGGAATGTCAATTTACGGTTATTCACTGTAAATTATACATTCTCTTTCACTTACATAAACGGTATACTACCGTAAAATTACATGAAATGTCCAATACAGTTTTTCACAGTATATAGTAGGGGAACTTACCGTTAACCATTTAACAGGTTTTTACTGTAGCACTTTTACAGTCTTTTACCGTTAAATTCATGGTCATTTTTTACAGTGAATTTGACGTCAACAGTCCACCCTAATATTAATTTAAAGTGATTTCCATCTTTATATAACATTCTACTTTATGGTGAAGGATTTACTCAGCAGTTGTTGTGCTGTGCTTTTGTTTTTGGATATGTGTTTTTTTATTTTTTATTTTTTTATTATTTTTTTTTTTTTGCCCACACAAATATGCCTGGGCTTTAGCTGACACACCATGTGATAAAATAGCAATTAAAATTGCACACCAAAAGGTTATGTATTCATAGTAACCCTTCGATTGGTGCCTCTCTCTAAGTGATTGTGATTATTGTGGGAAAATGTTTTTTTGTTGTGGTTGTTTTTTTTTTTTTTTTTTTGTGGTCCTGTCTAATAATATAATAAAAGCAAAACACCAAACTTCTACAGAATGTATTTTCAAATTATATGCATAATATATTTTATTGAAAAGCATATTGAGTTACATGGTGTGTAAGAGACTCTCATTGCAAATAAAGGGGGAGGTTTCTTCATCCGGTCAATAACAGCCAGTAGCATGCTGTGGACTTGAGTTTAAAGGCAGTGTGCGTTTCGAGGTCAGTTTCCTGTGCAAGTCATGATGGATCGAGCAGCTCTCCGGCTGATTCTCTTGGGCGTCTTTCTCATCTCAGCCACTTCAGATCCTGTTAAGAAGGTGAGGGTCAAATTTTAGTTCAAGATGAAGACTGAGTCAAAATCAGGGTACAAAAATTTTTAAATATCTGTACTTGAGATGAAGGTTCAAACAAATTATATATACTTATGTTGAATATACACTACTTTTCAAAAGTTTGAGCTCAGTAAGATTTTTTTTTTAAATGTATACTTTTATTAATTAAATTGATCAACAGTGACCATAAAGATAATTCTAATGTTGTTCAATATTTCTATTCCACATAAATGCTATTCATCAAAGAATCCTGAAAAAATGTATCACGTTTCCACAAAAATATTAATCGACACAACTGTTTTCAACATTAATTAATACATAAGGTTTCTTGAGCAGCAAATCAGCATATTAGAGTGATTTCTGAAGAATCATGTGACACTGAAGACTGGGGTAATGATGCTGAAAAAACTCCGCTTTGCATCACAGGAATAAATAAAATTTGTAAATGTAAACGTATTTTAAATTACAATAATATTTCACAAAATAACTTGTATTAAATATAAAATGAATGAAAATAAATATTAAATTATTATATTTATGATTAAATAAATGCATCCTTGGTGAGCGTAGATTTCTTCAAACAACATTTTTTAAAATACCTAACATTTAAACAGTAGTGTATCATGTAATTTGATTTAATATGATTTAGCTTGTCATATAATTTATCTCTGTTGAATAAAACCACAACACAGTGTAAAAAGCCAATTATTTATTTTCTATGTTGACATATTTAACAGTGTTTTCATTTTGATTATGTTTATAATACTATTGTTGACAGAAAAATATAATTTGAATTGACAGAACTATCTAACTTTCTATTTCTCAGTTGTGTACACTGAGATGCAATCATTGAAAAATATTTGTCTTTTAGTCCAAAGGCCTTTTCCCCATGCCATTTCAAGCAGTAAACATTTGAGCAATCCTATGCAAAAAGGAGGAGTGAATGTGCACCAGCCAATCACTTTCTGTAATACAATATGAGTATACTTTGATTTGTGTACTGTTGATGTCTCAACAGAAACAAAATGTGGATATATATAGCTTCTACATTAACTCCACAGTCACCAGTCGCTACGCCACAACAGTCATCACAAGCCGTGTTGCGAACACACTGAATGAATCTCAAGAGATCCAGTTTGAGGTCAAGATTCCCAAGAATGCCTTCATCAGCGAATTCAGAATGTGGGTGAACATGAGTAGTGTTATATAAGTAGAAATAAAAAGGTAAAGAAGAAACCATTTATAGCATGTGGGCATCAGATCAGGTCCATCTGATAATGCAGCCAAACAAGAACAAAATATAGATTTAGAAATTTTTGTATTTTTTAATGTATTACAAGAAATTGTAGCTAATGATACAAATACTTTCATTTAAACTAACATGTTTAGTGATGCTACCATTTGTGTGATGAATTTTTTAATGCAATATGTCTGAGATTCAAAATGTATGTTTCTAGGATATTACGGAAACCTCATTGTGCCATGTTCTCCATAGGACCATAGAGGGAAAAACTTATGATGGGGTTGTGAAGGAAAAAAAAGAAGCTCAGCAGCAATACAATCAAGCAGTATCTCGAGGACAAAGTGCTGGACTGGTCAAGTACTGGATTTTTTTTTTTTAAATTAGGTCCATAAAATATGTATTTGTAGTATGTTTAGTAATATGCTGGGATTTATTTCTATTTCAGATCTGTTGGAAGGACTTTAGAGGACTTTAAAACTTCAGTGACAGTGGCTGCTTTTAGTAAAGTGACCTTTGAGTTGACCTACGAGGAACTGCTAAAGCGTCGCCTCGGCAAATATGAGCTACTCATCAATGCCCAACCAATGCAGCCGGTGGCTGACTTCAAGGTACATTAGAAGAGGAAACAAAGAAGAAACAGATAATCCGTTTTGATGGACAGTATCGGATTATCTAATCACTGAATTCTAATGGATACATAAAAAGATGTTCTTTTAATCATATCAGATGGATGTGCACATCCAAGAGAAACCAGGAATTTCCTTCTTGGAGGTGAAAGGAGATTTGAACACCGGTGATCTGGCCAATGCCATCAAAACCACCAGAGCAGACAAAGACGTAAGAGCTTAAATGAGTGTTAAAAACACAGTTTAGTAGTTTTCATTTAAGCTTGTATGTTTAAAAAAAAAGGTTATCATATGACCAAACTGATCATTTCAGGCATGGGTGACCTTCTATCCCTCTCGAGATCAACAGACCAAGTGTAAAAGCTGTGGAGAAAATGGGTTGAATGGTGACCTGCTCATAACATATGATGTGGAGAGACGAAATCCTAAAGGAGAAGTCATGGTACATTGTAAAATAACATGGATTATGAGAGTAAAATACGTTTTTGAAAAGTGGAGGATTTTGAATGACTGGCCAAGTAAAAAGACATCATTCATAATATACTTATTTTTCTGTTCTCTTAGTTATCAAATGGCTATTTCGTCCACTACTTTGCGCCCTCTGATGTTCCACGTATTCCAAAAAATGTGGTGTTTATCATTGACCGGAGTGGTTCTATGCACAACAGAAAAATAGATCAGGTAAATGTCAGCGTTGAAAAACATAAAATGACATATGAAATTACATTGTTCAACTACTTTACACAATTGGTCTTTTGAGAGACAATTCTACTTCTCCAATGTAGGAGCAGTCAAAAAGTCCTGCAGTTGATCCATTTTAAATAAGCCTCCTCACTACCCATTTATCTATAATTTCAAATTAAGAAAATGTCTCGGGTTATGCATGAGCAGTCACTGAGCTAGCACATAGATATCCTCAGATAGCTATATATCTAGGAAGGCTACCAGAAAGGGACCGACTGAAACTACCCAGACCACAAAGAGTGGGCTGTTTACTTACAACCCTAGCAGGGGAGACAGCTCTTTCTAAGGGCTCAAGGAGACCGCTACATAAAAACCATAAGCAGGGGAGCAACCATAGAGTTATCATACAGCTAGTCCCGCACAGCTAGCCTAAATAACCAGATAAACCTTCCTATGAGGCTGCCCAGACCACAAAGAGTGGGCTATCTATTTTCAACCCTAGCAGGGGAGATAGCGCTGTCTAGGCGAGGGCTCAAGGAGACCGCTACTTAAAGACCCTAAGAAGGGGTGCAGTAAATGAGCTAGCACATAAATATTCTTAGATAGCTACAATGCTTTGCGAAAGTATTCATACCCCTTCATTTTTTCATGTTTTATGTTGCTACCTTATGTTAAACTGCTTTAAATTACTTTTCTTCCACATCAATCTACACTCCATACACCATATTGACAAAGCAAAAACAGATTTGTCACAACTTTATAAATTTATTAAAAATAAAAAATTAAAATAAGTACATTGCATAAGTATTCATACTAAATATTTCGCTGAAGCACTTTTACAGTCTCAAGTCTTTTTTGTTTGATGCGACAAGCTTTGCTCATTAGCATTTGGCAATTATCTGCCATTCTTCTCCTCACCTCTTCACTCAAGGCCATTCACAGAGTTGTCTATTGATAGTTTTCACGTGACGTCACACCCTTATAGGAACACCCACCTGGCGGGCAAAACTAAGCTTTGCTCCACTGACCGCCAGCTATTTTTACGCAGATTGCATCAAGTAATAATGTAGTAAAACGCAGATATTAAAAGGCGAGATATAGTGTACACCTTATTGGTGATGTATATTTTGTACAGGCAAGAGGATGAAGCCATAATATAAACGCAATGTGCAAAGTTTCACATTAAATGGTTTCCCATAGAAAACTATTAGAAGGAAAACACTGAACCGTTAAGCGGATTGCGGCCTCATCTGCTTACCTATGTAAACTATGCATCATTAATGTGGTGATTACTGAATTTGATCTTTTAATATTACTGTTTTAAATATAAGGCACTTTAAGTGTTTTTTTTTACGTTTTGTTGCAGTGTTTATGATTGAAATATTGCTGTGGGTGCTTAATATTGATTGCAAATGGCCAAAACTTGCATTTTGTTCAGAAATACCTTTGTTTTATTCTTTTGAGAGGTGATCTATTTGCGGATGGGAAACAGATGAAAAATTGACACGCTTGTGCTGTGGTTCTATGGATGTTTTGCCCTCCAAGTCTTCGAGCCGGTCACGTGACTGAAAACTATCAATAATCCACTCTTGCTGTGTGGTTAGGGTCATTGTCCTGTTGAGTGGTGAACCTTCTGCCCAGTCTGAGGTTCCGAATGCTCTGGACTAGTTTTTCATTAAGGCTATCTCAATATTTTGGTGCATTGAGCTTTTCTTCTACTCTGACGAATCCCTCAGTCCCTGCTGCTGAAAAACAGCCCCACAGCATGAGGCTGCTACCAGCACACTTTACTTTTGAGATGGTACTCTGCAGGTGATGAGCAGTGCCTGGTTTCTTTCTAACATGATGTTTGGAACTGAGGTGTATCAGAGTATTGTTTCTCACAGTCTGAAAGTCCTTTAGGTGCTTTTTTGCTAATTCCAAGTGTGTTTTCATGTGTCTTCAGTGAAGAGAGGATTGAGTCTTGCCACACCACCAGAAAGCCCAGATCGGTGGAGTGTTGCGGTGATGTTTGTCCTTCTGTAGATTTCTCTAATCTCCACATATGATCATGGAGTTCAGCTAGCATGACCATCAGGTTCTTGGTCACCACACTAACCAAAGCCCTTCTCCATCAATTGCTCGGTTTGGCCAGGAGGCCAGCTCTGGGAAGAATCCTGGTTGTTTCAAACTTCTTCCATTAAGGGTAACAGAGACTACATGCTTCTGTGACCCTTCAAATGAAGCAGATTTTTTTTTTTCTGAACTCTTCCCCATATGTGTGGCTTGATGCAAACCTGTTTCTGAGCTCTATAGGCATTATGTTACAACCACCTGACTCTAGGTGAGGCAACAAAAAAGGGAGGCCAAGCATAGTGGTAAATTTAACATAACATATAATCAGAAATTAATAAGATAATAATACAAAAAATACATAAATGTGTAAAGGAAAGAAAAGTAATCCAGGGCTGAAGAGGGAAAGATGAACTGCTGTCCAAAGTTTTATCCCCAACCCAATCACAGTTGTTTCTGATGCACGCTCCAGAGGAGACCAAACCACGGAACAACTCCACCTAGTGGACAAATACAGAAACATCTTGGGCCATAACAATTGCAAAACCCTAGAAGAACATTTTTTGGAGAATCTTGCAGCATTCTGCATTTCCATGCTAAAAGAACAAGGATTTTGGTATTTCTTTAAATTAGTAACAAAACTGTCCATATCTGTTAAATGTGAGAATGCATCCATAATAGAGAAAGAATAACTTTCAGATCTGCTCACATGTTTTTCTTTAGACTCGTTTGGCACTGCTAAGGATTTTAAGTGATCTTGATGAGGATGACCACTTTGGATTGATCACCTTTGACAGTGAAGTTAACTTTTGGAAGCGTGAGCTCCTCAAAGCTACTGAGGAAAATCTGGAGAATGCGAAATCTTTTGTGAAGGAGATCAGAGATAGAGGAGGTGAGTTAGAGCACATAAATAAGGAGTAAGAAAGTTGTACCTCACAGTGATACAATTATATTTGGTCTTCCTTTAGCCACGGACATAAACGCTGCAGTTCTAGCAGGAGTGGACATGATCAATCGACATCCACGAGAGGGAACTGCCTCCATCCTGATCCTGCTGACTGATGGAGATCCCACTTCAGGTACAGATTCACACTTACAAACACAAGCTAAAGGGTGTTTTATCATTGTATTAGTTTATTTAGTCAGCTCAGGACAAGCGCCATGGGGGGGGCGCTGGTCCTTTCTTGGGCCTTGCACCCCCAAACGAGTTACTGTGCCACCCTTCTCCTCCTCTCCCCTTCTTGCTGAACTTGATCGATTTTGAAAGCGAAAATGAAAGCTGCAAGCACCAATTAAACGGATAGTTCACCCAAAAATTAAAATTACCCTATGATTTTCTCACCCTCAAGCCATCCTAGATGTATATGGCCTTCTCTTTAAAGGGGTCATATGATACGATTTCAAGTTTTCCTTTCTCTTTGGAGTGTTACAAGCTGTTTGTGCATAGATAAGATCCCTGAAGTTGCAAAGACTAAAGTCTCAAAACCAAAGAGATATTCTTTATAAAAGTTAAGACTCGACCACACCCTCCTAAATCGGCTCATTCAAACACGCCCCCACATGTCTACGTCACGGTGTGGGGGGATTTGCAAAACACCGCCCAAATGTATACTCAAAGAAAGAGGGTGGGACTTTTATTCTCGCTGTAGTATTGTTGCTGCCACAAGTGTTCCGGAGAATTCAGTTACCCGGTCCGCGTAGAGAGACGGCTCCGAAAACCTGGCAACCCTGAACTTCAGTACGAAAATCATGACGTCATGATTTCACCCCGGCGAAGCGAGTGGTTTTGCTGTCTTTTCGCTAGCACAAGGTTCATTTCACAGTGTTCATTAGATAATTTGTAATTAAATACAGTACATGTATTAAAGACGTTCTGGTCTTTTTAATGTTAACAGTGCACAAGTTTAAACAATGGGCAATCACAGTCAAAAATAAATGAATCACTTTTTAAAAATACAATACTACAATACAGTACAACAGAAATGCAATTTTTAAACCAAACAAACTAAAATGTACAGTCTTAGAAACAAATAAAAAAAAGTAAATACAAGTGCAATTTTGAAAACCTATCAAAAACTATAAAATTTTCATAATATACTGACTCAGATAATACACGAGGGGCAATAATATTCTTTATTCACTGGTGGGTTGCTAACACATGACTGGTGGTACCACCTGTCACATCCATCACAGGCAATCTGAAATATCATACAATACGTTAAATAACCATAATTGTCTCAACATTAGATTAAAATAATGTGTAACAACTTCTGCCAGTTTAGCAAACATATAAACATAAAATAATACTATGTTTAATTTAAAAAATAAAATAAAAAGTCCCCAATTACCCCAGCAGGTGTTACATCTGAATCACTTGGGTCATTGTGTAGTCCACAAAAATGACAGAGATCATTTAAATCTTCTATAAAGTGTATATAAATAACATTTATCAAGTCACATTTATTAATTAAGTCACAGTAATATAAAAAAACAAAATAATCTTAAACAAGCTTTTTATTAAATTAATTTAAAAAATAATAATAATTGTAATTATTTAAAAAAAAAAACCTAATTCATGTTGCCAATGACAAATTAATATCTAGACAAAAAAAAACAAAAAACACTGCATCCAGGTAAATCTGTTCCCCCTGTGTTTTCAATGTAAAAACACTGTTCTGCAGATGAAAGTAGTTAGACATAATTATGATATTGAAAAACATAACCAGCATCACTGTATTGTGCTCTAAATCCTCAGAAGGTAATATACAGGGAGGGAATCACTTTTCTCAGGCCTCTGGAAAAATCTGTTCCCCCTGTGTTTTCAGTGTAAAGACTCTGTTCTGCAGATAAAAGTGGTTAGACGTAATTATGACATTAAAAAAACATCGGGAGCATCACTCTGAGTTACCTATAATAAAAGAGACTACTCATTGTGCAATATAGTTTATTAGTTATTATTTTGACAAGGCTTAAGTTGCTTGACAGAAGCACACACACACTAACAACAACAACAATAACAATAAAATGGAAATGGGCATCCGAACAAAAAAATGCCCCTGACGAAGGAATTTATCGTAGCCTAATGTGTGACATTACACTTCATAAAACAGGCCAAAGTTAGAATTAGCAGGGAAATCTGACTCTATGTAGCGACTGAACAGGACTTTACGTAGATTAATACATGTATTTAGTTACAAATTATCTAATGAACATGGTGAAATGAACCTTGCGCTTGCGAAAAGACAGGAAAAGCACTGACTCGCTTCGCTGGGGCGAAATCATGATGTTATGATTTTCGTACTGAAGTTGCGCATGTGCTATGAGGGGGAAAAAGGGGAAATGAATTCTCCGGAACACCGGCGCCATGTCCTGGAGACGCTGTGTTTCGTTGTGAAAGCGAAACTACTTTGTTTGGGCTTCCAAAAGAGGACACAACTAGAAATCAGTGGTTAAGTTGTATTTACAACACTGTTCCAGAACAGTTCAGCCCAAATATTAGAGTGTGTGCAGCACATTTTATGGAGGACTATTTCCTGAATCTGGGAGTAGCCTGCCAGCTATGCTCAAAGACTGTTTCTATAAAGTGGGGCAATTCCAACTTTGCAAGGACAGTCTGGCGCTTCTGACTCACAGCCTGTAAGTATGTTTTCATATTTAAAGAATTTGCCACTGACTATTCAAACGCGAGTTTTGAGCAGTGTAGAGTAGTGCTTGTTGTTTGTCGTTTCTCTGATCACAAATGCAGACATGGTAATGTTTATGCGGCGCGATGCAATGCTACACGTAAAAAGACAGTATAAGTCATTATAATCAGTAATTATGTCCCCACTGGATGCAACAAATGCCTCGCTTGTAATGGGTTTTATTGTTTTTGTGTTGTCGCGCCGGGACATGACATCACAATACGATAAGGGGCGTAACATTTCCGTCTCACGCTTGAGGTATTCGGCTAATCACAATGCACTGGATAGCTGGCCAATCAGAGCACGCCTCGCTTCTCGGAACGATGAGCTTTGTAAAAGTCGACGCTTTTCAGAAAGGCGGGGCATAGAGGAGCAACAATAATGTACAGTATGCGGAAAATAATGTGTTTTTTGAAACTTAAACCGCATAAACATTGCATTACACCAAATACACAAAATAATGTTCTTTTTAGCAATGTCATATGACCCCTTTAAGACGAATACAATCGGAGTTATATTAAAAAATGTTCGGGCTCTTCCAAGCTTTGTAATGACAGTGAATGGCTGTTGAGATTCAGTAGTCCAATAAATTGCATCCATCCATCATAAAAAGGTGGCACTGGGTGGTACTGTGCCGAAACTGTGCAGGTACCCTCAGGTCGTGGTTGTTATAACACATCAAGTTAGGGCTGAATACAAAAAAAAAGCATTAAAGACATATAGCCTCATGTCCGATTTGGTGAGCTTATCTTCAAATTCATTTGTGTGGTTTTCAAGAACGGATGGGTATATCAAAAAGCTTTTGATAAATTTTTGCCAGGAATGTGTCAATTTTGGTAAAATTCAAATTAACCGTCTAGGATAAATTATTAAAAGTAGAGTTTTTTTTTTTTTTAATTCAAAATGGCAGAATTTTTTTGTGACAGAAATGACATCATAGGGATGTCATTTTGTTCCTAGCCATTACGGTTCAAAAGTTATTAGCATAAACATGAGTCAAATTTTGGACAAGTGATGGTGCTAGAGAGTTTGACTTAGAGAAACCAAATTTTCTGTGGTTAATGAGACTGTCCTCTATCAGTGTATCAAATTTCATAACTTTTCCGCAAGCAGATCTATGGGCTGTCATAGACTTCCAGAGTGGAAGAATAATAATAAGAAATCTAACGAATACAATAGGTTCCATAGGTGGCCCCTAACAGGGCTGGTTCTAGACATTAGGAGGCCCTAGGCAAAATTCTTGTTGGAGGCCCCCCACCCCCCAATAAAAAGCACTTGAAACAAATACGATCTCTAACCTTTTTATTTATGCAACATTTAATTTTTAATTTTGCATATTTTTACAGTATACAGTACAAAAGTTTGGACACATTACTATTTTTAATGTTTTTGAAAGAAGTCTCTTATGCTCATCATGCCTGGATTTATTTGATCAAAAATACAGAAAAAAAACAATAATATTGTGAAATATTATTTCTATTTAAAATAACGGTTTTCTATTTTACTATACTTTAAAATATGTTTCTGTGACCAAAGCTGAATTTTCATCAGCCATAACTCCAGTCTTCAGTGTCACATGATCCTACATAAATTCTAACATGTTGATTTATTATCAATGTAAGAATTGATCATGCTTAATGTTTACTTTATAACCCGTGATACTTTTTTCAGGAGTTGTTGATTATTAAAATGATCATTAAAACATTGTTTCTAGTAAGCTGAAAATTATAAGTGTTATGTTAGAGCAGTAATGTAGTAATCATCAGCAGAATTTAGAATATACACTCATCTGAGATCCTTTATTTGAAACATTAAAAAAAAAAATGTTTTAGTGTGTTTGCTTTTTTAACTTTGAATACAAACTTCTCTGCTTTTACTTTTTATAGCTATTTTGCTAGTCAGCTCTCTACGTGATGTCATTCATTGTACGCGCAAATTCAAAGCATCGTGTCAGGGTGCGTCAACGGCGCTCACACTTTTTAAACTCGTAATAAAGCGGTGAATGATCTTTCTAGAAATGATGCTGATCGACAGAACAAGTTAATATTTAGAATCATTCCAAAATAGATGACAATGCCTGCATTAGGAGCTGTACTTTGCGTGCCTATTTAGCCGCTTGCATCGCATAGTTCGCAGCATCTGATACGTTCGTTACGCGAACATTCAGAAGGACCCACTTTGAAACTGCAACATTAATTTGTTTAATTGCAGATGAGTGACAATTCAACTATTTCCAATGAACAATGAGGACAGAATTTGCTGCCCGTATTGACTGGTGGACTAGCATATAGGGAATGCTACGGTTATGGAGGCCCCTTTTCAAAGCCGAGGCCCTAGGCAATCGCCTGCTCTACCTATAGCTAGCACCGGCCCTGGCCCCTAATAAACAGCATGCATAAGAAAGCGATTGCACGCTTTTGTGAGCATCAGAGACTGCACACGATCAGATTGCAGGCTTCCCACCCGAAACAACCTCTCCCCCCACATGCCCCAGAAATATAAATGTTCCCCAATGTAGGTTACCTGGCGCAGACTCTGAGCCAGCTTCATGAATAGAACAACACTTTAATTGCCATCCTATAATAATCAGGGTTTATTAGCAGACCTGTTTATAAAGGTTTTTAGACCTAATTGAAATAATTGTAGGACCAATGAATTATTATCATGACCAATTTGGCTCCTATCTTTGTCAGTAAGAGAATAAGGCAAGAATACAAGAGAATACAACAAGAAATATGAAATTGCCTAATGTGTCCATTGCTGATCCTTCAAATAACTGAAAAAAATCAAATTATGATTTTTAAACAGGTGAAACCAACACAGAGAAGATAATGGCCAATGTGAAAGAGGCCATTGGGACAAAATTTCCCCTCTTTTGTCTTGGTTTTGGATATGATGTTAACTTTGACTTCCTGACAAAGATGTCACTGGAAAATGGTGGAGTTGCTCGCAGGATTTATGAAGATTCAGACGCTGATCTACAGCTGCAGGTGAACTACAGACGATCAGCTGAGAATTCATCTTTAATGCTGAACGGTTCTGTCTTTGATCGCATTTAAAGTTTGTTTGATTTTTAGGGCTTCTATGAAGAAGTTGCTGTCCCTCTCCTCACTGATATTCAACTTAAATACCCAGGAGGGACAAACCTTACCAAGACCAGCTTTAGCTTGTACTTCAATGGCTCTGAGATTGTGGTGTCTGGACAAATCACGGACAACAGTGTGGAGAGTTTCACCACTGAAGTCATTGCAGTATCAGTAAGATCTTCACTCATCTGTGTAGTGGCATATTATTAGGGTCACTGGTCCATTGTGTTGGAGATTTGAATAATAGCTTTGTTTTTATAGTAGGTTATGGGTGAAAGTGATCCTGATAGCATTCCTGATGAAAATGTTCACTAGTATTATTATTTCTGAGCAGAAAGGCATCAATGTGACGTATCAGGACACTATAATGACAAAAGACCCCAGTGATGTTCCACCTGAGAATGAAGATTTTATGCAGAGGTTGTGGGCCTACCTTACAGTGAAGCAGCTTCTGGAGAGACAGTAAGTTAATGAGTGAATTGACATTCTGTGTTTTAATTTGGATATTGAAGGCATCTTTCTGTCTCAGGTTGCTTCTTAAAGGACAAGAGAAAGCGGATGAAAAGCAAGAAGCTCTCGAACTCTCCCTGAAATACCAGTTTGTCACTTCCCTCACCTCTATGGTCGTTACTAAGCCACAAGAAGGTGACGTGGAAGTTGCTGACAAACCCAAAGAGGGAGAAGCGCCACCCAGACCTCCAGGTGAGAACTGAAACGTTGTAGAAATTGGAAACAAAAGTGTACAAACATTTGACTTTTAACATTTGATTTTATATACAGCACAATAACCACAGTGATGATATGAAACATTATGTATAAAAGCATTAATCAAGATTGCATTAACTGTATCATAGGTTAAACACTGCAGGTAATAAAATATGATTAAAAACACTACTTATATAAAAAATAACTCTCCTGTATAAGAGTCATGAACTTCATAGATTTAGTTATTGTATTTATTGTTATACACATAGATCACTTGTGAAAAGTTCTAATTTAATATTGTACAATTTTTTTCTTTACAAAATATTTCATCAGCATAACAATTTGAGTAAAAACTTGAATTGACATGAACTTAAGTATGTCTCTTTTTGCTTTAATAAAATCAACAGTCAAGCTGACATGATATTTAAGCCTGATATTTTTCACTTAATCTCTAAAATGAGTGCAGAATCTTGTTATGATTCTTTGTTTTAGAATGTTCTCAAGTTGTAGAAAGTTCAACTTTGCTTTTTTTCCAGGTTGAAGTAAAAGAAAAAGACAGGTTTTAACACTTTTCTTTTTCTTTTTTAATTAGCAATACACCCCCATCTTAAACCTCAGAGTCGCATAATAGGTAGGTATAAAATGGTGAACAGTTCATGTATATAAACAAATGCAGAAATTTAGATTAGCCACAATGAAACGGCAGTAACCTCAGATATTTTTTGCTGCATTGTGACATACAAGAAAATGTAGGGCATGGATTTGATTTTGCCAATTAGTTGCTGAGTGAATTTTGAGATGAAAACCAACGTCTTTACCATCTTCTTCAACACTTAGTTCAGGGAAGGGCTAGAGTCATTAGAGAAGACCTGTATACGTTGCCAGAGAGAAATCTGCTGTTTTCACTGGAAGATTCAGTTAAGATATTTGAATTAAAAATTATGGATAGATAGATAGATAGATAGATAGATAGATAGATAGATAGATAGATAGATAGATAAATAAACCTGAATAGAGAATTTTGTGTGTTTGTTTGTGTGTGTGTGTGTGTGTGTGTGTGTGTGTGTGTGTGTATATATATATATATATATATATATATATATTCATTTGTTTTATATCTCAGGATCAGGATATAGTGGTCGTGGAAGTGCTCCTCGTGTGCGTCATAGGTTCCGTGGTATGGCAGGTATGGAAAATGGAAATTGCAACCTTATCATATAGCTTCCATAATGTTCACACCAAGTAGTATTCAATTTACCATGATGATTAAGGCTATCCTTTTTTCTAAAATATGCTTTGAAATATATGCCCCTCCGTTTTTAAAAATATAGGCAAATGGGATAAAGGTGTAAAATGGAGGGGGTTGCAATAAAACATATTGAAAACAAATTTGTAATAAACAGATCTTTGATTCATGCTCACTTCATAAAAACACTTTGTTTTCAGGTAGACAACGCCCTAATCGTTATTATTGTGCAAATAGGTGGTTTAATTTCCTTTCTGTTATGCCTTTTTTACATTTATTTGCTATCAACCAGATTTAATAATGAATAAACACAGCTGTCATGTGCATATAATGTATGTCTTGTCTAGTTATCAATTTTTGCATTATTGTACTTCATAAGAAATGAAAGTATTTTATTGTCTATATAATGCCTAACTTTCATTTTTCCCAGTCCCAAGCTCTTCATTACTGGAAGCTGATGGTATGTATTACATTGTACCGTTCTTTGTCCAAAAACCTTTAATAATAATAATAATAATAATAATAATAATAATAGTAATAATAATAATAATAATAGTAATAATAATAATAATAATTTCACTTATTGATAAACTGACTTAGCATGAAAAGCTTTATTATTAATAGCCTGTTTTTGGCTTTTTAATGACTAAACCTCTTTTTTTTTTTTTAGATAAAAGGCTCACAGTTCTGAGGAGGGTAACTGTTCTTTCTACAGTGTCAGGTACATAAAAAGCTCTCAAACTTAATTATTGTAAAATTATAGAAAAATGATGATGCTGCATTTGGTTATGTTTTGTCTTAGCTCCAACAGTTCATAGCAATCGTTTCCTGCTGCCTGTTGTTGGTCAGTCTAAGCCACTCTGTTTTGACGTTCCTGTTCCTCACAAACTCAGACTCCTACAGGATTCAGCTTCAGGTTACTACTACACATTTACTACATACACATCCTTTTAGAGGTCATCTTTTTTCTTGAATTAAATGTTTTATATATACATTTACTTTGTGTCCTAGAGTTCTCTATGAATGGAGAATCCATAACTGGACGAAATGGATTCCATCAAATTACTTTTCATTACAAAACAAACCATCATCTGTCTATAAACACAACGTCTATCAGATACCATGACAGCCAGAATCAAGTTGAGTTTTTGTGGGGCCAGGAACCGACCCAACACAATACTGAGGGGTAAATACTATACGTGTTTCACTAAACTTGTGTATGTTATAGCCTATATGTTAACCTGAGAGATAGAATTCACTCCTCAGCTTCTCTGTTTCATCAGCGTGTCTCTGATTCTACGGAGCAATGAAATAGACGTCACCATGGGAAATATTCACGTCGTTATTCTTCTTCATAAGGAAAAAAGCGACATGTTTCTGTGGCCTGCTGTTCAGCAACAGCCAAAAGATGTCAGTTTGACAGGCATTTTAGGTAAGAGTGTCACTTATTAAACATTTAAGCATGTATCAACAGTTTAGCAGACAAATAGTACATTTTGATTTGTAACTCGCTTTAATTATTAAACCAACATGGGTTAAATAACTGTGGATAATATTAAAGGAAAAGCTGATGCTTCGTATGAGGAGATTCAAGGATCACAAACATCAATTCTAAAGATAAATGACCAGGAAGTGAGCGCGAGCTGGTACGTGATAAATAATATGTACACTGCTGATTTTTTCTCATATTATACATCTGTTTAATCTATGAATGTGTCTGTAGGGAGGACGTCACAGACTACAGACTTTCTTCAAAGCCGGTTATCAAATGTTGGCTTGTCTCGTTCTACGCTGCGATGCAGAGAGACATGTCTGATTTCACTGTCACTAAGCTGTAGAGTTCAAAGCTGGCAAATGATAAACTGGGACAGAGCATGTTTCTATGTAAAACACTTGCTGATGTTTGTGTTCAGTGTATTTTTTTTTTCTGTCATTGGCAAACACGATATCTCAGACATGACACACACCTCAGCATTTCAATAAATTCATCAACATTAAAAACAATGTGTTAGAATCTGGAATTTTATTTTAACACTAACACTAACACAAATGATCCCTCTTTAAAATCTAAATGATTGTAAATAATGTGCATTTTAGGATTGCGGTTTAATCGAATAAACATTTCTGTCCATTAAACGTTTCAACATTTGCCCAAATATGATATATCACAACACGTAACATCTATCACATCTAACATAATATTCATTACTAGCATGTCCAAGTGAAACATACTTGTTTACATTAGCAAGTGACATAAATGTATTTTTTAGAAGTTTATTTGGAACTACATTAAATGCAGGGGTAAAAAAAAATAAAAAATAAAAAAAAATCAACTTTATCAATTTTATAAATAGTAAAAATGACAGCTATTCTTATTTTCTCAGTTTGGTGCCAATGAAAACTTATTTTTAAAAAATGCATCAGATGTGTGTAAGTCTTAAACATGCAAATGCTTAAACGCATACTGTCTAAAGGTTTATGTCATAAACCAAGTCATGGTGATTCATTAGATTTAACTAAGACTTCAAGGATATACTAATGTGGGTATTTGTATTAGCAGTTACACAGACAATCTGAATTATGTACGGGACACTTTATCTGTATGCTTTGACCTTTGTCTTTTTGCTTTAAACTTATCTGATCACGTATTTATGACTTACTGTAACACTTCCTGTAAAGGAACTTGAAGGAAATTTAAGATTATGTAACTCTTGTTTTTCAGTATTTATTAAAGGGGTTATGCACACACATACACACACACACACACACACACTCACAAAAATCATTTACTTATCCCCATGTCATTCCAAACCTGTATTTTTTTCAAACTCTGCAGGACACAAAAGAAGATATTTTGAAAAAAATGTCTTGTTTTATTCTATAGCCAAAAACATTTTTCAATATATCTTTTGTGTTCCGAAGGTTCCATAGTTTGGGAATGACATGAGAGTGAATAAATGATGACAATTTTTTTTTTTTTTTTTGGGAGGTAAATGATTTAATTATAATATTTTAACATGGCAACAAAGCTGTGCAAACAAATTGTCAACTCTCAGGCTAAAACATGGAATTAAGGGCCTGGGATAGAAAGAATCTAAAGACAGAAGCTGGAGGTTATATCTACTGACTAACCTTTACAGTTCGCTAAATGGGTGGTTAAACAAAGCTCTATGTTTATAGGCACTGCGTCACTGCTTTCAGGTCAAAGGCCATTTGACTTGCCTCTCTCCGGCTGTTTAAGTTTCCGTTTGAAGCACGGCTTTCCACTCGAGATCTTTTGAATAATACCCTGGGAGTTCCAGCAGATTGATATTCTGGATTATTGAACTCATAGACACTGAATTTGTGAAATTAATCTTGAAGTTGAAGAAAAATCCAGCAAATCCTTGGAATGCATCTGCAATCACTTAAGTCACTACAGGCAAGTACAACATTGTTATGGCTTTGGATCTGCCATATCTGTAAAGGAATTACAGAGGAAATAAATCTGTGGAACAACAAATAAACAATGATTTCAGGCAATAATTTGTTTCTGCTGAAGAGAACTAAACCAATAGCAGTATTTCTGCACTTTGAGTCTTGCAATCATTAACTATTGATGCATTCCAGAGCGTTTTATCAAGACTATTGTACAGTACGATCTCTTCTGGACCTCACAGGCAAAACTACAAGAATGCATAAGGATGTACAATGAAATGTTTGAACATTTTCTAATGGTCTGAGAGACGCCTCAAACGGGAAACTTTGTCCAGTTGCTTACAGTATTTGCTGCACGAATGTTGTAGAACTGTTTGTAGAGATGCATGAAAATAATACTTGGATTTAAGAACCAGTTACATTTATAATCAGATTGTTGTTAATTGTTGGACACTCCATTATGGTTAATGGAACTACCGAGATGAACAGTTCCAGTCATGGACTGAGTGATGTTGAGCGAGTGTTGGTACCCATATTTGACAGCTTCATCCTGGTAACTGGGGTGGTGGGACACATCCTGGTTCTTATCGTCATCTGTCGTACGATGCGGCGAGGACGTGGACGGCCCAGTGGAGGAAGGACAGGAGGACTCCTACAAACAAATGCAAACGGCACAGATGTTCTTCTTCTGTCATTAAGTGTAGCAGACCTTCTCCTCCTTTCCTGTCTTCCATATCACACAGTCGCCATTGCAACCCATCACTGGCCGTTTGGAAGCTTCATGTGCAAGTCTGTGAGTTTCTTGAGTGCAGTGTGTACAGCAGCGAGTGCCTTTACGCTGGCCAATTTGGCTTTTGCACGGTACATCATTGTGGTCCATCAGTCAAAAGCATATCAATGGCGTAGAGAGGGGCGTTTAACAGTAGTTGCAGGTGTACTGTGGATACCAGCGGTCGTCCTGGCATCGCCTCAGTTTGCTTGGAGGACGCTGGACAAACATGAAGCCCGTGAGAACCTGGCATGTTTCAATTTCCTGTCTGACAAAAGCCAGTTGGCATATGGAGTGTGCCACTTCCTACTCGCTTTTGCATTTCCCCTTGGGGTCATTGTAATAGCCTATGCCAAGATATACCATTTCCTCAAAACAACTAGACAGGGCCGCACAACTCAGACTGACCGTTTGGAGCACTACCATGTGCATGTGACCCAGACGTCTGCTTTGTTAGTGCTGGCTTTTGCATTGTGTTGGCTGCCATCCTATGGTTTGATGTTTGCCCAAATAACTGAGGGTGATGAAGCGCATGGTCTTTTACCTCACTTTGGACCTTTTGCTACCTTTGCTCACATCATGGCAACCTCTTCTACAGTGGCCAACCCCATTCTCTACGTTTTTTTGTCAGAGAAATTCAGGAAGGAACTAATGGACCTGGGTCGAGGAGTCTGTAGAAAAAGACCCTCCTAATGTCATACAGTTAAGAGTTAATTACCATGATTTATTCCATAAAGTAAGTTATTTACATACTTGAATGGCTGTATATAATGTACTAATAATGAACATTTTGTTTATAAACAAATATGTAGAACATTTTCATGAGCGATGCAACAATGACCAATGGTTTGCACACTAAGGAACTTAGTTCTGGTATTTCAATGTACCGATTTTTGCACAGCCTTATAAATGTCAAGAGGAACCAAACAGCTGGCATTGTACATTGTTTTAATATTTTGTGTTGGTTAAACCTCAAATTCGTCAAGGGCTTGTTTGACTTGAGTTTAAAGGAGAACATGCACTCTTAAAAAAAAGAAAATGAAGGTTCATTATTGACATCTATGGTTCCATGAAGAATCTTTAACATCCATGGAACCTTTACATCCCACAAAAGACTCTTAATTGTAGAAAAACGCTTCTTCAGATTATTAACATGTTCTTCACGCTTAGAAAAAATGGGTATTTTAAGAACTGATCACTGAAATGTTCTTTGGGGAACCCCAAATTTTTCTTCTGAGTGAAACCTTTATTTTAAAGATCGCACCTAAAGAAATATTTGATGAATTTGCAAATCTCTTTTGTGGTTCAAATCTTTTTTGCTTGAGAGGGAATATTAAATAATAAATTTAAAAGGAGAATGCAGCTTTTGAGAAAAACAGATGTAATTCCCAATTTTAACATGTTTTCTTTTGATTATACCTCTATGTTAAAATATATATTTTCAGTATGGAGGCATAATGAACTACATGTCATGATCTACATTTGGAATTCTCCTCTTTTTTATCCATAACTGTAATGCAAACTTAATCTGCATTCAATATTTGCAGTTCTTGCATTTTAAGCAAACATTAGACATGCAAATTTGTTTTTATTAAGAGTCAATCTGGATTAGTCCATGGAAAGGCAGCTGAAGTGGATTTACAACAACAACAAAAAAAAAGTCAGCGTATCAAGCGAACAATGTACTTAAGACAACTGTAAGCAAGCCTTGAATGGACCTTCCTAGGCCAGGTAGGAATGAAGCATTGAAGCATTGAAGCATTTGCTTAACATGAACCATCAAAACACTGTTTGTCAACTCTACAGCTGAGTGATAGTGAAATCAGAAATCTCTGCCTCCATCACAGCCTGGAATGGGACAAGCCAGCATTCTTGAATAGGAGCTGAAGGTAATCTGTAATCGCTGACAGCCTCCCTACAATTAACAGACACAAATAGGGCAACACAGTATGTTTTAAAATGAAGTACAAAAAGTTTTATGGAAGGTTGCATGCATTTATTAACTGAATCACTTACAAAGATGTCTTCACCTCCTTGTCCTTTATCTTAAGAGTTGGTGTTTGTGATCCTTTAGTCTTCACATATGAAATATCAGACTTTCCTTAAAGATTATCGACAGATATTGTGATTTGTCACAGATGTTGGTTTAACAACAGCAATTTATCCAAAATATCTACTTAATAACAATAAACAGTTGTTGGCTAACCAATGTACAGTACATAACTGACACAATAACATCACTGACGTTGTGGTTATATTCATATTAAGGTATCTGGCACACTGTTCTTCTAAAATGGTTGTCAGGTTAAAGATTATTAAATGAATAGTTTACCCAAAAATGAAAATTAGCTGAAAATGTATTTCGCCACTAGCCATCCATAATGTAGATGATGCCACTGGAAAAAACAGCACTTTGAAGTAAAAAAAACATCTTGATGTATTTGTTTGTTACAAACATGAAGTTTTTCACTTCACAAGACGTTAATTGATGGACTGGAGTGGTGTGGATTACTTGTAGATTTTTATCAGCTATTTGGGCTCTTATTCTAACGGCACCCATTTACTGCAGAAGATCCAATCTTGAGCAAGTGATGTAATGCTAAATTTCTCCACATCTGTTCCGATATAGAAACAAACTCATCTACATCTTGGATGGCCTGCAAAGTTGTCAGCAATATTTCATTTTTGGGTAACCTTTTCCTTTAATGCGGAGCCTACCTCAGTATCGGCAGGAGGCAAGTTTTGATACCGTAAGTAATGTTTAAATATTTAGACAGTGAATTGCTCTCTTACCTAAAACACCTGTCAGGTTGACATCTTTTGGATATTTCCAAATGGCAGGCCACAAAAACATGACCCCATCTTTATTATGAGAAATAATAGCAACACCAATATTTCCCATGGTAACATTCATTTCATTTTCCAGAACAACCAGAGACACGCTGTTGATAGAGAGTAACTCATGATTAAATTTACCTCTGTTTTATCACAATAAAACTGTTAACAAACAGAGAATATATGCAGAATATTTAGCATTCATTTATGAATATATAGTTTGTTCATTCTACATGTGGAGAACTTCTATATTTACCCATTTGTATTATGTTGGGTCAGTTCCTGGCCCCACAAAATCTCAACATTGTCCTGGTCATTACGGTAACTGATAGACTTTGTGCTTATTATCAAGTGATGGTTAGTTTTGTAATGAATAGCAATTTGGTGGAATCCATTTTGTTCACTCAAAGACTCTCCATTCATAGAGAACTCTAGGATGACCACAGTAAACACATTCATAAGACAGATGGCCTGTTAAATATGCACATGTAGAACAAACATCTCTTAATGTCTAACCTGAAGCTGAATCCTGCAGGAGTATGAGTTTGTGAGGAACAGAAACATCAAAACAAAGTGGCTTCGACTGACCAACAACAGGCAGCAGGAAACGATTGCTATTGACTTTTGGAGAGAGAATGAAAATGTCATGATTATTTCTTAAAATATGTGCATGCTCAGAAAAAAAAGAAAAAGAAAAATTGTATGTACCTTGCACAGCAGGGGAAGTAGTTGTATGCACAGTTGGGGAGCCGTCTAAGACCAACAAACATTGTAAAGGATGTAAATCCACATTCTGTATGTATTTATTTTATTTATTTTTTATTATATATATATATATATATATATATATATATATATGCAGTACTGTGCAAAAGTCTTAGGATGCTATTTTCACAAACAAAAAAATGGTTTTAAGTCAGTTATTTCTATCTTTTGCTGTAGTGTGTCAGTAGGAAATATCAGTTTACATTTCCAAACATTATTTTTGCCATTAATTGTAATAATCCAGTGAGATTTTTGTATGCACAAGGAGTCTGACAACAGCCAGTGCTCCACACAGAGATCTGGGCCCATATTCATGAAAAATCTTAGTGCTAAGAGTTGTTCCTTGTAACAAAATTCTAAGAAAATTCTTAGAAATGTGGGTGTTTCCTCTTAAAATTAAAGAAAAGATCCTAGTAAAGAAAAAAGTAATTCAGAAAGCATCTTAACCCTTAAAAGAGGTTTTAAGGTCCAAAATTGTTAGGAGTACAGACGAGGACTTTTAAGAGGCTTAAGAGTTTCTTTAGCAGTGGAGAAAATGGACGAAACATGAAGAGGGAGAAGAAATGTGTTGCACACAATGCATGACAGTGAGTTAATAAGACGCTACACTTTAGATCGTGCAGGGATCATGTTTGTGACCGATCTTATTAGAGACACGCTAACATCTCCGACACCGCACAGAAATGCCATAGCAACAGAAATGGAAGTATTCACTACATTGACTACATTAACATACTTAGCAACTAGAAAAAATGCAACTATGCAGCAGTGATGATTTGGGTCTGTCACAACCTTCTATAAGAAAAGTGATCACACAAACATTTACAGCACTTACAGAACCGTATTATGTCACTGTTCATTTCCTATAAAATATGTTGAGTATAACAGCATGGTAAATAAAGAATATATATACATATATAATGTATGTGTGTCTGTGTGTGTGAGAGAGTACGGTAAAACAGGAAAAATTACGCATGTATTTTCAAAGTGAAGGCTTATAATAGACCCTAAAAGCGCTCTTTTTTGTCATATAGCTAGCAACGGGGTCAGCCCCGCCTCCTCACTAAAATAAAAGTTTTTGTGTTTTCCTCGCTCAGAGTTGCTCTCAGATTGGTCCTGAATCACTTTTAAGCTAAGACACCTAGTTAGAAATTTTTAAGCTAAATTAGGAGCTCTCTGAGAGGATTCTTAGAATCTTTAAGAATACGGGTCCTGATCTGATCATCATCCAGTCCGTCTGGAATGACATGAAGAAACAGAACAAACTGAGACAGACTAAATCCAGAAGAACTGTGGGATGTTTTTTCTGTTTTTTCTGTTAGTAGCCTAGTAATGTATGTAAACTTACCCAAATAATTACACACATCACCTTTACTAAAAAAGCTTGCTACAATTAATCGTTAAAACATGCAATAAAAAAGTCTTTATCATCAATATTCCCTCTAATTTTTTTTTCTCGCTGAGCAAAACTTGTTTTCTCTATTGGGCACCTGAGCAAAAACATTCTTTATACCCTGTACAGCGCACACACAAAAAAACTGTGTAACTTTTAACTTTAATGTGCTATTTATATTTGATTTGACTCTTGATGTAACTAAATGGTGTGCATGTGAGGTTACCTGAGAAAACATTTTTTACAGTATAATACACTGCCGTTCAAAAGTTTGGGATCTGTAAAGTTTAAAGAAGTTTCTCATGCTCATCAAGGCTGTATCTATTTGATAAAAAATTCTAAATATTATAATATTTTGAAATAGTATTGCAATTTAAAATAAAAGTTTTCTATTTTAATATACTTTAAAATATAATTTATTCCTGTGAAGCAAAGCTGAATTTTCAGCATCATTACTCCAGTTTTCAGTGTCACATGATCCTTCAGAAATAATTCTAATATGCAGATTTATTATCAGTGTTGAAACTGTTGTGCTACTTAATATTTTTTGGAACCTGTGATATTTTTGATAAATAAAAAGTTAAAAAGAACAGAGTTTATTCAAAATAAAAATGTTGTGTTACAATATTCAAAAGTTTGGGGTCATTACATTTTTTCTTTCTTTTTTAAAGAAATGAATACTTTTATTCAGCAAGAATGCGTTAAATGGATAAAATTGATAGTAAAGACTTATATTGTTAGAAAAGATTTCTATTTTTAATAAATGCTGTTCTTTTTAACTTTTATTAATCAAAGAATCAAAGAGAAAAGTATCACAGGTTCCATAAAAAAATTATTAAGCAGCACAACTGTTTCACTGTTGTAAATCAGCACATTAGATCAGCAACACTGATAATAAATCAACATATTAGAATGATTTCTGAAGGATCATGTGGCACTGAAGACTATAGTAACGATGCTAAAAATTCAGCTTTGCTTCAAAGGAAATTATATTATTAAAATAGGAAACCAATATTAGAAATTGCAATAATATATATATATATATATATATATATATATATATATATTTTTTTTTTTTTTTTTTTTTTTTTTTTCTCTGTATGTGAGATTTTAGGAACACTCTGTGCCCTTAGATCCAAAATGCTGTGTTTGCTGATTTTGCTGATTTCTGCTTAGTTTTCTGTTTCAGATGAGACCTATACTTTGGCCTGTCACCAAATAGACAAACTTCCATATTCGGATGTCTGCACATAGTGTGATCTTATGTTGCACAATAATGTACTTCTGCTTTCCTATATACCCATCGACCTGCCTAATAAAGTTGAGCTCTGATTGAACTAGACACTCGCGTCTTGGTTTCATCATTGACTCCTGGGCCCGTGACTCTCTGGCTGAGAGTTGATTTCACTCACATGCCACCAGTAGGAAATCTGAAGTACCTTTTGGTAATCGTGAATAGATTTTCGAAGCATTTCCATGTGCGAAGGAAGGTGCTAAGACCGTGGTAAAGATTCTGACTAAGGAAATAATTCCACGATTTGGAATACCGACTACTATTGAAAGCGATAATGGAACGCCATTTGCGTCCAGGGTAACACAACTTCTAGCCAACATGCTATCCGTTAACTGGCACTTTAACATATCCTACCATCCACAATCTTCGTCAAACGTAGAGAGATTGAACCAGACTATTAAGAAAATGCTCACGAAAGCCTCAATAGATATGGGAAAGAAATGGGCAGATTTGCTGCCCGCCGTATTGGCAGAGATAAGAATGACACCATCTTCCACTACTAAGTTCTCACCATATGAAATACTAATGGGTAGGCCTTTCCCAACCCCATAAAGTTCGTGCCGGAATTTCTTCTTTAGGTGTTCTGGAGGTGATACAGGAGGACTACGTGACTTCCCTCATAAACTTAATTCTATATTTGCTGATGTTTCTCTATGTCTTCCCCTCCCCTCAGACACTACTCACCCCTTTGTTCCAGGCCAGAGTGTGCTTATCAAAAGCCTGAAGCCAACGAAGGTGGGAGAACCGAAGTATCTTGGATCGGCTGTTGTGATCGCGGTAACCAGGACAGGAGACTTGACAGATTACCAGCCACAGTGGATACATGCCTCGAGACTGAAGCAGTATCTTACAGGAGAGCAGATAATTCGGACAACGTCACAGATATTGTGGAGCACATGAAGCAATCTATCCCAGAGCCAGAGAGAGATGACTCTTGGTTTAGCTGGCTCGGCAGCCTCTGGGGTGGATGGGGAACTTTTTCACACTGTCATACCTATTATTGTATTGGCTTTGTTTTTATTGTTAATCACACCATGTTTAATGCAGTGTATTAGTGGTCTTGTCACACGCTCAGTTACAGCTATCACAACAAGAGATACTTCTCAGGTAATGATGAATGTGCAAAACGTGCGGATATTTGCTCCAACCGTCGTGCAATCAGGAGAGCGTGTTGAACAGATTGGGCATGTGTCAGACAATGATACTTACACTGAAGATGATTATGCTCATACATATGAATTAGAGCCTGAAGAACATGCAGAATCAGGAGTGTAAATTGTAAATTCTTGACTAACTACTTTGACATATAAAGAATCATATTTTACTAACTAAACTGTCTTTTAACTGTGTAACCAGAATGATTGCTATGTTGATTTGTTTATTGATATAATCTGTGGATTCCCATAATGTGATAAAGTGTATATACTTGTGATTGATTTGAATAGCACAAGAGTGTTCAATAGGTAAGACAGCTTGGTGTCTTAAAGTGGCCATTGTGAGATTTTAGGAACACTCTGTGCCCTTAGATCCAAAATGCTGTGTTTGCTGATTTTGCTGATTTCTGCTTAGTTTTCTGTTTCAGATGAGACCTATACTTTGGCCTGTCACCAAATAGACAAACTTCTATATTCGGATGTCTGCACATAGTGTGATCTTATGTTGCACAATAATGTACTTCTGCTTTCCTATATACCCATCGACCTGCCTAATAAAGTTGAGCTCTGATTGAACTAGACACTCGCGTCTTGGTTTCATCATTGACTCCAGGGCCTGTGACTCTCTGGCTATACAACCCAACCTGATTTCAGATCTGGTTTTTATTGCTTTATTCTAACACTGTATTTTTAAACAAATAAATACAGCCTTGATGAGCATAAGAGACTCCATTAAAAACAATGTCAATTATTTATTAGGTTTATAATATAGGCCTAACATAATATAATAGGATATAATATCAAAACAAACTGAAGTATTTAAACTGGTAGAACAGAATAGAAAACAAACGGAAGCAAAACTAAATACTCGTGTATTAAATTTTATTGAATTTATTTTTACTCGTGTATTAAATAAATTCAGTGCACACAGACTGAAGTAGTTTAAGTCTTTGGTTCTTTTAACTGTGATGATTTTGGCTCACATTTAACAAAAACCCACCAATTCACTATCTCAACAAATTAGAATATGGTGACATGCCAATCAGCTAATCAACTCAAAACACCTGCAAAGGTTTCCTTAGCCTTCAAAATGGTCTCTCAGTTTGGTTCACTAGGCTACACAATCATGGGGAAGACTGCTGATCTGACAGTTGTCCAGAAGACAATCATTGACACCCTTCACAAGGAGGATAAGCCACAAACATTCATTGCCAAAGAAGCTGCCTGTTCACAGAGTGCTGTATCCAAGCATGTTAACAGAAAGTTGAGTGGAAGGAAAAAGTGTGGAAGAAAAAGATTCACAACCAACCGAGAGAACCGCAGCCTTATGAGGATTGTCAAGCAAAATCGATTCAAGAATTTGGGTGAACTTCACAAGGAATGAACTGAGGCTGGGGCCAAGGCATCAAGAGCCACCACACACAGACATGTCAAGGAATTTGGCTACAGTTGTCGTATTCCTCTTGTTAAGCCACTCCTGAACCACAGACAACGTCAGAGGCGTCTTACCTGGGCTAAGGAGAAGAAGAACTGGATTGTTGCCCAGTGGTCCAAAGTCCTCTTTTCAGATGAGAGCAAGTTTTGTATTTCATTTGGAAACCAAGGTCCTAGAGTCTGGAGGAAGGGTGGAGAAGCTCATAGCCCAAGTTGCTTGAAGTCCAGTGTTAAGTTTCCACAGTCTGTGATGATTTGGGGTGCAATGTCATCTGCTGGTGTTGGTCCATTGTGTTTTTTGAAAACCAAAGTCACTGCACCTGTTTACTAAGAAATTTTGGAGCACTTCATGCTTCCTTCTGCTGACCAGCTTTTTAAAGATGCTGATTTCATTTTCCAGCAGGATTTGGCACCTGCCCACACTGCCAAAAGCACCAAAAGTTGGTTAAATGACCATGGTGTTGGTGTGCTTGACTGGCCAGCAAACTCACCAGACCTGAACCCCATAGAGAATCTATGGGTTATTGTCAAGAGGAAAATGAGAAACAAGAGACCAAAAAATGCAGATGAGCTGAAGGCCACTGTCAAAGAAACCTGGGCTTCCATACCACCTCAGCAGTGCCACAAACTGATCACCTCCATGCCACGCCGAATTGAGGCAGTAATTAAAGCAAAAGGAGCCCCTACCAAGTATTGAGTACATATACAGTAAATGAACATACTTTCCAGAAGGCCAACAATTCACTAAAAATGTTTTTTTTTTTTTTATTGGTCTTATGAAGTATTCTAATTTGTTGAGATAGTGAATTGGTGGGTTTTTGTTAAATGTGAGCCAAAATCATCACAATTAAAAGAACCAAAGACTTAAACTACTTCAGGCTGTGTGCACTGAATTTATTTAATACACGAGTTTCACAATTTGAGTTGAATTACTGAAATGAACTTTTCCACGACATTCTAATTTATTGAGATGCACTTGTATCTCTATGAAACCTGTAAACCGCATTCACCAGTTCTAACTCTATAGCGATATCAACTCTATAGCGGTTTGCCCGAGCATTGCAATTCATTCGCTTTTACTAGAATTCAATCAAATTGCTTTCCCAACACATTTTTGCGTGTGCGCGCAATTGTTATTTCTTCTGCGCGGTCACGGTGGAAGAAGTGCGCGGCCGCGCGCGCGCCCAGCTTAGAGGGAACATTGTTTATCATTGAAAACCAATAATAAACCAAATTATTATTATGATTTTGTAGCCTATAATGGATGGTCTATATGATTCTGAGACCAAATGCATGTAAAAAAAATAAAAATAAAATAAAAATTAAAAAATTAAAAAAACAAAACAAAACAAAACGGAAAACACTGTCAATTGAATAACTTACAAGTTTGTAGGGGAAAATGACTTATATCTGAAAAGAAGGAAATCAAATATCTTACATTTTTTATGCACTCACACAAATCGACAGCATTTCAGTCAAGCTAAAAACACATGTGCATTCATTGCATTGCTCTGTTATGTCAGAGGCTGTATCTTCTACAAACAGTATGGCACTTAATTAAAATATTTTTAGATTAACTTTTGTGTCCTTAATAACCTTTTATAAATATATATATATATATATATATTTTTTAAGTCAGTAAAGTCACAACTAATGGGGATGTGCTAAGCATTGTGCCTAACAACGCCCTTTACCATTTAACATGCATTTGTACATTTTACATACTACTAAAACACTAATCAATTAATTAAAAGCTATTTGAATTCATTAAAAAATAAAAACATTTTTACATACCCAAGTCAGAATGATCAATATCAAAAAATCCATATCCTATTTCTCCCCTTTCTCCCCTTTCTCCCTCTTTGGGTTTGTCGGCCACTTCCACGTCACCTTCCTGTGGCTTAGTGACAACCATAGAGGTGAGGGGAGTGACAAACTGGTATTTCAGGGAGAGTTTGAGAGCTTTTTTTTTTTCATCCTCTTTCTCTTGTTCTTTAAGAAGCACCCTGAGACAGAAATAACGAGAGAAGATACATAGACATATGAGGTTTGCCATTAGTTTTCCACTAAGTTTGATTCCTTTAGTATGGAATTGTTCCTTCTTCCAGGTATATACACTTTCGATACTGATTTGATCTTCAGAGGAGCTAGTTTTATATATATATATATATATATATATATATATATATATATATATATATATATATATGGGTAGTTGACAAATAAATATTGGACTGTGTCAGCAAAAATGTAGAAAAAAAAAATTAACATACAAATAACATGAGAAAAGTGTATCTTCATTCTTAGAGTTACAAATAGCATGAGAGAGGTTTATCATCAGTGTTAGAGTTTTTTTAATTATTTATTTATTGTTACATTTTTCCATCACACCATAGGACACACTGATATGCCAACTACCCATATATATATATATATATATATATATATATATGTGTGTGTGTGTGTGTGTGTGTGTGTGTGTGTGCGTGTGCACGTCTGTTGTGTCTGTGTAAACATATATAGACCCAAATGCATTAACTTACTGTCTCTCCAGAAGCTGCTTCACTGTAAGGTAGGCCCACAATCTCTGCATAAAATCTTCATTCTCAGGTGGAACATCACTGGGGTCTTTTGCCATTGTAGTGTCCTGATACATCACATTGCTGCCTTTCTACTCAGAAATAATAACACTAGTGAATAGTTTTATTAAGAATGCTGTCAGTACCACTTTCGTCAAGAACTTTCTTTCAAAACAAAGTGGTCATTATTATAAACTCTTAAACAACTGGCCATCAATGATTCTAATATCAAATATACTGACTTTGGACTGCTGAAAATTAAAAATACCTTCCCACACAATCCCTCCCCTAGTCCAATTTGATAAACACATGGTTGTAGCGTGAAGATCTTACTGATACTGCGATGACTTCAGTGGTGAAACTCTCCACACTGTTGTCCGTGATTTGTCCTGACACCACAATCTCAGAGCCATTGAAGTACAAGCTAAAGCTGGTCTTGGTAAGGTTTGTCCCTCCTGGGTATTTAAGTTGAATATCAGTGAGGAGAGGGACAGCAACTTCTTCATAGAAGCCCTAAAAATCAAACAAACTTTAAATGCGATCAAAGACAGAACCGTTCAGCATTAAAGATGAATTCTCAGCTGATCGTCTGTAGTTCACCTGCAGCTGTAGATCAGCGTCTGAATCTTCATAAATCCTGCGAGCAACTCCACCATTTTCCAGTGACATCTTTGTCAGGAAGTCAAAGTTAACATCATATCCAAAACCAAGACAATAGAGAGGAAACTTTGTCCCAATGGCTTCTCTCACATTGCCCATTATCTTCTCTATGTTGGTTTCACCTGTTTAAAAATCATAATTGATGTTTTTCAGTTATTTGAGTGATCAGCAATGGATATATTAGGTAATTTCATATTTCTTATTGTCTTTCTCTCATACTGAAAAAGACTGAAAAAACCAAATTGGTCATGATAATAATCCATTGGTCCTACAACCATTTCAATTAGGTCTAAAACCTTTTATAAACAGGCATGCTAATAAACCCTGATTATTATAGTATGGCAATTAAAATGTTCTATTGATGAAGCATGGCTGACTGAATAAACTAATACTATGATAAAACACCCTTTAGCTTGTGTTTGTAAGTGTGAATCTGTACCTGAAGTGGGATCTCCATCAGTCAGCAGGATCAAGATGGAGGCAGTTCCCTCTCGTGGATGTCGATTGATCATGTCTACTCCTGCTAGAACTGCAGCGTTTATGTCCGTGGCTAAAGGACGACCAAACATAATTGTGTCACTGTGAGGTACAACTTTCTTACTCCTTATTTATGTGCTCTAACTCACCTCCTCTATCTCTGATCTTTTTCACAAAAGATTTCGCATTCTTCAGATTTGCCTCAGTAGCTTTAAGGAGCTCACGTTTCCATAAGCTAACTGCATGGTCAAAGGTGATCAATCCAAAGTGGTCATCCTCATCAAGATCACTTAAAATCCTTAGCAGTGCCAATCGAGTCTAAAGAATGACAGCACATCTTAAAGCTATTCTTTCTTCATTATGACTGCTTATTCACATTTACCAGATATGGACAGTTTGTTGCTAACTTAGAACAACACCAAACTGATTTCAGTAGAGGAATCTCTGTTTGATTAACAATCAAAAATCTTCTACAAGACTTTGACCATCCACCAGTATCCAATGAAATTTTTTACCTGTTTTATTTTTCTGCCGCTCATAGAGCTACTCTGGTCAATGACAAACACCACATTTTTGGAAATACGTGGAACATCAGAGGGTGCAAAGTAGTGGACGAAATAGCCATTTGATACCTGAGAGAACACAAAAATAAGTACATTCTGGACATTTTGCATTGCAAAAAAAAAAAAAAAAAAGAAAAAAAAAAGTACCATGATTTCTCCATTAGGATTTTGTCTGTTGACATCATATGTTACAAGCAGGTCACCATTCAGCCCATTTTCTCCACAGCTTTTACACTTAGTCTGTTGATCTTGTGTGGGGTAGAAGGTCACCCATGCCTGAAATGATCAGTTTGGTCATCTGGTAACTTTATTTTAAGTGTATGAGCATATTGAGAACATCTAAACTGTGTTTTAAACCTCATTTAAGCTCTTACGTCTTTGTCTGCTCTGGTGGTTTGGATGGCATTGGCCAGATCACCGGTGCTCAAATCTCCTTTCACCTCCAAGGAGGAAATTCCTGGTTTCTCTTGGATGTGTACATCCATCTAACGTGAGGAAACAAAAGAAACATCATCCAACTATACCTTAAAATTGATTATTAATTTCCTCTTCATTTCTTCCATTACCTTGAAGTCAGCCACCAGCTGCATCGGTTGAGCATTGATGAGTAGCTCATATTTGCCGAGGCGACGCTTTAGCAGTTCCTCGTAGGTCAACTCAAAGGTCACTTTACTAAAAGCAGCCACTGTCACTGAAGTTTTAAAGTCCTCTAAAGTCCTTCCAACAGATCTTAAATATAAACAAATCCCAGCATATTACTAAACATACTACAAATACATATTTTACGGACCTAATTAAAAAAATTCCAGTACTTGACCAGTCCAGCACTTTGTCCTCGAGATACTGCTTGATTGTATTGCTGCTGAGCTTCCTCTTTTTCTTTCACAACTCCATCATATGTTTTTCCCTCTATAACCCTGGAGAAATGAAAAGACTAAACTCACTTAATTTGTTAGCTAACTAGTTGTCTTCAGTTTGCAGACACATTTAGAACATTAATGTAATTAAGAATACTGAATTTCCCTACATTCTGAATTTGCTGATGAAGGCATTCTTGGGAATCTTGACCTCAAACTGGATCTCTTGAGATTCATTCAGTGTGTTCGCAACACGGCTTGTGATTACTGTTGTGGCGTAGCGACTGGTGACTGTGGAGTTGATGTAGAAGCTGTATATATCCGCATTTTGTTTCTGATAAAACACCAGAAGGTACTCCTTAATATATTTGCAGGTAAGACTAATTTTAACTCAGACCAGAGGTTTATCATTTTAACGTAACTGAGCGTTCACAGCACTGAGGAATGGGTAAAAACAACATCAATTCACTGATTTGAAACTGACACCGACGAGCTGTGCTGCATGTTCTTTCAACTTGATAGAGCGTCTTAAAGCTCAAAAGATGCCCGTATAGGGCATATTTACTGTAGCCTACATGGAAAACAATTAAAAAGCAGCTTAGTGGAACACAAAAGCACATTCTTTCTAAACGGCTGACTGGATTGTGCACACTTACTCCTCTTTTTTCACGTGGGATTCTTTAAATATTTACTGCTCGTAAATGACACGGAGAAAAGGCCTTTAGACTAAAAGACAAATTCGACTACTGTACGTCTCAGTGTAAACTATTGAGAAATAGATAGTTTAGTAGCGTCTAATAGCTTTCAGTCAACAGTGGTTCTGTAGCCTACCAATAGAGAAACCAAACATCTTTTATTTTGAATATTTATTTATTTATTTAGTTTTTTTTTTTTTTTTTTTTTGTTAACTGAACAAGGAGTAAAATATCACACACATATTAACACAAGCTTAATTAACAGAAAATACCTTAATTGTATTGGCCCAGATGAAGATGTTATTTATCTGGCCAAGAAGTAAGATGAAGTTCTGATTTTTATCTGATTGAGATTTTTATAACAGTATAGCAGACTTCTTATATAAAATACATATAATGCCAGTTATCACGCTATATCATCCAATTATATGTCTTAGTAAGATAATATTTAAAAATGCTTAGTTTCATTATCAAAATCCTGTAGTTTTAATTGTGGTGCAAAATATATAATGCAATGCAATACAATGATGATTGAGAGATGAACAAATAAACATCCCTCAAAAGCGTGTTGTATTTGATAAACTGAAAAAAATGACTCATTGAATTTACTAATTTTTTTAAGGTAAGTGGTTGCAATGAATTTATTTTAGCTACATTTAAATAAACAAATTTAGTTGAAAGTTAGTCAAATAATTTTTTTTTTATTTAAATGTAGCTAAAATAAATTGATTGCAACCACTTACCTTAAAAAAATTTAGTAAATTCAATGAGTCATTTTTTTCAGTGTACTTGGTACATTTTAACATGATTTTTTTTAAACAAATGATGTAGATTATCAAATAAACCTAAGTAAACTTTGCCTCTATCTGATTTTGTACCCTAAACACATTGACTGATATGTTATTTGACCCTCACCTTCTTAACAGGACCTGAAGAGGCTGAGATGAGAAAAACACCCAAGAGAATCAGCCGGATAGCTGCTCGATCCATCATGACCTGCACAGGAGACAGACCACACTGCCTTTAAGCTCATGTCCAATTTGTGCTATTGGCTATTATAGACTGGATAAAGAAACCTCCCCCTTTTTTGTAATCTTGAACCTCACATAAAAGCAGAATTTGGATGTGGGTTCAACATTAGTGTGCATTTAAAAGTTCCATTGATGTGAAGGTCACATTGTACTGTAACCGATTTTCTGTGGCTTCTTGGCTCCTTGTCATAGTTTTACTCTTAGTGATAAAGAAAACATAAAAAAGTAAAAATAAGAAGTATATGAAGCACTCATGAAGCACTTAGTATGTATACATTGTGCTTGATTTAAGATTATATATACTGCCGAGTTTGTATTTTTGTGGGTTCTTACTTCTATCGGCATTTGATAAGCTTCTATTAATGTTTCCCAGTTTCAGAATTTCCAAGTATTTTGAATTTTCCCATAATAAACGGACCTCAGTTATTGTGAATACACAGGTAAAAGCATTTTGTTAGATGTGTATTATGTGTTGAATATATTTTGCTTTTAACTTTAAAGAATTCCACAATAGCATATTTTGGAAAAACAACTTTTTGAACTTTTGAATGGAGTGTCATCCGAGAGGTTGTCGAGATGAAATACAGAGGTTTTCAGTACAAGTTTCTCTTTCTGAAAACAGAGAATGCTGCATTATTATGTCTGTCCCAGAGGAGGAGTTGTGCAACCAGGTGGCACTTTGCACAGATATTCTCTATTATTAAGCACTTTCTTGGCATGGTATCTATATTTATATAAACTATGATATTATGCAATTTATTCTGTTCTATTTTTTGTGTTATTCTATTCAGTGTTCTTAATAGGGACATACAGAATAGGGAGGCTGTCACAGACAACAGACTTCCTTAACCCTATAAAGCCTACTGTATCATATTTAATATGCAATTTTACAAAGCCTCTAAATTATCAACATGATGAAAATTTTGCAAGTAAAACGCCTTTTAGTCTAATTATAAAAATGTCCCCCTTTCAGGTTATGGTACAGTATGTCTTTTTGCTCTGAAATCCTTAATGATTTTTATAAAGTAAACTTAAGAATAACTTTTATACTGTTAGTAATATTTCAAGACGATCACTTACAGGACTGAAGCAACTTAGGTTTACTTTATTATCCATACATCATTTATTAGAAAAATCATGTTAAAATCATCAAGGATTGTTTATTTGTTCATCACTCAATCATCATTGTATTGCATTGCATTATATGTTTTGAAATTAGAGCTTTGATCATAAAAACTTAGTATTAAAATATCAGCTTACTAAAACATTTTATTAGGAGATATAGAGTGACAACCGATATTCATGTGGATTTTTATGTTCATATGCATTTTTATGTTTAAGTTGTCTGCTATACTGTTATCATACTGTTAGAGCTCAAAGATTTACATTAAGCTATCATAATTTTATCAGAATTTTTGGCCATACAAATAGCCAATCAGCAACTGTCCAAAATTGCACATTTTTGCTCAGTTTGGGCCTCAAAAAAATGAACCATACAAGCCATTTTCCCTAAACCATTTAAAGGTTCCATTTGGGAAAAAATATTACAAATATCAAGCTTTACAGGGTTTCCAGCGCTGAATGTTGGATTGTATCATATAATACTGTCTGCAGAGGGCGCTTAGCGACTTCACTGTTAATATACTCAGGTAAAATGCCTCCTGACTGCACAAAAAAGCAATTTGAGTTTAAATATATTTTTGTAGTAGCAATATAATCCATCTGTTAAAACTGTTATGCTCTAAATGTTAAGATGTAGTGTTGTGGTTGCTGAATAATGTTTATTTGTAATCAATTATTTTTTAAAAAAAAAAGAAAAAGAAAAAGAAACCTCTGCCTGTAACAAAAGAGAGCATCAATAAATATCCACTCAATGTTCTTCTTACAGGAAATAAAAAGATAATTTTTAATGATTTCACAAAAAACACATAAACCATATATTGCGGTCTCTTTAAGGCACCATTGTTATGTTAAAAACATCAAATGAGCTCTTTGAATAAGACAAAAGCATTTAATGAATGTGACTGGGCAGGTCTGAGAAATCCTTCTACCTTTTTCCAAAGTAGAGCTAAAAGAAGCGAAAGAATGCTAACCAACTTGTTTATTCAGATTTCTTTTTGGGCTTGTTCAAGAAAGACTCATCTAGCCATTAGACATTTCTAGAACAAGCACACAGAATATACATGTTCTTTATTTAATGTCCACCAAATGTCAACAACAAACTTACGTTTATTGGTGTAATCAAATACAGTCAAGTTGATTCAGTCAAATTAAATGACATAATTTGACAATCTGGAAAAGCAGAGTACTTTCATGTTGTTTTTCCTTTAAGCAGGATATTTTAGAGATATATGCTGGTAAATATTTATATATTTATATTTGGGACTCAATTTCTGTGCAAACGTTAACGTCTTGACTCCAGAATAGCTGTTGCATATATCCAGAGTTGTTGTACATGCGGTTTAAAAAAAAAAATTGTAACTAACATTTATTTTTATTATTATTATTCGTTTACAGTAATAGAGGGGCATGTTGTCACACGGGAACTTGCAATTAAACAGCCAATTTGGATTTTTAGCTATTTTTTTTTTACTTAATTTATACAGTACAACACATGAAAATCATGTTACATCTTGCCCCAGCATGATAGTAGCTCTTGTCCTTGTGACAACTAGCCCCAGTCTCCCCTAGATGCATTAAGCTTCAGGGATGGGTGTTTTTGGGGTGTTTCTAATGATCACAATCCCATAGCAAACCTTGAGCCTTATTATCTCTGCAAGAAGCATCTGGATGAAGTCACTATGCTACTCCCTGTTTAGGGTGGTTTCTGTCAGTTATTAACAGTGACTCTTAATTCCAGGTGAATTATTATAACAAGTTGCCATGATACACAATAGAGAGCTGTTAAACAAATTCACTCGCTACAGAGAATGATCCAGACAGGGAACTTTGCACCTGGCAGTTTCCTGGTTACAGTTTTACAAAGCTGCAAATAACTAAGATCATATTTCTCGATCAGCTCTGTGATTATGAGCACACAAATATCTTTTTACTACTGCGGTTTTCTTCCATAAAGCTATTTGGTGCTAGTGTGTGTTTTGATTGTCAGCTGGGAGGGGTGAGTCTCTCATACACTCAAAGATCACTCACACGCTCTTTCATTTAATTAATGTGTGTCAAAGGCAAAAACATCTTATGAGGCTTTATAATCCATACTCTGCAGTGCTTTGAAAACACCTCACTTGTACCACTGGGCAGTAAGTAACATTTGTATTAAAGCTAAAGTAAAATTGTTTTTGTGTGTGTGATAGAGCATTTATTTATAAAAAATAATCCTTTATTGTCATTTTTATTACCATAAGCAACCAATATCATCAACAAAATGTATTTTGAAATCCAGTCATGCAATACAATTATATACTAAATGCCTTTAAAGTATTTAAAGAGTACTCCCAATTAAAAAATAAATTAGGGTCAATGACAAATAAAGATGTATGAAATGGTAAGAAATTAAAATATTTTAAAATGTAGTTTAAACAGTTAAAACTATTTAAAATGGATTTAATGTATTCAACCACCGAACAACATTGCTAACATTCCCATTAAGTTATAAATGTTTTTTTTTTTTTTTTTTTAAAACGCATTTATTTGAACGTTAGAGAAACATTGAGGGAATGTTACATTTTGTTATTTTGCGAGCATTATGGGAATGTTACTTTTGGATGTTCTCTGAACTGGAGTGGAAATAAAGTTTACATACAATACAATAAATGAGAACAATCCTCATTGCCCTTTAATATGCATCAGAAATCCAGGCATTCCAGGCAGAGCAGCAAACATGACTCATGTACACCCACGTTATCTGCCAATCTGTCATACACACACACACACACACACCTGAGCATACTGGAAGCCAGGTGACTTCAGATCAACTGACTTTTACAACCCGAAGCTCAAATCCGATATTACAAGAGCTAAGAGTTTGAATCGCGGAACAATAAACACTAATCGTTTTCTATCTCCTCACAGACAAACCGGGACAGTATGCCGTGTAAATGCGCTCCCTCGCGCTTCCTGCTCGGCGAAACTCGAGAACCGGACGGTGGATGTGGACTGTGTATCCGAGCAGATCAAAATATGGTCATCTTGGGTTCTGCTGAAGCCTCATAGAGACAACATAACGAAGGATATAACCTATAGGATTTTGTTCTTGACCAGTTTCGATTAATTGTCTTGGATACGAGAGTGAAACTGTTGCGCAATGAAGTTGATGTGGTGGATAGCCCAACTGCTCCTATTGGCCAGCGGAAGTGTGTGTTCACTGGAGCGAGTCAAACACAACCCAGGAAACAACGCCATCTGTCCTCAGGTTCAGTGTTCAGTCATTAAACACATTTGTTTGTTTATTACTTGTTTATTTGTATAGTTGTGATATATGTTTGGTAAAATTCCTACAAAGGTGTCCAGTGCTCAGTGTATTACTATAAAGTATATACCTCATTATTACATTGTATGCTATATTATATTATAGTATAGTATATTATATTATATTACTACAAAAACAGCACATAGAAAAAAAAAGAAATACAATAAAATTCAGTTATGCAATATTATTAGTCTACTAGTTTAAAAAAATATGTATCGCATGTAAGTTTATGCCATTTTAAACAAACAAACTCAAAAAAACAAACAAACAAAAATCGATTTAATGTTTGATTTCAAGTGATATAATTATCAAGTAACAAGTAGAAAATACACACGAGTGTACATATAATTTTTAAAAATGTTTTTAAAGACAATCATGTGAAAGATCAATGTCAGTTTGGCCTGAACAAAACATGTCTTTTCATAATTGATTTTGACACACACCTTCCAGGTGCACCCTAGACACATCATCAGTGATGTAACCTGGGGTTATCGGGTCTTTCAAGATCATACACCCTCACCCAGGTGACCCAGCCAGGGGTGATCAGTCCCTGACTGAGGTAGCTTGTGTAGTCCATGGATCGCCCCTTTTGATCCACAGCCATCTAGATGCCTTCTCAGCGGCATCTGTGATGTTCTTGATGGCTTTATTCTTGTGCAGTCCCCTAATTCCCAAGAGCTTGAAGGCCATGCACAACGATTGGCCGGCAAACCCTCGGCAGCCAACCTCAATGGGGAGGCAGCGGGTCTTCCATCTCCTATTACGGCATTCTCCTTTCAACGCCTTGCACTTGGTCCTTTTCTGTTCAAATACCTCTTCCATCCGGTCTTGCCAGGGCACAGTCAGTTCCAGTAGAACCACCTGCCTTGATGATTCTGAAATTAGGACCAGGTCAGGCCTAAGCGAGGTCGTGGCAATGGTATCTGGGAATCTCAGCTGCCTTCCCTGGTCAACCTTTAGCTGCCAGTCTCAAGCTGTTGCCAGAAGTCCTCCCGCTGAGTTCCTGCTCCCTGGTGGTTTCTCTCCAGCCTTAACAAATGTGATTACATGCTGTGTCCCTAAGTGTGTCTTTCAGGCCCAAGAAGAGGAGGTTGGTTGGACTGGAGAGAACATCGTAGACTTATGGGATAAAGAAGTGGATCCGGTATGGCTCTGCTTTCCACAACTCAGTCCACGAGATCTTTTGGTTCATCGCTTGTTCCCATCGAGTCCACGCCCCTTGTTGTTGCATCCCACCATCCTACTGATGTGTCTTTCCTCCACCCCTGCTCGGATTTCTTCTTGGACCAGTTGACGCCTGTCCTTTCCCCGAGCCTTGTCATATCAAGGTTTATTAGTACAGCCAAGCCCTGCGCGTCCTGACGCCACTGTACCCACCAGCACGCTGTGCTGCAGCCATGCTTCAGCCTGGTCAACTGCCTCCTGGGCCCTCCACTTCCTACCCATCCTCACCTCGATGTCAGCTGAGGAAACTTTGGTGTCAGTGGATTCTCTGTACAGCAGCACCTCTCTTGCTCGGAAACCATGAACTCTTCCAATAGGCTAATGAAGGGGAGTTGTAGCTTGTTCTTCCTGCCGTATAAGGCTATGGTGGTGATACTCCGAGGGAGACCCAACCACCTACATAAAGTGGCTGATTTTCCTTTCAAAGCACTCGACAATAGTTAGGGGGATGTCATAAACCAGCGGTGGCGGCAGAGTTGCGGCAGAATGCCATGCTGGTAAATTCAGGCTTTGAACTTCCCTGGCAGCCCTGACTTGTCCACTGCAGCAATCCAGGCGTGCAACTCTTTTCCAGTTTCGGGGAGTGTGGCTGTGTTCCTAAGTGTGCTGTTGAAGACTTTTTCCAGGCTCTTAACTGGCTTCTCGGTGATTGATGGAATTTGCACTCCTCCAGGGGAGAAATGGAACTTATCAGTTACGTTTCGCTTCCTCACCATAAGGGATCGGGGCTTAGTTGGCTTAAAGTCCATTCGGGCCCAACCGATGAGGCGTTCAAGGCCTTGGAGGATCCACCTGCAGCCTGGTACGGATGTTGTTGTCACCGTCAGATCATCAATAAACACTCTGATAGGGGGCTGTCGCACACCTGACTGGGCAAGTGGGCCTCTGCATTCCACCTCTGGAACAAGATCACTGAGATAGTGCACCCTGTGATTATTCCTTTCTCAAACCTATGAAATGCAGATGTTATTGGTCCAAAGGTGACTCTCAAATTAAAGCAGCTATAATAGTTCAAAATGAGGTCCCTTGTCATATCTGGAACATGATGTCGGATCAGTGAGTTTTCCACCAGCTTGTGCGGAATTGATCCATAACCATTGGCAAGGTCGAGCCACAGCACCGCCAGATCACCGTCACCTTCTTGAGCCTCCCGGATTAACTGGGTGACAACTCCTGTGTGCTCAATGCAGCCTGGTACTTTCAGGATACCTCCTTTCTGTGCAGCAGTGTCATTGTACTCATTCTGCAGGAGGAACTCATCGTCATGTGTCGGACGACAATACTGAAAAATATCTTCCCCTCCATGCTGAGGAGTGAGATGACCCTGAACTGCTTGATGTTACTTGAGTTCTCTCCCTTAGGAGTCCAGACACCCTCTGCATGTCTCCACTGCTTCGCCACTTTCCCTCTCCTCCAGATGATGGTTCTTGTAGACCACGTAGGGCACTCCACTTGGACCTGGTGCTGAGTTTGTCCTAGCTGCTTTGACAACCTCCTGAACCTCTCTCAGGGTTGGGTGCTTGAGGTTAAATGCCACACTAAGTTCCGGTGGGGTTATCACCATGCTTCATGGTCCAAGGTCCTGATCTCTTGCTCTGTCGCTGTAACTGGTGCTGAGGTGTTTATCAACCTCGTCTTGAGTACAGGTGAGATGACCACTACACTTCTGCCAGAGAAGTCTCCTGGTGAATCCGAAGGGGTAAACTCTGCCCGTCTGTGAGCCCTCTCCTTGCCCCTCTTTCTGTGCCACTAAGCTCGACGGGTGGTAGTGAGCTTACTCCTTACGATGTTCCAAAGCTCAACCAGGGCAGCTTTATCCTCCTCCTTTGCTTGCTTGAACTGCTTTTTAAGCACAGGGAGCTCCTGCCACAGATGTTGGATCTTCTCCTCCTGACGATTTGGTCTCGCAGTACCACTAGATGGACGCTATTTTCTAAAAAGTTGAAAAAATGTATAAAATGTCATTTTTTTTCTCTGAATTTTTTGACGTTTAATTAGCTAGCGTTTCAGTGATTTTTTTTTTTTTTTAGTGGATTAATTCAAATTAATTTTTAGTGGAGTTCTCCTGAATACATAATTACTTTTTTTCTTTTTATATATTTTAAAGACTGCTAATAATTCCAAATATTTTTGAAATACAAATAATAATTGTTTTGTTTGGCACCTCTATGTACGGATATATATTTTTTCCATTAGAATAAATTCTAAAACAGTATTTTATTAAAAACTGAATTTGTGCATAATCTTGTAGTATTATTCTAAAAGTTATGTTTTTGGTAAACTGAGTTTCGAGATTTTATTGAAATTTTGCGACCATATTACACGTCATACCAAAAAAGGAAAAAAAGAAAAAGAAAAGTTAATTCAAAAGCTAATACCAAAATGTCCAAGATAGTCTGTTTGTAACCTGGAATATGTTTGTGTTTTTAGGCTCTAAACTGCAGGGTGAGAAATACAGATCCTATCACACCACTTGATGTGGTCTGTGGTCCTGTGTATGTGTGTTCTCTGGCCGTGAAGCCAAAACTGTGCTGTTACAAGAAGGACTGCAAACCCTGTTTGTGGATCAACATCCAGCTGAGTATTATTCCAGATCTCAAAGAGGATGAGGACAGAGATATTGAGAGATCAGAATATGAAGAGGAGAGCAGTGGTGAGTCTTTACAGTAACCGCACATTACAGTTGTTGGCCTAATGGTTTATGTTTACACTAACCTTTCTAATTTCAGGGGACTGGGATTCAGGGTGTGTTTCCATGCCAAATGACACATCAGAAGGTCAAAGGGTAAGTGTTTTGAACATTCATGACAAAATGTATTTTTAAAAACTCCATCTTTAATTAAAACCTTTAACATCTTATACTTTTTAACAGGAAGAACACTCTCTCTGTGAAGACCAGCTAGATCAAGGTAGACCAAGTGAACTTAAAAACTCAGAAATATTTCTTAGCTCTTCATTTGTTTATTAGTGCTAATGTACTTAAGCAAACTGATTTTCTCAAACTGTATTTGCTTTTGCTGAAAGACAGCAGTGGATTCAGCATTGTCTGCCATGCAGTGCATTATTAAAGCTCACCTCTTTGTCTTCTCTTCATGTAGCTACTATTACAATATGCTACCAACCAGCAGAAGTGCAGTATGAGTGGTGCAAGAGATTAGACTTCACAGTGACTCCTAACGCAAGCCGTAAACTTCTCAATGTGAGTGTCAACACCATGTCCATTTAACCCTCATGTTGCCTTCTCGCTATTTTGACCTTGAGAAGATTTTCTTTTTCTCATAAATGCTAGTTAACGGAATAGTTCACCCCAAAATGAAAATTCTCTTATTAATTACTCACCCTCATGTTGTTCCAAACCCGTAAGACCTTCATTCATCTTCAGAACACAAATTAAGATATTTTTGATGAAATCCAAGAGAATTCACATGCATGTGAATCCACATTTGTGTTACTCTCGTGAACGTGCATCGAAGACTGACATGGAAGAGAAGAAATTGTTGAATAAAGTCGTCATTTTTAATTTTCTTTGCACACAAAAAGTATTCTCGTAGCTTCATAAAATTGCAGTTAAACCACTGATGTCACATGGACTATTTTAACAATGTGCTTGCTACCTTTCTGGGCCTTGAATGTGTCAGTTGCATTGCTGTCTATGCAGGGTTAGAATGCTCTCATCAAAAATATCTTAAATAATGTTCTGAAGATGAATGAAGGTCTTAGAGGTCTGAAACAACATGAGGGTGAGTAATTAATGACAGAATTTTCATTTTTGAGTGAACTATCCCTTTAATGTTATCACATTGGATTAAAATTTACTGACTTTGCTCACGCAAAAAAAAAAAAAATAAATAAATAAATAAAATAAAATAAAATAAAATAATAGATAGATAGATAGATAGATAGATAGATAGATAGATGATAGATTTTTGAGCTGTTTTTAAAAGGCAGATAATTTTTGACCAGGAACAGGAAGTTAGGTAAAGTACGTTCCTCTCGTAAATAAGACCTCTGTGAGCTGATCTGTAACACTGTGTATTCTTTACTCAAAAAAAAAAAAACAAAAAAAAATAAAATAAAAAATAAATACAAAAAAATTAAAAATGAGCAACATGACACTTATTTATTTATATCAGTAACAACAGTGTAGTATTTGAACTTTTAAAATTAATATTTAATTTTAAATTTAATTTAAATATTTCTAGAAGGTCTGGCAGGTTAAAAGTAAACAGTGAAAAATGCAGAATTTCCAGATAATCCTGACTGAAGTAATGGTGATGAAAAACTTTGAAAAACTTTGTAAGTGTGAATGAAATAAGTGACTTGATTGTTATCTCAGTGTTTATCTTTGTGTGGTGCAGCTGACTCTGGTGGAGTACAAAGATGTTGACTTTGGCAGAACAATGAAGATCACTGTTGGATCATTCACTAAATCACCTGAGGTTGAAATTAATGAATTCCCTACATTAAAAACAGGTAGCCATTGTTTTTACTTTAGATACACATATACAACAGTAGCCTATACAAGTGTAGCTTACTTATTAGTATTTAAAAGTGTATGTTTCTTAAATTCACTAATTCTATTTAAAAGTAGATCTGTCTGTTGTCATTATGTCATTTTCATTCACACAACTTTAGTATTGTTGAATCTAAATGTTACATTTTACCAAAAGATTAAAAGGGAAGATATATGCCAGTCAGTAAGCATGTTTTGTTCAAAATGCAACAATGTAGTATGTTTGTGCACGTGTTTTTTTTTTGTTTTTTTTATGCGTGTGTGTGTTTTTATGTTTTAAAATGTTTTTTTTGTCTTGGCAGTGTGTTCCTCATCACTCCTCAAGGACATAGAGCAGTGCAAAGGTATGTTCAGATTGATTCAGTTTTTAAATTTTTCTCATTTTAATCTATATTAAAAAAGCCTTCCTCATTTAAACCCAAATTTAATTATAGATTATGCTATAGGTTCTTTGGATCAGAGATTTGGTTTCTGTGTTCAACTAGATGCTTTTCTAAAGAGAAATAAGAGAATAAGACTTTTTTTTTTTTTTAAATAAATCTTTGACATCAGACTTCTTTGTTTGTGAGATAAAAGACCATAGTGGATGAGCAAATGTCATTTACTCCATGTTTTCTTTTGATTTTTAGGTCCCAGGGTCTCCACTGAAATACAGGGGAGTGTGGTGCTGATAGTCGATGAGGATGAAGGAGCTTCTGAACGCCTGTCCCTGTGTATGAAACGCGGAAGAGAAGGGAAATGCTGGGTCAGTGAACTCACACATTATTTCTGTCCATACAACACAGCCTGAGGGCTTATTACAGACAAACAGTAGACTGCACAAAACAGTTTGTGCTTTTCATCAGCTACTATTTTTTGGTAACTTACCATACCTTTTCTTCTCTCAGCCTTTGGCAAGTAATAACATTCCACTGGCATCAATCACAGACTGCATGTGTTTTCAGGTACCGTGCTTTTCAAACATGCACACGCTCAAAACAATGCCTGCTAAAATCTCTTTCGATATTATTTTAACTTGCCTTGTGTGTTTGCATATGCTTCAGGCATGGAAAAATGTTTCAGTTCGTGCGGAAATCTGTCCGTTTGAAAAAAATACAGGTAAAACCACAATAATATTCAGCGACACCATGACTTTTTAAGTTGTTTGTGATTTACTGGATAAGGATTATATTGTATGAAAAAAAGAAATATATATATATATATATATATATATATATATATATATATATATATATATATATATATATATATATGTTTTAACATTTAAAATAAATTTTAATATTTGTAAAATATAATTATAAAAATATATTTTTTTCTACCCTATAAAATAACTAATGTATGATGTATATTCATTATAAGATTTCATTTATTTACATTAAAATTATTTTAATACTTGTTTTGTCAGATTTTAAATCATTTTTAAATAATCTAGTGCTCCTTAGGGGACCCTGGCTCCTTGGTTGAGAATCACTGATCTAAGATCTACACTTTTCTTAAAAATAAATTAGTGCCTTGGATATGGAGGATGTTCAACACCATCTTGATTTATTTTGTCTTCTCACTTTTTTTTTTTCCACTGGCAGAATTTAAAGCCAATGTCCTGAGCAACATGTCAGTGTCTTTAGCCCACATCAAGACAAATGATGGTAAGCCGGTGCTAAGCTGGAATTTAACAGTACCCTGCAGGATAAGAGTCGAAATGTGGCCCTGTCAGCTCAAGGCAGATGGAAAATGCACAGAAGTTGAAGGATTCAGACAGAAATGCTGTAATGATTGGAGAGAAAACAGCACAATATTATGGGTAAATATACACTTTAGGTATATGTATTTTCTGTCATAAATGAAATGAGGCTGTTAGGACATAGAAACACTGCAACAGTGGGCTATATAACCTCTAACACCACAGTGAAATCAAAGATTTTTAAATTGAAACCTGGAAATAAATGCATTTAGAATTAAAAAACGTTTAAACAAAGTTGTATTTATTCATTTACCTTTCCTGTTTCCGCCATGGGAAAGAAAAAATAATTAAATAAGTAATACATATATACATACATAAATGTAATTCTGAATTTTTTTTAACACACAATTGCAAGTTAACATCTCATATTTCTGACTTTTCTCTTAGAATTCTGACTTTGAAAAAGACAGAAATGTGAGACTAAAAGTTGTAATTATCTTTTTTAATGTTTTTCACTCTTCCATATCAAAAAGACATTTTGACGTAAAATAAATATTTAAAGCAAGATTAAACATTAAAGCAAAAGGGCAACATAAATATAAGACTTTCTGATGTTTTTTTAATCAAATGTTTTAGTAATAATTCATTAGTAATGACAATGACAACAGTATTGTATTATTTAAATTTGAAAGAATGCAAAAATAGAAGCAATTTCACTACTGATCTCCCTTTCACGAGTGACTATTTTAAATGGACCCTTGTTTGCTTTCATTTTAATTCATGTGAAATTAAATATGGTGTTTGCTCCAACTGAGGTCAAAGCTAATAATTGTTTTTCCAGTTGGCTATAAAGCAGTTTGCTTTAATGATATTTGTTCTCTGCAGGCATCCGGGAAGTTTGTGAATATCAGGTCTCAGAATCACCAGCAGCTCTGCGTGATGGTATGATATCATCTGCCTTTTTTGATTTCTTTCTTTAAGCATTCATCAGTCATTTAGTGCAAACAGACAATGAACACCGTAAACATTCAACTTTGTCTGTGTCTTTGTCTGCAGCTTGAAGTAGATGGAAAGATTGTGCGGTACTGTCAACATCCCTGTAAGTGTGTGATGAGAAGAAACATCTCATTTATATCCTGTTTAAAGCTGCCGTTCATTGTCATTTGATCACATTGATATTTGTGTGTTTGATGTACTAAAACTAACATTCACTATACTGAATATGAGTATAGCAGTTGTTATCAGTTGGTTTATTGTTCACTTCATATTGTTTTAGTGGAACGACAGTACTGGAGCCTTCTTCTTCTTCTGCCGCTGATCTTTGTTTGCTTGACTGCATTTGGAGTACTTCTCCTGGTGAACAAACTCAAATGTAAGTCTTTGCTATCTACAGCATCTCTTCATTTATGTTTTTCCTCTCAGCAACAAAGAAACTACAACAGAATGTAGAGGATGACTTATAGTCCCAACTAAAATCACCATTATTATTATTATTATTATACTGCATATATTTCATTTAATTATATAAAATAATACAATTATATTAAATATGTACATAAATAAAAAAAGCAAAGACACATTAAACTGGTCAGATTTAATATTATATATGCATTATATATAATTTAATATTTAATCTTTTAATATAAATAGATTGAAAGGTTTATACTGAAATAAGAACAATATTTATTTAATTGCCATTATTTGACCACTTGCTACACTGCTCTAGATATTGCAATTGGCCATTGAAAAATCCATCAAAAATCTCAAAGTAAATTCAAAATATTTTATGCTAGAGACTGATAACCACTGTGCTGTCAAAGTACAACTGATCAGTCATTTCTTATTATTTTATTGCATTTAAGATGGTGAAAGAGAGAGAGAAAGTTGAGGTTATTGTTGAGATGTTGACCAGACGCTGTGTAGAACAAATTTATTCCATATCAGCATGCTCTTTGTCTTTTTCAGCTCCTTCTTCTTCATTTTGTGTTCTTTCACCCATCTTACTACTTTTTGTGTCTTATACTCTTTTTAGTGGAATTTCTAAGGAATACAAATTTAGTCACTCTCAGGCCATCCAAGATGTAGATGAGTTTGTTTCTTCATTGGAACAGATTTGAAGAAATGCAGCATTACATTACTTGCTCACCAATGGACCCTCTGCAGTGAATGGGTGCCGTCAGAATGAGAGTCCAAACAGCTGGTAAAACATCAAAATAATCCACAAGTAACCCACACGACTCCATCAAATAAAGTCTTGTGAAGTGAAAAGCTGCATGTTTATAAGAAACAAATCCATCATTAAGATGTTACTGCTGCTTCTGGCCAAAATATGAGTCCATAATCCATAATAACGCTTCCTCCTGTGAAAAATTCCCTGTTGGCATCTCACATTAAAATCCAGTTACATTTCTCTCCTGATTCAGATGAGATGAAAGAAAGCAATATTATGGATACAGGACTTGTATTTTATTTGGAAGCATTAACTTAAATGATGGAACAGTTTCTTACAAGCAGCTTTTTGCTTCACAAGACGTTTATTTATGGACTGGAGTCATGTGGGTTACTTGTGGATTATTGTGATGTTTTTATCAGCTGTTTGAACTCTCATTCTGACGGCACTCATTCGCTGCAGAAGGTCCATTGGTGAGCAAATTATGTAATGCACATTTCTCCAAATCTGTTGTGATAAAGAAACAAACTCATCTACATCTTGGATGGCTTGAGTGTGAATAAATTTTCAGCATTTTTTTTTATTATTATTTTGAGGTGAATAATTCCTTGAAGTATTAAAGAAAGTCTTCTCCTTTGATGAGATTTTACATTCATGTATGTACCTCTCACAGGGTCGCTTAGCGAATGGGACAGAAGATGTCATTCTCAAGGTACACAAGGTATTTGTTTACAGTCATTTGTGTGTCTTATTATCAAGAAGCCTTTTAGCATAGGAAAAGTTCTCCAATTAATTTAACTTAACTTTACCTAATGATAATCTCATGCCCTATTCTTTTCTCTCTCTAGATATGAGGGGACAGGTGTTGTTGCTCCATTCCTCAGCCACGGACCCACAGCTGGTGTGTAAGCTGGGCCAGTTGTTTTCTGAGCTGGGTTTCAGAGTATTTCTCGACCTGTTGAACCAAACAGAGCTCGGTTCTTGCGGCCCAGCAGCGTGGCTCCACTCTAAGCTCGATCACATCCAGAAGCATGGAGGGAAGGCCCTTCTGGTGCTTTCTCCAACAACGCTGCAGAGAGCCGAGTTGTATTGGAAAATTGCAGTGCAAAGACAAAGCAATCCTGCCATGTACTCCTCAGATATGCTGGCTTCGGCATTGAGCTGCATTTTTGCTGACCGTCAGAAGGGCTGCGCTGCTCAGCGGTTCGTCCTTGTGCAGTTAGACTTTCATGAACTTCCCATCAATGAGGAGCATGACATGCCAAAGCTGTTGAGGGGCCTGCCGCTTTATAAACTGCCCTCACAGTCTCAGGGATTACTTATGGAACTGTGTTTGGAGAGCCCAAATAACATGAGCGGGAAGTTGAAGAAGATGTGGTGGATGAAAAAGGCACAGAGGAAGCTGGCCCAAGGAGTACAGAACATTTTTAAGTCGAGAGTGAGGACTGAATCCATGCTCACTCAAATTGATTCACTCAGCCTAGACAAGGAAGATACAGAGGAAAGAATTTTTCTCAAAAATGAACAGCACTGATGTGTCACTTACTCCCTCGTCACACCAGAACATTGCTAGGATGGTCAGTCACAATCTGTCAGTATGGACTATGGACAAATGACATGAACAATAAAAGTACCAGAAAGTCCAAAAAACATGGTGATGCCATGTTTTTATGAGCATGCTTGGAAATACGATGGAAGTTTAGACATGTGCCATCATGAAGTACCTTTGAAGACTATGTGAATATGGCATAATACAGACATATTTACAGTAACTGGCTATTATCTCCGGGAATAGCTTAAGAGGGAAGTCTGCATGTAGGACTTACAAGCCCAAATGAGGATATGCCACAGTACAGATGCTACAGGAAGTAAAGAAATTGACAAATACACTAAAAATACTTCAAATATTCATACTGTAGAAATATATGTGTATATACTCCTATGTTTTCATAGGTATTTGGAAGGAAATTTCCTCTAACTTACTGTTTTCATCTCTGCTTTTATTTAATGGTTGTAAATAATGGCTTTTGGCTAATATCTATACATAAATTTCATATGTAAATATTGCTATTCACATATTTTATATATGGCTGTAATATATATTTTAATTGAACTTTTGTAATATACAGTACATTTGAAATGCTCTGGTTGTACTCAAATATACAGTTTTGTCATGGTCTGATGAGTGGTAGGCCTATAAAATAGATGGGATATAGCCAACAGATAGCATTTATGTCTGCAAGATGTCTGTTAAAGATCGTTTGATCTGGAAAGCATCTGCTGTGTACAAATATCTGACAAACGTCTTTAAGATGTCAGTTTTACATACATTCTGAATCATAAAACATCTTAAAGACATCTAATAAAGGTCTGTTTGACATGCTGGTTAGACTGGCCAACCAGCCGAAGCGGGAGACCAAGTCCAGTAAACTATCAGACTTGAAGTGGATAGAGACAATTAGAGTCTATAAAAAGAAGCTAGGGAGGGGGCAGCATAAAAATATCGTACACCAGACCTGCTGCAGACTAAAAATAATCACTGTTATTTGAGAAGCGCGGTCTGTAATGTGCGTGACGTCCTCAAGCTGCATGACTGAAGAAACTAGAAACACATAATTAACCTACTTAGTGGCCCTAAAGCTGCCTGGGAAAGCTGCCATGAATCAGGTATAGGCCTAATGAATCTAAATAATAATTCTTCCGCTTTAACTTGTTGTGTATTTTAAAAAGCAGAGGCATTCTCAGTGTCATTAAACAAGTTCCAGAATGAGTCTGAAGCAGGTGACATGTGTTACATTTCTCCGCGCTGGAAGCCTGGAAACATTGTAATTACATAGCCTACATATAAAATGGAGTTAAAACATTGGCTGATACTTAGGGTACAGATCAAGTGTTGGTAAATGTGATTCAATAGGACATCTACTCGTGCACCAGGCAGAACACAACGAAGTTATATGTTTACTATGTTTACTATATGGCGAAGACTTTCTCTTAATATTCATGACCAGCCCATCGCCATTGAAAGATTTGCTTACTACATCACCAGGACCTTATTAATGTTCATGAGTCAAATTGTACGTTTACCAGTCGATGCTGGAATATCATATGTAATATTCATGAAGCAAACTTTCGCCATAGTAGCATTTGTCATTTTTCCATCAACTGCGCACAGGGGGAAACTAGAAAATACTGGTTTTACTGACAACCAAACCATCACTATACCATTCGTGAGTATTTAAAAATATAAATTCCATGCTGGTCTTTTCTAAACTTTTGCATTCTGCTTGTTGGTTATGTTTTAATGCATTACGGTTTAGCATGCATGGTAAAATATAATTTAGGTTGCCCCTCTCGTCCCCTAAACTAATATCGTAACTAAAAAAATAAAAAAAATAAAAATAAAAGTCAACCACTGCTACTCCAAATGTCATATTTAGCTGCTTGGCTTTAGAAACTTGAAAAGAAAACTGGAATTTCTTATAGTATTTTGACATAAATACTAATACAATTAATAGATTTAAACTAACACAAGACAATAAACAAGAAAAATATAGGTTACAGTAATAACGTGAAATTAGAACATTTAAAATCACTTTTTTTTTAAATGCAATCATTTAGAGAATAATTATCACAGCTAAGCAGCACTAACAATTAATCTATTGTCTAAAATGATTATTCATGAAAGCAGTGGCTTTATTTATTTAACAAAGTTCTTACACCTTAAACACTATGATTTTTTTATATATATAACATAATACACCATATTATAAGTCTTTGTAAATTAAATGAATTGTAAATGAAATCAACTTTATTTCCTGATTTTAAAATCATCACATGTCATTCTAATAGTAAACTTTGTGGAAAGTGGGAGTTTGAAGCACTCAGCATTAGTGTGAGAGTAATGTCACTCTCACGGATGTTCTTCCTGTCTGCTGTGCTCTGCGTGGCCCTTTTTCATCTAATTTTGGGTCAGAACTGCTCAGAGCACTGTAAAGCATGCGGGGGCCCAGAGAAAGACCAGTGCCTTCAGTGCCACACCGGATTCATCCTGCATGACAACCTGTGCGTGGGTGAGATGAACAGACTGTACTCTCGATTCACCTCATGGTCTGTTTCACTCTGAAGTTCACTTCTACATTCTTACACTGACAGATATTGATGAATGTGGTACTGATCTGGATCGGTGTCCTGATAACACATACTGCTTCAACACCCATGGCTCTTATGAATGCAAAGGTCAGTGTGTTTTATCCTCAACACATGGATCAGCAGAGTAACACATTTTACACTTACACTTAATATGATTTGTGGTTTAATACAGTATAAAAGTAACGTTACATGCACTTACTTTTATAATAACAACAAACTATGCATAATTGCATGCAAGTAACCCTAAACCAAACCCTAGTTATAAACCTAAGCATAGTAAGTACATGTAATTAATTAATATTACTCAGTAAATATATATAATTACACTGTAATAAGGACACCTTAAAATAAAGTGTAACCAAGTTGTTTTATTATTTGCCCTTTTTCAGGATGCGATTAAGGCCTGTGTTGGTTGTATTGGTGGAGGACCTGCCCGCTGTAGAAAATGTGCTGCTGGTTACAGATCATCAGGCATGAGATGCATAGGTGAGTTTTGGTCTATATACATAACTAGTTATTTATTGTCTAGTTGTTCAACCTCTGTAGTATAAAATATGGGTAGTACTTAATTTCCAGAGATATCGTCGAATTGCACAGATACTACTTAAACTGAACTGAGTTGGATGTTGACATCACTGAATTTAATGATGAACTGCCTTTAACTGAAAATTTAGGATTTACCATTGTAATTTTGCATTATTGACACACTATTTTCCTATTTAATACTGTAAAGCTGCTTTGACTGAAAGCTCCTTTATAAATAAAGGTGACTTGACTTGACTAGTATAAAAAAAAATATTAAAATCTAAAACTCAACTAAAATATGTTCTAAAAATGTTTGCCAATGTTCTCATTAAGTTACAAACATACAGTTCTGAGAATGTTCCTTGTTAGCTGGGTAAAAACACTGCAGGGTGTGGACAGAAGGAAGTTCAACTAGTGTTTTTAGGTAATTTGAGAACAAAAATCTTAATTATTTTTGTCAGCTGATAGTGTCACATCTGGGATTATGCAAATATCAGCCTAAAGACATCAGCATTCTAAATGCATAAAAGGGCAGAATTTTAAATAAATTAGAACGTCTAAGTATGTTTTTATTTATTTATTTTTTTACTTTTATAAATCCCATTTTAGACTTGCTTTGTTTTGCTGAATAATGTAAAAAAAAAAAAGTTCCTTAATCGTGATTGCCATACTATTAATGGCTGGACTAATTAATTTAAAATATATTATAGTTTAATTTGAGAATTTGCTGCTTTTGTATCAAGCTTGAAAACATACAAGAACAGCAAATTAATCTCTTCTGTAATGACACATATTAGTTCTTCAGCAATGGTACCATCTTGTGGCTACAAGAAACATTTCCACCAAGAATGTTAAGAACAACAACAACAAAAACTCGAACTAATTATCATTTTTTTCAATACATATATTGTTATTTTTAATTATTTAGTATTTAGCAACAAAACTATTTGCTCTATAATTGTAGTTGTCTATTTATCTCATTTTTTAAATTTGCATTACATGTATATTTGATCTCTGGGCCAGAAATCGCAGCAGTATTTTGTTTCCCCTGCAGATATAGACTGAGGAGGAATTGGCCTGTCCTGGGGTCAATATGTTCTGTGTGAATACAGAGGGCTCTTTTCACTGTCAGTGTGCAGTGGGTTACAAACGCAGAGGCGACACCTGTGAGAGGAGCCAGACGACAAGTGAGCTCAAACATCATTTGATTTTTTTTCTCACAGATATGAAATAACACAGGTATAATCTGCGTACCAAAGAGTCTGCGTTCATGTTATTTTAGTATTATTGAGTATTGATGATATATTAGCATTAATTTTCATTTATTTGTTTGTTTCTTTTAAAGTTTTTTTTCAGTGTTCAGTGTTTTTGTCATTTTTATTAGTTTAAAAATATTATTATTATTTTAGTTCAAGTTAAAGGGATAGTCCTCCCAAAAATGAATATTCTGTCATTAATTACTCACCCTCATTCATCATCTTCAGAACACAAACTGATATAATTTTGATGAAATCTGAGAGCTTTCTGACCCTGCATAGACAGCAACACAACTGACACGTTCAAGGCTCAGAAAGGTAGTAAGGACATTGTTAAAATAGTCCATGTGACATCAGTGGTTCAACTGTAATTTTATGAAGCTACGAGAACACTTTTTGTGTGCAAAGAAAACAAAAATAATGACCTTTTTGCATTTAACTGCATTTAAATCACATAATGTAACACAAAATGCACTTGTAGATGTTTTTGAAACGTCTTCCTGTCTCTCTCCTCAGCGTCTGAAGAAAAGAGTCTTTTTGACGACACTCAGGAGGATGAAATCGTGGTTATGCAGCAGATGTTCTTCGGTGTTGTGCTGTGTGCATTGGACACATTGGCGGCTAAAGGGGACTTGGTGTTCACCTCCATCTTTATGGGGGCAGTGGCAGCCATGGCAGGATACTGGCTCTCTGATAAGAGCGACCGAGTGATAGATTCCATCTTGAAGGGGAGATAAATACAAAGTTTACTACTTGTGAGCTGGGCCATTTCATACACCATATGATGGTATGTTCACACACACAGCCCAAGGAAGCTGCTATAAGCAACATTTTGTGTGGTATTCAAAAATAAAGCAATGAGCCACAATAGGCCGTCCATTACTGTGATTTTACTAACACATGGCCTACAACTGGCTTATTGCTTTTATAAAATGGCAGCAACAGCAGTATGTTCAAGAAGTGTAATGAGCATGAACTTTTCTTACCTCAAATGGTTTTTAATTTGACTAGCAATGTGACAACTTGGTGTATTCTTATTTCACTTATAAGTTGACTGCTGTATACTGGGAATCAGTTGTTTTTGATTATTAATTTGGGCACTGGGAACGGCCGTAAAAATAATATCCATCTGATGTCATTTTTTATTGTGGCCTTTGCCATTTTAGTATAGCCTTCAGGTAATCTACATATGCTGTAGAAATGTATTTGTGAGTGTACATAATGTTTAAAAGTTTGGTTTTCATAAGGTTTTTTAACATCTCTTCTCATCAAGGCTGCATTTACTTGATTAAAAATACAGTAAAAAAACAATAATATTGTGGAATATTTTTACAATTTAAAAAACTGTTGTCTATTTTAATATATTGTAAAATGTAATTTATTCAGCATCATTACTCCAGTCTTCAGTGTCACATGATCCTTCAGAAATCATTATAATATGCCTATTGCTGCTCAAGAAACATTTCTTATTATTAAAGTTAAAAATTGTTATAATTAATATTTAAATTTAAATAATAACAAAAAAAATCTAAATATTTTTGTGGAAAGTGTGATATCATTTTTTCCAAGATTCTTTGATGAATACATCTATAAAATTTTATTAAAAATAAATCAGAATTTATTTGTAATTTACTTTGTTCTCCTCTTTAACATCCCTTTTGATCAATTTAATGTGACCTGGCTAAATATATATATATATATATATATATATATATATATATATATATATATTTTTTTTTTTTTTTTAAATCTTACAGAACCAAACTTTTGAACAGTTGTGTATGTAACAGCAATATACAATGGATTTGTATGAGGACAAACACACTTTGGACTTCGACTAATAAACTTTTATTTGTTTTTAAATGAAACAGCATATCTCAGAAAGAAAGTCACTTTTATTTAATGGATATAAACAAGCCGACTGACACTCAAGAATAGCTTTTTTTGGTGGGGGGGTGGGGGGGGTGGGGGGTACAACACATACAATAGCAAATATCAGGAAGGTTGAGGACTTTAAAAACATCGAACATGACACAGATTTCACACCGAACACCCCAGTCGCGCCTGCTAGGCTCTCGCACCGCCAACTTTCTCCAACACACGCAGCATTCATACCCTGTAACAATCCTTTTTGCATACACTAACACAATCATGCAAGCATATCCCACACTCTTTTAGCGTCTCAGATCTGCACCCTGAAAACATGCGAACACTTTTATTTAGTTGCACGGGCAATCCACTGGCAGTGGGCAGGAAGATGTGGGTGAGGACACACCATTCTCAAACACATTACACCATCATGATGCCAATGCGTCTCATCCGTGACGACTGGTGCACCATGGGAAAATGAACCCCACGTTCACACGGTATCATTCAGCATGCTGACACTCACATTGGACTTGTTTGCACTGCTGTACAGAAAAAGAACAGTAAACTAATTTCATGTACAAATCTTACAGTCCCAAACTGACATATTCAAAAAAGCATGAACCATAAAAAAACATAACATAAATAAATATATTAAAAAAGTAAAAACAATGTTTTTTTTGTTTTGTTTTTAAGAAGAATTATACTATTTCTTTTCTGGCATTTGTCACAGTGGTTTGTATCATCCAGAGGTTTGCATTTTTTGACATCGTGAAATAAAAGAAACAATGCAACTGGCACACAACTAATATAAATATAGAGAGAAATCTTCACTTTTGTTCTCTTTATTTTGGGCCCTTGCTCAAACCAGAGGCCCTTTGACATACGTCATAGTTTTATAAACCCTACAGGGCTGAATCTTCTTTCTGTCTTTCTTTCTTTCTTTCATTATTAATAATTTCTGCGTAGAGATCCATTAGACCTTTAGTCTAATGTTAGACTTCACCACAGCCCAGAGTTGGCACATAATGTACATAATCATGCATCGTCACCACATAAGTCAACATTTCTCTTTTTTTCTTTGTTCTACATAATATATCTCTTCTCAAGGCAGGAGATCTTCCCCTACTTCAAGTATTCAATAATAAAAGGTCCTGAAGGTGGAGGACTGCAATATGTCTGACGTCTTTTTTGTCCTTATAGTACAATTATAGACTTGCACAACAGACAGGCAGACAGACAGGTAGACAGACATATACATTAGAACAGCAGATCAAACACTCTTCTAGTGTTTGAAACTGAGTCAGAAACATCCAGTATTCACATGGTGGACATATTCTGGATCAGTGTTCATCAGTCACAATAGTTAAAGAAACGTAGGAATATTCTAGATCACAGCGACAATGATGCGCTCACGTCATGAAAGAATTACCGTGAAGTTTCCGACTTCTAACTTGTTCATTGTGACATGTTCATAATGACCAAAATCTTAACATTAAAGAAACTGTATGTAAGTGTGTATTACCTTTCACCTTGACTTTCAAAATCATTCTTCTGACTTCTAATAAGGCGAATGGCTTGTTTCTTTTATTCTCCCCTCAAACATCTGGGAGTTTGTAAGTTTGGTGAGATTGCTTTACGACATTATGACAGTTGTATATTGTGAATTCCACTTAACTGTAGGAGCTCAAAAGTCACAGAAATACATACAGTTAGCCTACTTTAAACTAATTTCACGTCATTTTATTATAGCTTAGGTACACAATGCACTTTCTTTGACCCTCAAGATTTGAGGATTGGCATAAAAATTAATCATTTCTGAGCCCAAAGATACAAACTTCTCGGAGCAGAATCTTTTGAATGCGGTAATTCTGACATTATGTGAACACAGAACAGAAACATATGTGATTCTTGGACTAATGTGAAGGCGCCTGAATAACGAGAAGGTGAAATGCAACATGGAAGCACAGACAGGTCATTTAACAGTCTGATCTTGGCTATATTTTGGGCTTTGCCAAAGTCATAATGTGAACTTCACAACTACAGACAACAGCAGTGAAATGACACAAGACAATGCAAAACAACTGTTAACATATCCCAGCCATCTCAATGTGTTCTTCCACTTGAAACTATGTTTATGCTTCTTAAAGACATAGTCCACCCTAAAATGAAAATTGTCATTTACTCCCCCTCATGTCACCCCATGAGTTACTTTCTTCTGCTGAACGCTAAAGAAGATATTTTGAAGACTGTTGGTAATCGAACAGCCATTGTCATTGCCATTGACTTCCATTATATTTTTTGACCATACAATGGAGTCATATATACAATTATGTCAGAACGCCAGCTCCTGTGTCAGTAGCATCACACGCATGCGTTATGGTACTCTCGTGAATGCACGCTGAAGACTGATACAGAAGAGAAAAATGGTTGAATAAAATTATTATTTATTTATTTATTTATTTATTTTTTGGCGCACAAAAAGTATTCTCGTAGCTTCATAACATTAAGGTGGAACCACTGATTACATGGACTATTTTAATGATGTCCTTACTACCTTTCTGGGCCTTGAACTTGTCAGTTGTGTTGTGGTCTATGGAGGGTCAGAAAGCTCTCGGATTTTATCAAAAATATCTTAATTTGTGTTCTGAAAATGAAAGAAAATCTTACAGGTTTGGAATGACATGAGGGTGAGTAATTAATGACAGAATTTTCATTTTCAGGTGAACTAATCCTTTAAGGTGTGTTTACAATGACAGTGATGAAATCCACCTCAGGTCACCCAAAATAAAATTTTTGTTCAGATCTCATTGCCGTTTGATTTTTTTTTTTTTTGTTCTTTTTGTGAGGTGCAACATGTTCTATACAACACTTTTTCTAGCTGAAGATCTAGTTTCTTGATTCCGCACATGTCCTGTGAAAGACCTTTTGCGTTCTTTTTTTGCATAGACCCCAGTGCCAAGATCTTGTAATTGGAGCACTGTGAGGGCCAAACAGACAATGATAACACACACGACTCAAACACACCGAGAAAAAAAAAGTTTCCTTTGATTTCTGACACAATAGTCTGACCACAGTAGACACACTTTATTTAGCTAGTATTTCTCTATCTATATATCTACTATCTATTTATAAATAGGCACTCACCACCATGTTGAGACATTACAAGAATTTGGCGGTAGCTCCGCCGATACCTGGTGGGGCGGTTCATTAAAGGAGAAGGGCATTCCCTTTATGGGACACGCAGGTTGGACTGGCCTTGTCAACAGACGTCTTGACAAATTCATCAATGCTACAACCTGCAGCAGTAGCTTGGGAAAACATCTCAATTATCTTCCGAAAAAACTTGCCGCCATGGATTCAGTGAGTGTTATAGAACAGCTGATGTCTGAAATGATTTAGCCATGGCTGTCTTCATCTCTTTTGGGCCTGAGCACCAGTTGAAGCACCATTAGAAATGTTCCCTGTTGTAAGGGGTGGAGGTGCATAGGTGCATGAGAGCTTACATGCAGACCAGCCTTGGTGTTTGGAGTGGAGCACGAGCAAAAAGAAAGGGCAAATTCTGGTTAGCATGGTGTATGTTATGTGCGTTATAATCGGTGAGACGAAATGAACTCTTCATAGAGTAGACTACCTCTGAGGTATATTAACTCTCTAAGGTCCAATATACACTAAAAACCAACAATGTAGACTTAAATGTGGCCCATGCATATCGTAGTGCATACTCAAACCTAAGTACATAAATGTATACAGTAGCACATATAATAAAACCTAAAGAATTGAAGGCAGGCAACAGTTGGCCTTTAAGATTAAAATTGCTAATGCAGACGTGATCGTAAAAAATGGTTCAAAATGAAATTATTAGGATGGGATTATTTTACATTGGATAACATTAAAAAAGCAGAATCAAGGCTTGAATGGGTGCAGGCTGACTTGTTGCTTCATTGAAGAGGTGGAGCTAGATGAGAGTGGGCGGGGCAGTGATGAGAAGGGGCGGGGCCAGCTGGATGCATGCACTGGTCGCAAGTGGAAACCAGGCAACTAGGAGCAGCTGCAGTGTCTCATCTAGTGTTGACTGAGCATGGAGAGTCTTCAAGGCAAATGTCTTTAGAAAAAGGACTGCACCAGGAAGTAACTGTGTTTCTGTTCAGTCCAGACTTCCTGTCCATTTATTTTTTTTAATCATCTGAAAACAACAACAACAACAACAACAACAACAACATGGAATAATTATCCTTAAGAGAATGCATCATTTAGCATTAATATTACACCATGTCTATGTTTTGGAAAGAAGTCTCTAATGCTCAACAAGGCTGCACAAAAATACATTAAAAACCATAATATTGTGTTTTGGGCTTGTCAAAAGCTGAGTGACTATTGGACACTAATATTTAAAACACTAAATGAAGCCTTTAATTTAGAAATAAAACCCAGTGTTGAAATTGCTATTTTTGGTGTACCAGAACACAAAGTATCATTGACAAACAAGGTAAAAAAGGCTTTTGTCGCTTTATTAGTAAGGAGAAGAATATTACTCAATAATATACATAAACACACACACATATATATATATATATATATATATATATATATATATATATATATATATATATATATATATATATATATATACACACAAATATATATATATATATATATATATATATATATATATATATATAATATTGCTAAATATTATTACTAGTTAAAAACTATTTAAATATGTTTTAAAATTTAATTTATTTTTGTGATGCAAAGCTGAATTTTCAGCATCGTTACTCCAGTCTTCAGTGTCACATGATTCTCCAGAAATCATTCTAAATATGCTGATTTTCTGTTCAAGAAACATTTATTATTATTATCAATGTTGAACACAGTTGTACTGCTTAATATTTTTGCTGAAACACTGATACATTTTTTCAGGATTCTTTAATGAATAGAGAGTTCTAAAGAACAGCATTTATTTAAAAATAAATTTTTTTGTAACATTATACATGTCTTTACTGTCACTTGAATAAAAGTATTGAAAAGAATGAATGTCACTTTCTATCAATAGAATGTCCCCTTGCTGAATATATTAATTTCTTTATATTATATTAATATATATTCATTATATTTATATCAATTAATATTAATGTCAATGTTATTGACCACAATGGTAGTGTATGATATGAAAACTGTAAATTAAAAAATAAAGTAAATAAAGTGTAGTACTTCTGTTGATAGTATTTACCTGCTCAGGTGGTCATCTCCAGCTTTGGCCCTCCCACTCAGACTAATGCTCCGCCTCTTTCCTTAATGCATGGAAAAAAATGGGGCCCCATCCAAAAGAATAAATCTGATTGTACGTAAAGACTGGCCAAGTGAACAATGTAGAATTTCATCTGTATGGCATGGCTGTGCTCCTCCTTTAGTGACTGAATTGTCTGCAAACACAACAACAACAAAAAAATTGTTTGGCAAAGTGCTTTTATCCACAAAATCTCATTTTAAACCAGACAACTGACATCAGACATCAAGATCTCACCCCATAAAACAACATCATAGCTTTGGTTTGGAAATAGTTATGCCCAAATTCCTTCTTCATCATCCTTTGAGCCCAAAATATATCCAGATATCCAGAGGTCAGCATGAAATGAGGAGAATTAGATGAGTTAAAGGTGAAAGAGCAGCTTGTTTAGATTAGGAAATTGAGCGATTGCATTACAGTGAGAGACAGGTAGATTATACAGAGGTCCATCACCTGCAGAAAACACCAGCCATATTGTAATAATTCACACACACACACACACACACACAAATCTGACGATTTTCCTGCTGAAAAAAGGCAAAATATTACTTAAATTTGTTGATGCTTTCCGAATTTTTCCTTTTTTAATTTTTATTTTAAATATATATATATATGTATCAGCTTTTTCATTTTTCAGTGACAAAAAGAAATATTAAAAATGTATCATTTAACTTACAATCTGCAAAAACACTACAAAATGTATCAAATTTTGTGATGTGCTCATGCAAAACAGGCACTATTTTTGTAATCAGCATCCTAAAATTAGTAAGAAGCAAGTATTGGATTTCATGTGATGCAGTTTAGATAAGATAAGATTATACTGTATATTAGATAAGAAATATTGCAAAGGTTAAGGAGGTATTAGAAAAAACATATGTACACTAATTTAGATTAATTAATTAAATTAGAATAGGTGCAGACACAAAATTTGTAGTATAGTGAAGATACCGTACAAACCTGGTCTGGAGCGGGTCGGTGTCCGGGATGTGGCGGTCCACGGCCTGGACCCCGATGGTGTGGTGGAGGGTGTCGAGGGTGTGGGCCCTGCGGGCCGGGGTGTGGGGGATGATGGGGGTGCTGCTGCGGGTGTGGCATGGGCTGAGGGTGGGGGCCCTGCTGAGGCGGAGGGCCGTGGGGGTGCTGTTGCGGAGGGACCCCGGGATGAGGGTGTTGAGGGTGGGGTGGTTGGGGTCTAGGTGGGTGCTGGTGTGGGCCAGGCGGTTGCGGGTGCTGCGGGTGCTGGGGGTGTTGGGGGTGTTGTGGGTGTTGTGGGTGGGGGTATTGAGGCTGGGGTGGCTGCTGCGGGTGTTGAGGGTGGTGGGGTGGAGGCTGTGGGTGTTGGGGATGGGGCGCGTGTGGATAAGGAGGCTGGTGGGGGTGTTGGGGGTGTTGAGGCTGTGGGTACGGTGGCTGGGGTTGGGGTTGAGGATGAAGGGGTTGAGGTTGCATGTGGGGAGGTGGAGCGTGAGGGTGGTAATGGTCGTCCTCGTAGTTATCAGCAATAAGTTTCATCCTGCTTTGCGTCTAAAATGGATAAAAAGAAGTTAGTAAGACACAAGCAGCATATTTATGATACAGGGTCTGAGATCATCAAACATCTCTAAATGGCTTGTACAAATGTATTCAGTTTGCTTTTACTCAATTCCCAAGAGTTAATGAAGCACGAACTGACAGAAAACAAAGTTAAGTTTACAAGGTATCAGGTGGCTACATGCCTCAGAGGAAGTACAGGAGATTTTCTAATACTTTCTTTGACTCATTCCCTCAAAGCTGTAAACTGATATGGCCACATTTTGGGAAAAACATCCCTCTGAAGCTGAAAACAGGAATGCACAATACTGTGTATAAGCACCAAGGGACAATTTTTTTTTATTCAGTTTATTGGCTGATATTGGATATTTAATTGCTTCTGGCTATTTTAAAGGGGTGATTGATTGCGATTTCACTTTTTTAACGTTAGTTAGTGTGTAATGTTGCTGTTTGAGCATAAACAATATCTGCAGAGTTACGAAGCTGAAAGTTCAATGCAAACGGAGATATTGTCTTTTAAAATTCTGTCAGTTTAATGCCTACAAAAACGGCTCGTAGGGACTACAACGAGTTACTTCCCGGGTCCATTACATCACAAACCCAAAGGGGGCGAGGCCATGCTGCGCTGCTTTAGAGAAGAGGAAGAGAAAACTAGAGGTGCACGTAAAAATCTATTCATATATGAATCGCATTTCTGTCTTCTAACGATTCTAATGGATTCACAAGTTTCAAAATCAATGTTCTAAAGCAGCGGTTCTCAATCCTGTTGCTCGCGTCTCCCTGCTCTGCACACACTCTACATCTCTCTCTCTCTCTCTCTCTCTCTCTCTATCTCCCATTCAGATCATCAGCTCAGTGAATACACTTATTTTCACATAGCTATGAGAAGCCTTATTCATGGACGCGTGTGCGGTTGCCGTACTGTATTAAAGCTTTAATCAGAATCAAACCGTATATTAAAAGCTAACATAGTAGCATGTACAAATAACAGTGTATCTAAAAGTATGAGACAAAAACAAACAAACATACCATTAAAAGCCGTGCTTGCACAGGTTCTGCACGATCGTCTTCACTAATATCCTCTGTGTCTCAATCAGGCTCAAATTGATAAGCAATATAGATGACGCCATTGTTTACAATACAACCGGAGCACATGCCGCTGAGCTGAGGGGCGGGACGTTCAGATGCGCACTAGATTAAACAATCACAACACACTGGACCAGCTAACCAATCTGAGCCCATCACGTATTTCTGAGGGAGGGGCTTCATAAAAGCAGGAAATGATCAGCGCGTTTATCAGAGAAGGGACAGAGCAGTGTGGAATAAAGGTAAATTATGTGAAAAATAATGCGTTTTTTTAAAAACGAAGTATTAACACGTTAGTCTAACATGTGTTAATACTTCATTTTTAAAAAAACGCATTATTTTTCACATAATTTACCTTTATTCCACACCGCTCTGTGGAATACCCCATAAACACAATCAAGCCTAGAAAAAAACAGTCAACCACCCCTTTAAGAGTAAGATAACTTGTGGAATCATCTGGAAAAGACATTTTCACCAGATTACTTGAACAACTCTGTTTGGAAAGAATTACTCATTATAGAATGACTGAACATGAAGTGACCATGAAATGAGTGAACAGATTTAAAAAAAAAGAAATAAAAAAAAAAATTAAAAAAAAGAAAAACTTTTGAGTTTTCATAGGCCACATTCCCACTGTTTTTGATTCAGTGTGACTATAAAATAATAATTATTATGATTTTGTTATTATTATTAAATAAAAATATATTAAAATTTATTAGTATAGTCAACAACATTATAAATATATTGCACTAAAACTAATTGTAAAAAAAAATAATATTTTATCGCAAACTGTAACATTGCAATACTATTATTTACGTCTTCATTTCAAAATATTCACATTTCAGAGTGAAGCACAGCATGGTACATTTTCACGCCTGCAGCCCACGATACCATGTTTTTTTGTTTTTTTTCTAAAACACTGAAAAACACTGTCATGAGCTGCACATGTATACACAGACACTGTGCTGTGCTTCACTCTAAAACATTATTGTTATTTATTTACTTAAATTCCAATCTTTGTGATATGCATTAAGCTATATCAGTATAGTACAGCCCTACTATTTCCTTCAGCAGCTTTCAAAATTAATATTTAGCCATCTTTCATTCAGTATAATTTAATGGTGTTATCCCTAATTTTACTTGTAACATACAAACAACTTACTTTTTGCTCATTCTTATTGTTTTATGACCTTTTTAAAAACCAAAATCATAGAGCTCTACAATACTGTCCATTTAACATTTATTGACCACAAGATAATAATTACCGACTTGGCAAGAATGTGTCATCCCTATGAAAAATTAATCATATCTTCACTCTACAATATCTTAATTCTAGGTGTAATTAAAGGGCTTTCTGAGTACAGAAATTGACCAACCTGTTGTTTGAGCTGATGCATTAGTCTGTCCTTCTCTCTTTTCAGGGCCAACACTTCCTCTTGTGTCTTCTTCTTATTGGAGGAGGACAGCTCCAGCAAAGCGATGTTAGCATCTTTCTCACTGATAGCAGCGAGCAGAGCCTGTTGTCTGAGGGGAACAGACAGTTTGAGATATGCATGCATGATGTACACTGAGCAGCTTTCAACAAAAGGAACGTAGACTAAAAACATCCTAGGCGTCAAATATTTATGAAGAAACAGAATCTGACAGCAAGGATTCTTACTTCATCTCCAAGATCTCCTCGAGCTGTTTTCTGCGCTCCTGTCGGAGGTTGGTCAGATGGCCGTCTCTCTCAGCCAGAGACTGTTGGGTGGAGGACAGACGCTGCTTAGTGGCTTCCAACTCCTGCCTCGTCTTCTCCAAAACATTCATCAACTCCTCCATCTGTGAAATAAAGAAAAATGTGTGCAAGAAAATAAAGAGAAACCCTTTTGTTTTTCTTGTTATCTCTTGATTTAAGACAAAATTTAAAGCCATAAAATAAAAACAGCACACCTTTGGGTTGTCCATTGGATTATCCTTCCGTTGGTCTTGCAAGATATTCCCAGGGCCTTTCTTGTCCATCTGAGGACCAAGCTTGATGCCTGGGCCCTTTTTACTTTGATCCTTGGTTTGCCTTAGAACACATACAGAGTGTCACCTGAATAGCTGAATTTGATACCAGTCACAAAATCCTATTTAACCAAAACATGATATCTTGATCGAAATTAATTATAGCATATTTTTGTCTTGTTTTCCAGTTCAAATATCTTTCTTAAATTAACATACATTTACTTAAGAAGCAAATGACATAAGATATTAAAGGACTAGTCCACCCAAAAATCTAAATTCTGATATCATTTACTCACCCTTATATCCTTCCAAATTTCTATGCATTTCTTTCGTCTGTGGAATTCAAATAAAGATAATTTGAAGAATGTGAGTTACCAAACAGATTCGGTTCCCATTGACATCCGTTGTTTTTGTATTTGTGTGTTTGCTTGTTTTTTGTCCATATAATGGAAGTCATGGGGTACCAAAATGGTTGGTTTACCAACATTCTTCAATACATCTTCTTACATGTTCCACAGAACAAAGAAAGTCTTACAGGTTTGGAGTAAGGTTTGGTCGAGAAAATTATGACTATAAATATAAATGAATATTATGAATATACATTTTTGGGTGGACTATTCCTTTAAGAATTGTTTTCTGATAAAATATAAAGAGTCAACATTAATAGAGTTTATACTTAAACAAGAAAAAGATCTGCCAATGGAGTAAGAAAAATAAACTTAATTCAAAGGGAAAACAAGTTTAGCTTTCTTACCCCATTGGCAGATCTTTTTCTTGTTTAAGTATAAACTCTATTAATGTTGACTCTTTATATTTTATCAGAAAACAAAAACTTGTTTTAAGTATGAACTCACTTAATTTTGATTTTTTTTTTCCCCAAACTTTATTTTTTTGCTTCTCAAGTAAATGTATCTTGATTTAAGAATATTTATACTGGAAAAAAATTGCATGAGATTTCAATGCATCAACTCCAAAGTGAGTTAGTTGAATATTTCATTATATAATGCAATGACATTCTGACTTCTTAAAGTGTGTTTTAAGTGTCCAAATACATTTTGGGGTCACTGTATGTGTGATTATTAAATGCAAACAACAACACAACATCACCATGAAATATGACTCATAATGGTGACAACAACACACTAGATGCAAATGTGAGGAAAAATGCAGCTATTTTTCTAACGTCACACAAACAAAACACGCTTGGTGATTGCTCATAAAGGAGGGTGAACACCTGAGGAACAACCAACTTACCTGGGAGCAAGACTGGTGGAGGAGAAAGAGGAGGAAGGAAGGATGCAGGAAGGGCAGGAACGGAAAGGGAGAGAAGCCACAACACAGCAAACAGGAAGGAAAGGAGAAATAAAATTTTAGAATTCATTGAAACAAAGCAGAAAACAGCTGGAAAGAGTCAAGTGAGAAACTAGGAGCAGTTTAGAACAGCTCCTGAGGTCAGCAAGGCAGGATGCACAACGCTATCATCTCAAATCATCACCGTCAGTGGATACGCCACTGAGTCCAGATCTGCAGGGGCCCGTGAGAGAACCAACATGCAGCAACCCAACCAGCCGAGCCGCAGTGAGGGATCGCACGGGGTGGCAAACAGGGCAAGAGCAATCAGGCATGAGGGTGCAAACCTACTTGAGGAACACTAAACCCTACCTAAAGCACCCCGCTCATTCACAGAGCAAAACAGGGCCTGAAATGCTGCAGAACGTCTCATGCAGGCCGATGAGACGGCCGATTTGAGGGGAATTTCGCAGGCTGAGGTGGGAGGGGATGGAGAGGATCATTCAGAAGAGTGAGAGGGAAGGGAGGAGAGGAGAGATCGTGTTAGGAAGCAGAAAGATGACTGGTCAAGAGGTTCAGCATGTGAAATGGGTGTTCAAAGGTCAGGAAACAGGGCTCCGCTCATTGTCAGAGCCCTCGTACGCCAGCAACACCAAGCGGCAAGCACAGAGATCACAGAAGCGTGTATGTGCAAGTGCAGTAACAACTGTAGAACATGTTAACGTCATATAAGCAGGGTGGAATAAAATACACTAAGATTGCTAAAAATTGCATTAGTTAACAGATCTATGTGAAAACCACTGTAGAACTGAAAGTGTATTTTAAGAATAGTTCACCTAAAAATAAAAACAATGTTGTCGTTTACTCACCTAAATGTAGTTTTAAACATGCATGATTTTCTTTTGTCAATAGAAGACAAAGGACTCAATATGAGATTTTCAGTAATAATGATTTAAATATAATCCAATCCTTCAGACTTCAGAAGACTTGGAATATAATGAACAAGCCATAAGTATGAACTACTTCTATTGCATTTTAATGACTTTTTGTCATTTTTGGCTCAACAACATTTGTTCCCATTCACTTTCTGACAGAACATTCTGCCTCTTCTGACCAAAACCAATGAAAACTATAATAACAATAATAATGATATTAGTGTCCACACCAACAGATGATAACGTTCTGTTTATAATAAGCATGAGCTGCAGTTTTGTTGTCTGCCACTTTAAATGCTCAAGCTCTTTAAAGCAGAATGGATTCTGGTTGGCTGTCAGTGTTTTTATCATTCACTAACTGAGCAAAAATAATTCTGATAGTGATTCCAACTATATTGTTCCTCTGTGTCATTTTTGTTTTAGCTGGTGTGAACCTCATAGAATAAGAACAATTAAAACTTTGAACTCAACTTCTCCTTTCTTATTTCATGGAAGAAAGAAACGCATATCAGTCTGATGACATGGGGGTGAGTAATTAATTACAGAATTTTTATTTTTAGGTGAACCGTCCCTTTAATTTTGGTGTAATTTTAGAGAATGACTACACATCAACATGTTGTAATGCCAACATCATGACAGATACATCAAGTGTGCAGTTATCACACGTATGACACTATGTGAAAGAAAATTGTGCTGAAACTATGGAACCATTAGAATAAATTTTCATGTTCTATTTTTCCTATGCAAAAAAATAAATAAGTAAAAAAAAATAAATAAATAAATAAATAAATACAAAAATAATAATAACAAAAATAATAGAACAGATATAATCATAAAAGGAAAACGTGCACTCTGGTTGAGGTACACATTAGCTCAGTTCCAAAGCCTAGTGAGCTTCCTACCTATAGGCAACATAGTTTATGCACCATAGGCACACTCCCAAAAGGAAGTGGGTAGACAGCAATAAATAAAATATGCAGTTTTGGCCAAAATCTAAGGTAGCATTAAATGTATTCTTGACATACAGTATATTACCATTCAAAAGTTTGGGGTTCTGTAAGTGTAAACAGTAGAAAATACTTTTACAAATGCACTCAGTCAAGATTTCTGTTGAGCTGTTAGCAACAGCATCAGACTCTCTTTCAGATCTCTTGAGCACTCTTTGTGTGACTGTATTGCTGCTGCCCGCTAAGAAATTTTTTAAATTATTTTAAATTAGCCACTTTTGAGGCTCCATCTTGGTTAGGATGCTGCCTATGTAGACATTAGACTGCGAGGCATCTCACTAGGGTTTGGAAGAGAGCCCAACACATGCACAAGAAACAGCATACACAACCACAAAACACATTATACACACATATTATTTTCTGGGCTGTCTCAGTCCACAGATTTTTACATCAATGCAATCTAGCACATATTTACCACATTATAAAGAACAAAAGGATTCATTCCTTTGTAATAAAAACCAGTGAATGAGAGACAGCCGTGCAACAGAGGCATCAAGCACATAGCAGACAGATAAATGCAGCCGAGCCGTGGTGCCAAGACAGAGCACTCACTTTCCCAGGAAGTCCCACATCATGCCCCCAATCTGCTGGGGGGCAGCGGACACAGAGGGGGGAGGGTCAGAGGGAGCTCTGCCACCAGGGCGGGGCGAGGGGCGGGCAGCAGGGGGAGGGGGGCTGGGCCACAGTGAAGGGTGTATGAGTTATAAAGTTATGGATGGAAGTAAATTTAATGAAGATGGCAGATAGATAGATAGATAGATAGATAGATAGATAGATAGATAGATAGATAGATAGATAGATAGATAGATAGATAGATAGATAGATAGATAGACAGACAGACAGATAGATAGATAGATAGATAGATAGATAGATAGATAGATAGATAGATAGATAGATAGATAGATAGATAGACAGATAGATAGGTTAAAGATAGGAATTCAGAAGCCAATTAGAGAAATGCAGAATAGGGAGACCATGAAGATGGACAAGAATTTTTGAACAAGAAATGAGTGTTTTATGACAGAAGATGATGAAACATGGAAGAACAGGAGGCAGAGAAGGAGGTCGGAAAAAGAGAAAGACCAACAGACAGAACAGAGAAAGAGTTGGCGAGACGGTAAAAAACAGAACAGAAACACACATGGTTAATCAAACCACATTAACACTAAAGCATGAGTATGTCAACCGAGAATAAGCAACAAGACTTTGAGCCAGAGCTGGAACCTATGAGGAAATGAACTTACTGTCCGATGCTCAAAAGTATTATAAGGGCTGTTCACACTGACAGGAATTACTGCTGAATGGGAACAAAAAGTGTATATATAAACTGCAAACTGCAGCATTTCATATTGCATCATAAATGCATAAATCATGCTCACTTGGAATGCTGAGAAATTCTAGTATTGCTAGTCAATGTTTTGCATATATATTAGTGCTGTCAATCAATAAAGAAAAATTAACTAATTGCACATTTTTTTCTGAAATTAATCGTGATTAATCACAATTAATCCCACCTAACAATAAAGTTTTTTTAAATATACTTTTATATTGCACTAATTTCACATTCAATCTTCAAATGAATGTAGAAATAAAGATGGTATATTTTTAATATTTGTTTAATGGCATCTTTTTTTATGACTGAAGGCAAGTATCACTGATACCAATACTACTGATGTCTCTGGGAAATTGTTCTTTTTTTCCTAATATTCACTATGGGGTAGAGTCTGGAGCAACTTTACCACTCACAAGGTGCATGAGAACAACTAAATACAGGAACGTGAGGAAAAATTCCAGTACTACTTGTGATAAGGAGATATTTATTATAACAGTACCAACGCGTTTTGGCCTAAAAGCCTTCCTCAGGGTATTATACACACAATCTATCTTCCTAATATTCAACCATAGACTATAACCATTCAACATTACAGTATAATTGAGAGCTATCAATTTTAACATTTATTAGATCTTAAATAAAATAACAACTCCTAGTATAAGTGAACTTAAAACAATCTTCACATAAACCCATTATGATAAATGTCATATTTATGTGCCCTTTAGCAAGAAGAAAAATATAAAGAAATTGAATAAAGTTATCAACACTAAATTTTTAATTAAATATAGATGAATTAAAGCTACAAAAGTTATTGATTCCCTCTTTTTTCTTTTGTTCTTTGATTAACAGACATCACAGCAGCTGGGTTATTAGGTTATTTGGCTGCTATTATTTTAACAGCTGCCGCTGCTGAACGTGTCGTGGATTTGACACGCATGTGTCACGCCCCTGGACTGTCTGTGTGTATGTTTTCCTCCCCATGTGCTCTCAGTAACCCAGTTTCTGTCTCTTGTTGATTGTGTGATTTGGTTCAGGTATGTCTTTGTAATTACCCTCGTTACCCCATGTATTTAAGTCCCAGATTGTGCTGTCTGTCTTTGTCGGGTCTTAATGTTCTGTATGTGTGTCTTCAGCTGTTCCTAGTGTGGATTACCCCTTGTTCTGGATTACATTAAAGACTGTTACTTTGATCCACGTCTCCGCGTCGTTCCCTCCGACACAGTATCATGACAGAAGACCCGACCCACAAAAAGTATAACTGCGTGTTTCCCCTCCTTTTGTTTTCTGTGTTTCGTTCAATATATATATTTTTTTCCTTTGGACCCCTTGGACCCCTTATCCCGCCCGGAATACCTCCTGCTCCTGCTGGAGCAGGGGGAAAGATCGCTCGAGGGACATACCAGACTGTTTCTGGACATCGCTCATCACACCAGCTCCCCGGACGACACGCTCTGCGCGTTCTATGACGCCAGCCTGAACACCGTATGCAGAGCGCCGTCGTCCTAAGATGACCCTCGAGAGGATTTCGCCGCCTTTGTGGAGTGGATACTGGCAAGAAAAGAATCCCGAGGATGATCTCACCAGTTCCACTCCGGACCCAGAGCCCAGTCCACCATCACCCCGCTGTGCAGAGCCCAAGCCCGAGCCCACCGCTGACGGAGAGCCAGAGCTCGCCAAGACCGACGAGCCAACGCCTGAGAGAGTGACAGAGCTGAGGATCGCCCCGGAGCCCAAGCCAGTGACGTCAGTCCAGGTGCGAGAGGCAGCAACTGAGCATGCGATGGTGGATGATACAAGGGAGCACGAGGGCTTACAGAAAAGCCCCGCCCACTGCACCACCGCTGAGGGTGAGCATTCCCTGGACTCTGGGAACCAAATAGACTGGGAGGAAGATATTTATGCAGACATGCCTATTCTCCTCTCATCTTCCTCGGACTTACCAGTCTGCCCTGAACTTTCTACCAGCCCTGTCGTTCCCCTGTCTGATGTGCTCCCGGTGCTGGGAGTCACGATTTGGTGTGTGTGGGCAGCGCACACCAGCCCTGAAAGCCCGAGGCTCACAAATGCCCACCCTTCCTCCCTGGCTCCTCCCTCCGTCATCTCCACCCTGGACTCCGTGTGCCGTCCTCCTCCCGGGTGTCCGTCCTGCAACCGAACCTCCTCCTGAGTTCCCCTCCGTCCCTCCCTTTGTTGTTCCTGCGGTGCGAGGAAACGCCGTCCGGGAGGGGGTGAACTGTCACGCCCCTGGACTGTCTGTGTGGATGTTTTCCTCCCCATATGCTCTCAGTAACCCAGTTTCTGTCTCTCGTTGATTGTGTGATTTGGTTCAGGTGTGTCTTTGAATTACCCTCGTTACCCCATGCATTTAAGTCCCAGTCTGTGCTGTCTGTCTTTGTCGGGTCTTAATGTTATGCACGTGTGTCTTCAGTCATTCCTAGTGTGGATTACCCCTTGTTCTGGATTACATTAAAGACTGTTACTTTGATCCACGCCTCCGTGTCGTTCCCTCCGACACAGTATCGTGACAGCATGCTGTTAAACTGGGAAAATTCATCGCCTACATTAACACATTCACATATATATATCTATATATATATATATATATATATATATATATATATATATTAGGGCTGGGCAAGTTAACGCGTTATTATGACAATTATTTTATCGTGCATTAATGCAGTTTTTTTATTATTATTATCATTATGAAAGCCTGTTGCTCACTGGCTCTGAATTCACATACAGAAAAACCATGGTTCATAGGAGAGGTGGGATGTTGATCAGTACTGGCTTGGGATGGGTGTCATCACACGCCTCAACCAATGAGAGCATTTGGGGTGGGTCTGCAGCAGCGTTCACATGAACACTCACCATAAAATTATTTAGGCTAAGCATCAACATTCACAAACCACTGTTCACTGTTATTTTTAACAGAAAAGAATGCAACGCGCTCGTAATCACGACTTCATAAGTGGGAAATAGGAAGTTTCCAGCAGAGAGGCGCTCTCACTCAGCACAGTGCATCGTTTTGTTAACTTTGTGGTTTATTGTTTTGAGTCATTTGGGACGTGGTAACACACGGCCCTCTCACATATATACGCAATCATGCTGCACGTATCAGAACAGAAGTTCCGCGTCTCCGGCGGGGTTAGCACTCACACTACATGTGTGCCCATGCCCTTGCCGCGCCCAAGCCCAACTGAACCGCGCTCTCTGGCCCACCTCTTCCAATCGAGCCAGGGACGGCTAAACAAACCGCGCCCGAACGCGGCACGGAGCGATCACACTAGTCAAATGAACTGAGCTTTGGGGGTCAAACGCGCTCGGGCATGGTTAAGATTGCCTAGTGTGAGTACACCCTTATTCTCCCGCATCCAGCACACATGAGTCTCTACCCGCCCTCACCCGCACTCTCCCATCATGTGTTGTCCCGCGATGGGTTGTTCTTGAATGATTCGTTCATTTTCGTGCATGCACAACATCCTATAGGTTCTGCACTGGAATTAGTTCACCTTTCGAGTCTTTGGAGTTTTTCGAGTCATTCATTCATCACGTGACAGCCCCATAAGCTTAACTAATGCAGTCTGAGCCGGAAAGAGAATTGATTAGTTCATCTCTCGAGTCTTCAGGTTTTTCGAGTCGTTCGTTCATCATGTGACAGCCCCATAAGTTTAACCTATGCAGGCTGAGCCGGAAAGAGACAATAATAACCAACTCTTTATTACCTTTGTTACCACATTCAGTGTTATGGAAAAGAACCATCATGACAATTCACACATTTATAAACTGTAAGAAATAAAAAGCTACTTGAGACCAGAAACGCATCATGTAACTGCAAGAGTAAATAATAATAATGATAATGATAATAATAATAATAACTATGCACCCATTTGTACAGAAGCTCGTAAATTAACTAATTTCTCCATCCAGTGCTGTCACATAACATGATAAACGAACGACTCAAACCCGAAGACTTGTCAGATAAGAGGTGAGGTGAGCTAATCATAGACTGAAGACCCAGGTAAACAATAAATTAATCTTTTCTGTTTCTTACAGGATTATAGTTTTGTATTGTTTGTAGCGTGATCAACATTTGCGTAAGTAGTAGATGTGTTAGGAAAGTAACACGTAACATTTTAATTATATTTTGCTAAAATGAACGAAATGACTCGAAAAAAAATTTGTTCATTTTGCTGAACGAGACTCAAAGGTCCGAGTCGGTAAAATGATCCGAACTTCCCATCACTAGCTGCATTGGGTCCCGTGATAGTGCAGGTCTCTACTCGGAAGGTGCCTGTTTCTGTTATAATGCTATGATCGAGGCTCTGGACTCTAACTTGTTTTTCTATAACAAACTATAAGATATTTTCTATAAAAACGTTAATGCCCTGGCAGTGGCAAATAGCTTTGGTTTTATATTTAATTTGATTACATTAATGTTATAAGTTGAGATTTACAATAAATATTTTAACTGCTACTATATGTAAAAGGAATACTGCTGTAAAAAAGCACCTTGTTTGTTTAAAGTGTTTGCAAATCAAATGTTATTGCACTTTTGTCCATATAGCAGCTCTTTTAAATGAAAAAAGTGCACAATACACTACTTTTGAATTCGTTATTGAATTTTATGCATAAGAATGCGATTAATTGCTTAATTTTAAAGAATTTTAATCATTGCCCAGCACTAATATATACAGTATATATATGAAAATTAGACATTTTTAGTATTATATTACATTGTACACTTCCACTTCCACTAGTATTACTGCCTATATAAAACTGAAACCTTTCACTTCCACTTCCACTAATATTACTGCCTATATAAAACTGAAATCTTTCACGACTTTTTCAGTCACTTTACTGTTAGTGTGAACACCCATTTCGGATGATGTACAACCTGAACATACAGCACTAGCATGGACTTGATATCTTAGATGAATTACTCAACAACTAAACAAGAATTTAGAAGAAGAGAAAAGAGATATGGAGGCAGCTGTACATGAACATGCCAAAACACACAGATCTGTAGGGAGCAGCAGTCATCACAGCGCATGAAGAGAGGGGCTAAACCACTAAACACGAGCTCCATATCAATATTCTGACCATGTCAGAAACACAGAATACTGATGACCTCATGAATGCATGATTCAAGGAAACAGCATAAATATTTGCAATCATCATCATATTTTACCTCTAGGAGATGCATAATTGACGGCAGCTCTGAGAGTACAGCATGGTTTGTACTGCATCAGTAACAAAACAGCTCTTGACATCAGCATTTTGATGTTATACCCCAGCAGAATTTGATATTAAGTACAGTAGAAACTGTCAACTGATGCTGTCAAAGCTCAAGATAATGGCAAAACAAGGACTCTGTCCTGATGCTGCTTTATGAAACTCATGCAGGCATCAAAAATATTTTCAGCTTGTCAAATCTTATAAAATTCATTTGAATTCCATTATTTACACTACACTACTAATGTTTATTCATTGTTTACTAATACTAATCTGACTTTTATTCTTGCAATTCTGAGTCTACATTTCACAATTCTGCCCTTTTTTCTTGCAATTCTAAGAAAACTTCTAGATATAAACTCATAAGTATTACTTTTTTTTCTCAGAATTGCATGAAAAATATCAGTATTGTGAGATATAAATACAGAATTGCAAGAAAAATTGTGAGGAAGTTGCAATTACCTTTTATTATTATTATTTTATCCCGTGGCGGAAACATTATCACACTATATGGCCAATATCATTCATAAAAAAAAAAAAAAAAAAACCTTTTAAAATAAAATTTTAAATTTTGCATGTTACACTGTCTGGCCAAACTCATTTTAAAAAATGTAAAACTGTGAATTTATTATATGCACATATGTATGCATTATAAGGTTTTAAAGATCATAAGAACACAATCTGCACACGAACGCAAAAATGAATTCAGTCAAGTGTGTCCACATGTTTGACTGGTAGTGTATAAGTGACTTCACACTTTCAAAAGCATTTAAAAAGTAAATAAGTGGCTTTTTCTCACCTTTCCAGTTCTGCGATCTTCTTATCCTTGTCATTTTTCTCTGTCTCCACCTCTCTCAGAATCTCCAGTAACCTCTCGACCTCGGCCTGGGCTTTGCTGGACTCCTCTTTGTAGTAGGACACCTCCTTTTCCAGAAGTTTGACCCGGTCCACATACTCAGGGTTCCCGCGTGAGCTTTGCTGCACCTCCATATCATGAGCCTTCTGTATGACGATCATGGGAAGGCATCATCATAGAAACCAGTTAAAACACACAGTCTCAGTCAATCAAAAATTCCTGCAGAAGCATTCCCAGTTCGGAATGCCACTCCAGTGCATACAGCAGTATTGCAGACTAGAGGGCTCCACAAAGCAGATAATTAGCCAAGCTTTAAATATAAGATTAAATGCACTTATTTGTCTTGCTGCAGTTGAAACAGAATACAAGAGATCACGTTATACTATACAAAGTTGCAGTTATGCATCATTTTCTTTGCAATATTAAAATGCAGCCTTGCTTATTTATTAAAACACTGTGGGCATTCTGAAACACAGTTTACATTGGCATGTTGAAAATGAATGCATAATGGATCACACATAATGCAAAATTGAAGAAAGCGACAACATAAATAATCCAAGATAATGTGGTCATACAACCAAATGTTACAACAGGTCAAAGCTGACACCAGATTCACATAAACATTAGAGGAAACACACACGACAGAGGAACATGCAACGCAACATGCAAATGTGGATTTTAGCTCCATGGTTCAGTGGTAAAATTCTTTGCAATGCGTTTGCCTTCAGACATATGCGTGTTCAAGTATCTGGGTATTAATTTCAAAAACAGATTAGTAAACATTGGAAGCATGAGGAAACAATACAGTTTTTCCACATTTCACAGAATGCCCTTGAATCCCAATTAATTCTTTTCAATCCTGTTGGTTTTGTCTCATTGCTGTTGCTATGCACAGTTTATATGATAAAAACAATAAACATATTAAACAGGATGCACATGCAAGATTCTGAAAAGATCTGTATTGCACCCTAACTAAGGAAGAATGTTAAAATAAATTAATTTACATTTACATTTAATTTTGTATTGCACAATTTACTATATATTATTTACATTTCCTCTAAATAACCTACAACTGCTGCATCCTGCAGATCTCTACTTATACAACAAAAACCTCCAAAAATAGCTAGACTTCGATATATTTTACTTGACACTTTCCATGATAATTAAAAGCTGTACCTAAAATACATATTGTATTGTTCCTGAACTTTAAAGTTCATCAGACCATAAATTAGATCCCCTTCTTTCTAAAGCAGCAGGGTTGAATTCTTATAAGTTAAAGCAGAAAGAAACTAAGAGTACAGTGTCCTCATGTTTTCAATATGTGCTAGTGCAGATCCAGAGAGACACTTACGGGATTGTTCATTTGACTGAACAGCTGCTCTGCTTGCTACATTGCAAAGGAGGGAATCATGGGAAATGAGGAGGAGGAGGAGGATGAAGGGACTCAGTAAAACAGCACAAGCTTTATCATTAGCTCTTCTTTCAGGATAATGATAATGTTCTACACAGGAGAATATAAATAACTAGAGAGCAACATAAGAACAAAAAGAAGCCGACTAAGTGTCTAATCAGAGTGAATCGCCTATCAAAACAGCATTTCTGATCAACATAGTCAGATTTCAAACATTTTAATTGAACTATGCACCTTTGATACACAAAAATGCCATTAGGCAGTTCACTAGGTTTTGAGACATAGCTACTGTCAAATAAGAGAGATTAGACAAAGAAAGGAACTCATCACTACTTTCATAAAGTTCTCATGATGCCCTCTAAAATGAGTGACCATTAAGCTGATGCAGAAAACACATTCAATGAAATAACTGGCTAAATCATTGAAAGTAATTCAGCATTGGTAGCAATTACAGGTTGATTGATATCGGTTTTAAAAATGCAGATATTCTTAGAGCAAGGTGGCCGATGGCTTATATACAGCCAGAATATATACAGCGATATATACAGCAAGACTACAGAGAAAACCTGGGATTTATTCAAAATGAATAGAAATGGAAAAAATATTTTGCACTGTCACCAATCAAATCAGCAAATTTGTGACACTGAGCATATGAATGCCTTTGTACAAAAAGATTTGGTCTTTTAAAAAGTATTTTAAATACTTTTCAAAAAGATTGCTATGCTTAAAGGGATACTCCACCCCAAAATGAAAAAACAAAAATAACGACTTCAGCCGCGACATAGGGATGCACTGTTTGCGTTCAAATCAAAGCACAAATCCACATAGAAAACGTATCCTTGTGCCACGGCTGACAAAGAAGAGTGTACGCATTTTGCGTGCAGCGATACTCTACAAAATAGCGCTACTGTGACATTACGGTGCCGAATTGTTGAATAAAGTCGTTATTTTTGTTTTATTTCCGTACAAAAAAGTATTCTCGTCGCTTCATAACGTTACGGTTGAACCACTGATGGCAGATGGAGTATTCTGACGATTTTTTTCATACTTTTCTGTGCCTTGACAGTGTAATTTACTTGGCAGTCAATGGGACAGTCACAAGCCTCCCGGTTTTCGTCTAAAATATCTTAAATTGTGTTCCGAAGACAAACAAAGCTTTTACGGGTTTGGAACGACATGGGGGTAAGTTATTAATGACAAAATTTTCATTTTGGGGTGGAGCATCCCTTTAAAATTACATACTGTACACTACCATTCAAAAGTCTGTAATTTTTTTAATATTGTGATATTGTGTAATATAATATTGTGAAATATTATTACAATACAAAATAAGTAGTTTCTGTTTTAATATATTTTATAAAAATGTAATTTATTTCTGTAATGCAAAGCTAAATTCAGCATTGTTACTTCAGTATTCAATGTCACATGATTCTTCAGAAATCATTCTGATTTTCAGATTTAGCAGATTTAACAAACATTTCTTATCATCAATGTTAAAAGTTGTTCTGTTCTCTCAGTTGTTCTGTTTAATATATTTTAGGGGAAATTGTGATGCATTTTTAAAAGAATTCTTAATTGAATAGAAAGTTCAAAGCAAAAGCATTTAAGCACAACATAAAAATCTTTATCATCACTTTTGATCAATTTAGTGGCTTCTTGCTGAATAAAAGTATTATTTCATTTAAAAAACAAATCTTACTGACCCTAAACTTTTGAAAGGTAGTGTATATTATATTGAACAAAAAAAATCAAATAAATAAAAAATATATAAAAATAAAAGAAAACAGCACAATTCTGAAAATAATTATCTAAAATTCTGAATACACATAATTGCTCAAATTAAACAATGACAAAATCAAGTCATATTTTAGACCTAATATACTCAACATTTAATAACTAAAAATATATGAAAACAAAAATGTGGATTTTCTATTGACAAAACTGTCAGCAGATTCTGAAATTGACACACAGGGGAACAACCGCTTCCTGTCAATCGGCCAAGCGTCACAGTTAACAAATGATGTTGGTAAACCTAAAATGGCCAAAATCGAATGATCAAGATGTCAGAAGGAAAATCATACCTTTTGCAGCTGTGTCTCCAGTTTACTGCATTCCTCTTTCTTTTGCTCAATTGCGATCTCAAGGGACTTGAGTTTGGAGTCTTTCTTGAGACCTGACGAGGCCAGCGAGGAGGCGTGCTCTTTTAAATCTATGAGACTCGACTGGAGGAAGAGCAAGACGAGACGAGAGCTGACAGTGCCACCAAAAACTCACAGAAACACAACTGAAACGGACACATACGCAATCATTGACGTACCTCTTTCTCTGTTAGCTCCACTTGTAAAGAGTTCACCTTCTCTTTCAGGTCTTTATTCTCTTTTTTATATGAGTCCACCTCCTCCAGTCTCTCTCGGTCTTCCCTCTCCCTTTGATCTTTCAGACGCTCGATAATTCGCTCCTGTGACAAAAACACATTTCACCTGAACTCACGGCTAATTGAGCATGCTAAAACAATTTTCACTTCCCTAACACTCAAGGTTTATCAATAAATGTCTGTAAATGTCATTATTCTTCACAGATTAGTGGGTAAATTCACTAAAACTTGCAGTAAAAATGCTGTACAATCCGACTAAAGTATTATCATTGTAGTCTCTGAGCATCTGGCCTGAATGCTGAGAAATGTCCTGTATTTAATTAAGTTTTTTTGGCCATGTTTTTCTTTGTTACCTAATTTGTATAATTACTTTAGAGAATCAGGTGCTAAAACAACACAGTATGTGCAAGTAAACAATGCTATCAGCAGGTACAATTTATTTCCTAAGTTTAAAATACTGTGAATATGTCATGCAAAGTCTGTTGTCGAAGGCAATTTCTTGAACTTTGAACTTCATTTTATATTCTCCAAACACCTAAATCAGCATATATGAGGCAGCTCTGATTTTATTTGCTTCTGCTCTACATTTTCATTTCCTCTTGTGATGTTTGGGACCGTTTCTGGTACCTTCTCAGACAGGGCTTCCTCTAGTGTGGCGAGGGCAGTATCAGTGTTGCTGGAGTCCGTCTGGAGAGACTTCACTCTGTCTTTTAGATTCCCAAGCTGTTTATCTTTATCCCTCAGCTGCTCCTGAAGGTTCTCAATCTGAGAGAGAGGAAGAAGATAAAACGAGTCTGGATTTAGCAAACATAAAAAAAAAAAAAAAAAAAAAACGTATTGCAAACTCAACAAAAAACCAATGGTAACTTTTGGATTATGGCAGAAAATAAGCTCTGTGACCAACAGAAGTTTAAGAAGATTCTTACACGTTTTGTTCAACATGATAATCTTCACAAATGAACATAACTGTTATGAATTTTGAAGCCTAAATACAATTGCCCGAAGTAAAAAGTTAGGCTATAAACGAATTACACCACGGCTGCATAACTTCAATGTCACCACTACTAAGATTCCGTCAACTGTTTAAATATTTATTTAAAATATTGTTTGAAAGTTAAAGTTAGAATAGTTTGTAAGAGCACAAGTATAAAAACAATGAGGCTGTAAAAAGTGGACTAGTGAGAAATTGCCATTTAAAGCATAAAAACTTAAAAGCTTTAAAAAATCATGGGTGGGGTATTACTGGTGTATTTTATGTTGTTGAATGAAATATGAAAATATATTGAGCTTGTTTTAACCACAGGCCTTATTTCAGGCATTTAATCAAAAAGCTATTTTAAAAAAAAAACAACATAAAAAACATTGACTTTGGAACAGTGGAACTCATTTCCGGATTTTAGGACTCATTCCTGCATCACTGTATTAGCCAAACCTGTTCATTCAAACAGTCAAGAACTGCACTTCAACTTGGTACCACTGGGGGTGCTAAAATTACATACTTCATCTTTAAAAATCACATGGAAAGGGAGTTTAAAGGGATAGTTCACCCAAAAATGAAAATTACCCCAACCTCAAGCCATCCTATAGGCGGAGCTAGAGACAGTTTATAAAGTTTTAAATATGGATATTTTTAGCACCAATTCGCTTCAGGAGGCCTTTATTAATCCCCCGGAGCTGTGCAGAGCACTTTTTATAATGGATGAAATTCTGACGTCTATTGGACAGCTGAATATCAACACCCATTCACTACCATTATAAAGTTTGGAAGAGCCAGGACATTTTTTAATATAACTTTGATTGTATTCGTCTGAAAGAAAAAAGTCATATACACCTAGGATGATTTGAGAGTGAGTAAATCATGGGGTAATTTTCATTTTTGGGTGAACTATCCCTTTAAATTTGACTTAAGGTCATGCTATGTTGATTGCTGTGAGAACCCTGCTAAATAGTTCTCAAATGATTTTTAATATGAAAGGATTAGTTGTAAAAACACTATGAGCAAATAAAGTTACAAATATACCCACAAGCTATAGGTGCACTGGTCACAAAAACATCATTTTAATCTGTAAAAGGGTGAACAAACATTGTCAAAATAACAAGGACAAATGTCAAATAACAACAAATGGCACTGACAATGAGAAACATTAATAAGTGTTTACTGACATGAACGGATGTATACTGCATTTACTAGAGGCCATCTTACAAACAAACTGTATGTACTCAAGGCCATCTTACAAAGATGGATAACCTAGTGTAAAGGACACAGTACCTGGGCATCTGAGTAAGTCATATGGTCTTTGGGTTCATCTTTCACCTTGTTTTCCATTTGAACGGGTTTGTGTTGAAGGAAGCCTAAGGATGTTTCAGCCCACAATGTCTATTGCTGACTATGAACCATGGCGGTTGGTCTCTAATGGTACGGACGGCATCTCATGGGAATATTTATGCCTGATGATGCTCTGTATGGTCAGATAATGGGCTAGTTTTCACTTCCTTCATCCCCCCGCTTTTCTTTTTGATGAATGGTGCAATATCCCGCTACCCACAGTTAGGGAGCTGTATGAAGGAGTTTCAAGAGCATATGAAGCTGTTTTGAAGGTAAAAGGAACTACTGGGTTGTTTCCTTGTGTAAATATTTAAGACATACAGCAGGTTGTTTGCAGTGTGACTTAGAATATAAGATATAAGGGATCAAACCCGCACAAAGAGCAAGAGATCAGAAGTTAAATACGGTTTGAAGCAGACTGTGGCCTTATTTGACTCTTGTGTTTGGAGATGTTTCCGGTGTCTGAACAACATGAAAAAAGGCTGAAGAGCCCAGAAAAGCATGTGGTGATATGGTAAGAAGAGGGCAAAGATGAAAAAGCAGTTGGAAGAATAGCACTAGAGCATTTTGCAGCGCGCTTTCAGAGTTCCTCTGAAAACCTCCACCTTCCCCAGCTCCACCTGTATAGATCTGCTACAGGTTATTTTACATGCAATTTGTGCAGCAGCAGTATGTCTTAAATACTCGCAGCACCATATAATTGTATGCATTGGCAGTAGTGAGTTCCCATACTTGCTTGCAGCAGCAGCAATAATCTTCAACTACAGCAATAACCAACAGCAGCAGCAGCGTAGCAGATCTACTCCACCAAGACCAAATGCATTAACATTAGCTTTAACCATTACCATGCTAAAATCTTCAGAGAGTTGTCATGATTGAAATATTTATATTTTGTAAAATATCTCACTCAAAAACTCTATATAGGTGTACAATAAGTTAAATCTGTTACAGATACAGGCTTTCAAATCCCCTTGCTCTGGCTTAAATCACACTCTTCTTGGTACTGCTCATCAGTATTGACCCCAATCATTTCTAAATGGCCCATGAAAACTGGCCTCTGACCTTCGATTCCCGAGTGAGATTTACCTTCTTCTGCAGGACGTTTATCTTGCGTTCTTTGACTTCCAGCATGTCTTTCATGTCTCTGATCTCCCCTGCCAGTGTTCCCTTCTCCTCTGTCAAGTCTTGCAATTGCTTTGTCTTCTTATTAAGGAAAGATTCCTTCTCTTCCAGACGCAATCTAAGTGCGTCCACCTAAACAACACACCACGAGCACAGAGTTCATGTAAAGCTGGTGAGATGTGTCTTCAAGTGCTTATTAAAATAAAAAAATAAAATAAAATAAAATAAATTACAATAACACACAGAATTGTAAGGGACAAGGAGTTAATAAAAATAAAAATAAAGAAGTAAAATAGAAAAATAAAATAAAATAGAAAAATAAAAATAAAATTAAATAAAATAAAAAATAAAATAATTTTAACCTCTGTTTGTAGGATGGCAGCGCGTTGCTCTTTGGCAGTGAGGGACTCTTTGAGCACTTCAATATGCTGTTTGCAGTCTGAATTCTGATTATTCAGAGTTTCCAGTTTTGTTTGCAGAGCTAAAAGCTCAGACTCTTTTTTTGAGAGCTCCTGCTTGAGCTGGTCAATCTGAAAGAGATCGAAAAAGCAGGAACAGAGAAAGAAAATCTTCTGTTATTTATAGGACAGGGAAATCATTTAGTACATATGAGTATTTAGACAACTGATATTTTTAACGAATCATGTCATAAAATGTGTTAATCAGCTATGTTTTTTAATAGGAAAGCTGAAATGAGTATGGGAGTTTTCTTCTCTACATCTGTACTCTCCTCACATAAAAGATGGATTTCAGAACGCAATCCCCATTTAATATACATCAGCCATATCAATTATTGATGAAATGAGTTCTATAAATATCACAATAAAACCCCCAGCTTATTCACGAGCATGTTAGATACAGCAAAGACAAGACACAAAATAATACCCACGCACACATGCACAAAAATCCACTAACCAATGAGATTTTCTGTCAAGAAACAAGCCAGTTAAACAAAGTTGATTGGGCAGTGCAAATCAAACAAAGCAATCAGAGCTCTGGATTAAAATATCATTAAATATCAGTTTAAAAGAATAAAGTCAGAATCCCAATATGTATCTGTCATATTTATTATGCAAGTGTAAAATTTGTACATTCCCAAACCTTTGTACATTGTTTGTTAAAGTGGCCTGGATGGCAGTGTTATTTTAGTATTTTTTATATATACAAGTATAGCATTTATTGATATGAAAAATTCATTAAAATTAATAAACATATTTAATTTATTAATAAGAATTAGCTTATTTTTATTTTTCAGTTTTCTTTTAAATTTTACTTTCAGTTTTAGCAATTTTGTTGTATGCTTTTTTAAAATATTTCTGTTTAGATTTAATTTAGATTTCAGTCTAATTTTAATCATTTTATTTTTTAAAGTTGAAGTTTGTCTTCTAAAACTTTTTTATTTTATTATTATATTTTATTTTATTTCACCTTCATTTCAATTACCGAAAACATTTTTAATAGTTCTACAACAACACTACTGGATAGCATACTATTTTCGGTTCTTTTTCAAAAATACAAATGCATGCGTTTTTGGCTAAAACTACCCACAACCTCTTATGTAATGTATTGTTTCCAGATGATTCTAGACCCAGTGCCCAACGCAATGCGTGGTGGACTTACTGGCACTGCCAACTGTGATTCAGCCAAAGTTTGTGAGGGAAGAAATTCTAATAAACCTACAGCAAATACACTGAAGTGTTTTGACAGGAAACACTGTCAGCACAGCAGTGAGAAATATTTACACAGATCCTATAGACTCTATTTTAATACTGCTACTTCTAGCATTACTCAGCAAACCTATCATTACAATTCCACAAGACATCCGCAAGGATGTTCTCTGCCACTTCTCTGACACTGGAAACCCTTTACTGCACTTAAACATTTGAGAAAAGACACATTTATAATATGAAAGAAGCTCAATGTAATATTTAATCTAAGTATGGACTGATAGCGAAATTTTGAATAATATCACTGATATTAGCAGATTTTTAAAATCTTTACTGTTAAAGTAAGTATGAAACAGCTTTCACAACCCATTTCCTTTCGTTAACAAGAAACATGATATTCAAAGTGAAGAAAAAAAAAAACTAGGGTGGATCTTTTATCCATCAAGAAATGATTGGATTGTGCAAAGTGGCAATTGCAGCGGTGGGGTTGAAAAACATGAACAGGACAGTTGTTTCAGTGACAAAGCATGTTTTTACATTTTAAAGCAACATTACAGAGACAAACTTTTTAAAATTTGGAATAAGAAAAAAATTTCTAACAAATTATCCAAAACAAAATTATGAATATTTATTAAGAAAGTAAGTAGGGTCAATATTGATTTCATGTTTACTTTAAACAAGAAATCTTGTTCATATGATGTAAAATTACAAGCTTCAAGCCAAAATATACATCTTCAGGCTGCTAGCAATAATTAAAGGAACAGTGTACCCCCAAAAATTCAAATCACCTAAATTTCGGTATGCTTCTCATGCAAACTGCATGGCTTCCAGAAGACTGTGTGTGGAAGTTGTGTGGACTTTTTTTTATGATGGTTTTTGCTGTTTTGTCTTTTCCGCTCAACAAATTAAATAACAGCATACAGGTTTACAACAACATGAGAGTATCCCTTTAAAAACAACACATCGATAATAATAAAAATGATGCATTTTCATTTTATCAGTTACCTAAACGCACCGATTTCTTTGTGTCTATCGGTTTATAGTTTAAACTCCTTGATGAAAAAGTTTACCTTGGTCTTCATGAACTTGGAGTGGTTTTTGTAGACCTCCATCTGTTTGATCTCCTCCTCTCGATCCTCCGTGTGCAGCAATCCATTCGCCTTTAACATCTGTATCTCATCCTCCAGGTCCCGAATGTTGCGTTCCAGGGATGCGATTTTGGTGTCCTGGATAAACAATTTAGTGGAAAAATTAGCGACGCTGTGCTCCATCATCTTAAGCTAGTATGACAACTTTGGTGCGATTCTACGGATGGAAGCATGCCAAACCCAATTCCCAACAGATGGGATCAAAACAAGAGGAAGACAGGGATATGCGAAACTCTAACGTCTTGCAGCATCGCCAGTGAGTAGCTGCAGTACTGCTGCACAGCCAAAGCAGAATCTGTCTCTCTCATGCTAATGGATCAGCATGTAATCACCATTTGGTAGTAGAGAGCGCACATCCAGCCTGGGCGGAGAGAGACACTCTGGGATAGCGAGCTGCACGTGTGCCTCTTTGGACTGCGAGATAGAGAGTTGCAGCGTTGCAGCTCCTTCTGCTTTTTAAATAAATAATACAACGTCTTTGGCATTAGCTATGGTCCATCTCCCATTCAGACATGAGAGAACGTTTGCTGTTTCTTCTCGCATGCTCTCTCCGGTAACCCGCCCTTCCTGTCCGCTCTCTCTCTCTCTCTCTCTTTCTCACTCACTCTCTCATCTTTTTGTCTTCACAGACATCAATAGGCACCATTTTCATATGAGGCCTTTGAAAACCAACATCCCTTTTCCCGCATATTGCACACAGAGAGTCAATTCCTTAGGCAAAGCGTGAGGCTTATCGTCAATATTTTGAAGGCTCTGAACCCTAAATCCTTCATTATTTAAATGCAATGTAACATTATACCTTGTGGCACTACGAAAGATAATATCCATCTTCAGAACATAAGCAAACAGATCACATTGCTCTCTTTTCTGTCATCCTCTCCCACGCCTGCATTCGTGCTCTATGTGTTGTAAACAACTCCACCTGTTCCCATGGCACCAGAATCAGCATCCCTGCTCAGCCAATAGGGCGAGAGAACACTACCAGTGATGCTAAAGGTTAAAAGAGCAATGGAAACAAGTACAGGTGGAGCGGCTTTTGCGGTTTTTGAATTGAGGAAAATGCATCAGTCAAATTAGCGAAGTTGCACTTTGAATTGGAGTCTATCACTTTGCTTTTCGTGTCACATGGATGCAGTGGTGAATTCTGGATAATATTTAGCTCCAATCAGAGTGGACCCGAGGGGCGTGTGCGTGCTTTGCATGAGGTCATGCTTTATTTTTAGAGCGGTGTGTAATGCTTTTGCTGGCAGGAGTTGCTCTGCCTGTGAACGCACAAACCCACTTACTGTTTCATTCAGCCATTAAGCAGCATGCTGCAGTGGTTTTGCCATCAGACATTTCTCTTGTGTTTCTGGACCATTTCTGTTTGCCTTTTCAGCCTATTGTTTAACCAGAGCGTGCCAAATACAACTACTCTCTCTAATGACAATACTAATTATTTGTTAAACAAGTCTTTCATGCTCACCGAGGCTGCATTTATTTGGTCAAAAATACAATAAAAACAGTCATTACACTTTAAAATGTAATTTATTCCTGTGATGGCAAGCATCCATAAATCTAGTCTTCAGCGTCACATGATCCTTCAGAAATCATTCTAATATTCTGATTGGCTGCTCAAGAAACATTTCTTATTAGCAATGTTAAAAAAGCTGCTTAATATTTTTTTGGAAACCATGATACAGTACATTAACTGTATTTACTTGAAAGAGAAAACTTTTGTAATATTATACAGTCAAACCAAAATTTAACCAAAAAATAAAATATGACTATGATAATGTCAGATAACTTTAATAGAAAGGTATGTAATGAATTAGGTTGAATAGCTGTCATCTGTTAAATTTAAGTACACAATTGGATAATACCAATTTAGGTCAAACAATTACCAAACAATGCTTAATTCTGTTCAGTCTGTGGTGTAAAAAGGTCGCATTAGCAATTAAAGAAAAACCACTTAAGCAAAATATGGTCAGGTCAGTGTCTAAATAATTTTTGGTCCCAAATTTTTATCAATTTTACTGGCAGTCAGAATTTTTGGGTATAATATGTCACAGTTCACTTTATTTTGCTATCCTCACCTACATAAATGAACTATAGTGTCCTGCACACACTAGTAAAAAATACCAAAAATATATCTGGTGTCTGAATAACTTTTGGTTTGACTGTAAATGCCTTTACTGTCACTTTTGATCAATTAATTGCATTCTTAAATTCATTATTTAAAAAAAAAATCTTACTTGACTCAAACGTATGAACAGTAGTGTATAGTATATATTATATAAGAAGCATTCTTATATAATGCTTTACCTTCATCTCTATGATGGTCTGAAGAGCTTTAGTTTTTCCAGGGTCTGGGTGAAGCTGGTTTCTCCGATGAAGCTCCTAAAGAAAAACAAAGATTATAATCAACATCATAACAAACACATAACGACTTTAGAATAAATTGTTTATAACAACTTTCTTTTTTTTCTTCAAAATTATTTTTACTTGTTATAGTGTGAAGTTTAAATCCATTATTTAGCCCTAACCTTAAACCAATCCAAAACATCAGAGAGCAATTATGTCAATCCATTAACATGTCTTACTTCTAAAAATCTTATTTTCAATCTGCATTCTGATCTTTTTCACTCTTTGACATTTTTATTGTTTCATTTTATTCTCTTTGAGCTCATAGTGAATTATCTGTGTGGTTGCAGCAGTGCTGGCATGGATCTCCTCATGTTTTTCTCTTGGGTTTATATGACTCAGACAGAGACCATGACTATCTATCTGACTATTATGATGGCAAACCACTTACCCTCAGATTGCTCCATGGAGACTGTTCCTGAATTATTATATTTCTCTGCGCTGAAAATCTGCTTTGAATGTGTTACATGTTCATGCTTGAAAACATTTATTTTTGCAATTCCTTTTGCAAGTTTACATCCATTACTTAAGTCCAACTTTAAGTGACATGCATGCTCCACTTTCAGCCAAAAGTTTGAGTAGAAATTGATACCTCTCTCAGATGGATGTTTTCCTTCTCCTTCTGGTCTAATATCACCTCTAGGTGTCCCAGCTGAGCTTCAGCCTCTGCGATACGCCTGGCTCGCGCTTGCTCTTCCTCATCTGACACTCTTCCTGAGGCTGGGGGAAGTCCTTTACTCTGCAGCATCTCCAACAGCTTCTTTATGGACTCGTCTCTGGCTCCTAGCGTCTGTTTCTGTGTCTCAATCCTAAGCTCCATCTCTTCCAGTGTCTTCCTCAAGAGGAAGAGCTCTTTGGCCTGACGATCGTGTTCAGCTTGGAGCCGACGGAAGTTCTCTTCGGTTAGCTCGATGGTGGTGAAGTGCTCGCCACCACTGGCCCGCGACCCGCTCTCCTGCTGGAGAAGATGGTTGAGATCGCGTTGAGTCCTCAACTCATCCTGCAGGGCCTGGATGGTCAACTGGAGGTGCTGGAGAAGAAACAAAAGCAGAAATTAACATAGCAGGACCTGGGATCCTCATGTAGACAATAATCTGAAGGTATCCTCAACCAGACCCATTCAGAAGCCCATCTTTTGATATCAGAAATTTTAGGTTAGATTTGGAAAAAGGTTATCTAGACCTCACTGTGATGTATAGACATATTGCACTGTGTCCTAACCAGGTGTGGCATCAAACAGCATCAAGCAATTTTTCTGTCCTTCAGGAAAGTTCAAAAGCTGAAAAGTGACAAAAGCCAATCAGAATGTAATTGATGTTGGAAAAAGTTTTGTCGTTAACTAAAACTACACTATTTATTTATTTATTTGATTTTATTTGAAATAAAGCTGTTATAAAATTAAATATAAATGTTGGATTAAAACTTTGAACTTAAAAAATTAAAATTTGGAAATTTTGCCTTGACAAATTAAATAAATTTAAGCTGAAGTACTAAAAATACTAAAACTTAAATTAAATTAAATAAAACTAATAAATAAACAAAACTAATGAACCGGACCAAAGCACATAACAAAATTACTAAAACTTCAACTAAAACTATTAAAAACTGTTTTGATAATTTAAATAAAGTAATAAAATTAAATTTAAATGTCAGATTAAAAATTTTAAATTAAAAAATGAAAATTATAAATGTTGCCTTGTCAACTAAAATAAATAGGATTAAGTTAAAGTACTAAAATTACTAGCTAAAATTGAAATAAAAATTAATAAAGAAAAAACGAATAAACATAACAACAGCACATAACAAAATTGCTCAATTTTAACTGAAATTAAAATGAAAACTTTTAAAATAAAAGCTAATTAAAAATATTAATAAATACTATTACACTATATATATACATAGGCTAATACTAAAACAGCACTGATTTGGACCAATGAAATTTCACTGTGGGTGGGGCTAGAATAGATAGCCTATAACGTACTCGGTTACTATCGTAACCTCGTTTCCCTGAGATATGGGAATGAGTACTGCGTCTGTAAGACGCTTGTATGGGAAAAACTCTTTTTTCCTCTTCAACTGAAGCCTTTTCAATCACGCAGTGAAACTGCACGTCCATTGGTTCGTGCAGTGCTATAAAATCGAACCAATGGCTCAGCAGCGCGCTGAGCGAGCCTATGGCTATGCAGCCCGCCATAGCCTGCCAAAATGGGCAGGGTCTCTGGCTATATAAGCGGCCGCTTCGCCGCTGCATCTCAGATTTCTTCGAATGAAGCGACTGAGGCGTGCAGCTCATAGCACGGCCAGGAACGCAGTACTCGTTCCCATATCTCAGGGAACCGAGGTTACGATAGTAACCGAGTACGTTCCCTTTCGATATTTCCACTCGTACTGCGTCTGTAAGACGCTTGTATGGGAACCAGTACAATCACGCCGTGCTATGACAGGGAACGACTCAAAACCATAACTCATGTGGGAGTAAGACCCAGGGGAGTTAATAAAATACACCAAGCACAGGCTGAGCCCTCAGGGTCATCCGTGGCCTGGGTGTCGTCCCATATAATTGATACTTGGTGTCCATATAATATGGACCGGCCAAGTGAAGGAGGGACTTGAACAATGTTGGTCAAGTGAACCCATAAGACTGCTTAACTAGCTGGAGACGGCGAACTAAGCAGAAAGGACTCTGGCCTGAAAGGCAGGGACGTCCAGGTTGTAAAACCTTACAAATGTGGACGGTGAGGACCAGCCGGCCGCCTCACAAATTTCCGAAATGAACACACCGCTGGACCATGCCCAGGACGAGGCAGTGCATCTGGAATGGGCTCTGACTCCAATGGGGCACTGCAAGCCCAAGGAGAAGTATGTCAGGGTGATAGCCTCCACTAACCACCAGGAAATTCTTTGCTTTGTAACAGGGCGACCCTTAGCGCGGTTACCGAAGCTGACAAAAAGCTATTCTGATCTCCTGTATGAGGCAGAACGCTCGATGTATACCCTCAGGGCCCTGACGGGGCAGAGCAGGGACAATTCCTGGTCATCTGTGAAAGGGGAAAGCGCGGAAAGCGTTATGACCTGGGCTCTGAACGGAGTGGAAAGCACTTTAGGTACATAATCCAGCTTGGTTTCAGGACGACCTTGGAGTCGTTAGGCCCGAATTCCAGGCAAGCAGGGCTGATGGAAAGGGCCTGTAGGTCCCCTACTCGCTTAACCGATGCCAACGCTAACAGCAGGGTGGTTTTAAACGAGAGTGATCTGAGGCTCGTGGATTGCAGTGGTTCAAACAGGGGGCCTTTCAAGGCCCTTAGTACGGTTGGTAAGTCCCAAGGTGGAACTGTACGAGTACGCGGGGGTTAATTCTCCTGGCGCCTCGTATAAACTGGACCACCGCACTATTCCTGCCCACCAATCGGCCAGCAATAGGGGCATGGAAAGCCGCTATGGCTGCCGTGTAAACTTTGATGGTGGATGAGGAACGCTGATTATCCAGCCTCCCCTGCAGAAATGAAAGAACCACTGATACATCAGAGGTAACCGGATCTGAGACCATTTCAGAGCATAGAGGCGCCTGGTAGACGCGGCTCTAGCTTCTGCCATAGTGTTCAAGACACGCTCTGGGAGGTCGAAAGGCTCCCGTTGAGTAGCCACACATGCAGGGCCCATAGCTCGGGCCGTGGATGCCACAGCATGCCGTTCGCTTGAGAGATGAGGTCCTGTCTCAAGGGAATGGGCCACGGGGCTGCTTCGAGCAGCTGGAATAACTCCGACACCCACGGCTGGTTCTTCCAGAGGGGGGCTATTAGAAGAAGTCTGTGCCGTTGTTTCCTGACTCGTCTGAGTACCTGCGGTAGCAGAGCAATTGGAGGGAACACATAGAGCAAGACGTTGTTCCTCAACAACATGTTCGCTCCTTGGATCATTTTGCCCAGCACATGCGTCGCCTCCAGTGAGTGCAGATTGGTCTGAGCCCCAACAAAAAGGTCGTTCGCCAGCATGCAGAGGCGCTTCGAGACGAGGCCGCCCTGGTGATTTATGTATGACACCACGGACCTGCTGTCTGAGCGTATTAGCACATGGTGTCCCCTTATGTCCGGCAGGAAGAATTGACAAGCACGGCACACTGCTAGCATCTCTAGGCAGTTGATGTGCAGACCCGACTCTTCGGTTTGCCTTCGCACAGCGCTCCCCAACCCCTGTTGGAAGTGTCTGTCATGACAACCTTCCTTCTGTGCACCGTATCTAAGATCACACCCCGCTTCAGCCAGAGGGGGTCCCTCCAACGGGCTAGGGCTGATACACAGGCCCGAGTCACCGTTATGCGATGGCGACCATGACGCAAAGCCATGGATGGAACCCTCTGCTTCAGCCAGAACTGGATGGGTCACATGGCCCAACTGAAGTACTGGCGAAGCTGCTGCCATAAGGCCCAGCATTTTCTGGAAAGCCTTGAGCGGGTGGGCGGTCCCTTCCTTGAAGGAGGCCACACGACGCTGAATCGTCATGGCTCGTTCCACTGAGACAGCTGCTGTCATCTGCACTGAGTCGATAACTGTCCCCAGGAACGACACTCGTTGGATGGGTGACAGTCTGCTCTTGGCAAAGTTGACCCAGGCAATCTAAGTAGCTGAGGAGGAGGGTCTTGTGCGATGTTGAAACTGCCTCTGACTGGGCCTGAATGAGCCAGCCGTCAAGGTAGTTGAGGATGCAGATTCCCATCTGTCGCCAAGGGGAGAGAGCTGCATCCATGCATCGCGTAAAAGTGTGTGGAGCCAGGGACAGCCCAAACAGGAGGACCTTGTATTGATATGCCACACCCTCGAATGTGAATCTCAATAATCGTCTGTGATGGGGGGCTACCTGGATGTGAAAGTATGCGTCTTTCAGATCCAGAGACATGAACCAGTCCCCTGGGCATATTTGCGAGAGGATCTGCTTCAATGTGATCATCCTGAACGACCTTTTTACCAGGGCATGATTCAGGAGTCTGAGATCTAGAATAGGTCGCAGGCCACCATCTTTTCTGGGGACGAGGAAGTAGCGGCTGTAGAAGCCTGACTCGCTCTGGGCTGGAGGAACGACTTCTATGGCTCCCTTTACCAGCAAATTCATCACCTCTGCGCGCAGGACTTGAGCATCCTCACTGCGCACAGTGGTGGTGACCACACCGCTGAAGCGTGGTGGTCTTCGAGCGAATTGGAGTGAATAACCTCGTCTTATCGTAGCCATTACCCACTCTGACACACCGGGGATGGCCTGCCAGGCCTCGGCCCGTGGGGCAAGAGGTTGAACAGGCTCTAAAGACTGGCTGCATAAGGGCAGGACGCTTATGGTAGGCAGAAGAGGATATTTGCTCTCTTTTCGAAAATGTATGTTTTATTTTGTCCGCTATCACCGCGGTTGGATGCCCGGGCGCTAGAGTGGGCCCGTGGGGAACCAATAACACACTTCCCTCTGTGACAAGAGGCACATTAGAGGCTGCTTACGGGGTGGTCCAGCGGTAGCGAGACTTGGGCTCCTCCTCTTTCTGCCTGGCTGATCAGGAGGACTTCAGAGGCGCCGGATCCAAGGCAACCTTAGGCCGTAGTCCTTGGCGCTTCGGGAAGGGGTAGCGTCTTGCCGAGTGGGAACGCCCTCTATCCTGCCGATCCTTAGGTTGGGGTTCGGGAGTGGCCGGCGTTGGCTTGGCGGGCTGCTGAGTCGGCGCAGGCTTGGGGCAACTAGAAGCAGCAGAAGAGCCGGCGCGTTTCGGGAGGAAGTGTCGCATCACTTGAGACGACTTCTGAGCCTCCGTAAAACGCTCCGCAAAGCCCTCCACAGCTGGCCCGAACAGGCTGTTCTACGAGACCGGAGCGTCGAGGAAGGGAACTTTATCCGCCTCTTTCATCTCCGTCAACGTGAGCCAAAGGTGGTGTTCCAACACTACCAGGCTGGACATTGACCGCCCGATGGCCTGGGCGGTGGCTTTGGTGGCACGCAGGGCCAGGTCCGTCGCGCTTCTCAGGTCCCTGAGTGAAGCTGCATCGAGACCGGCCTCCTCACTGTCGAGCATCTTGGCCTAGAAGACCTGGAGCACAGCCATAGAGTGCAGCGCCGAAGCCGTTTGTCCAGCCGCCGAGTAGGCGCGTCCAGCGAGTGCAGACATGGCTCTGCACGGCTTGGACGGATGGCTCGCCCTCGCTTTCCATCCGATAGCCGTGGGCGGGCAGAGATGCGCAGCCATGGACTCATCCAGAGGGGGCAGGTGCTCGTATCCCTTCTCTTCAGCGCCGTCAACGGAGGTGAGGGCGGAGGAAGCAGAAGGACGGATGCGAGATGAGTAGGGGGCGCACCACGATTTAGTGAGCTCATCGTGGACTTCGGGGAAGAAGGGGGACGAGCGTTGGCGGGGGGCTTGCTGGCACTCCGGGAGAAACCACTCGTCCAGCCTGCTGCGAGACAGCTCCTCAGGCGGAGACCACTCGAGCCAGAGCTCACTGACAGCCTTAGTCATCACACGGACGAGCTCCTCGTTTGTTCTGGGTCTGGCGCTGCGTGAAGAGGGCGGGGTCAGACACCGAGCTCGATAACTCCTCCGCGTCCGAAGCCGCCAGAGAAAGGCTGTCATCCATCTCATCGTCACTCCCACCGAACGAGATCATGTCGCTCGCGGCCACGGAGGGACACTGATCAGGTTGAGTGAAGAGGACCGGCGAATCCTCTCTCTGCGGTGACGGCGAGGTACGCGGGCACTGAGCCGACGTGAGCTCGCTCGTCTCCGGCCATTCGAATCCCCTGTCCCACTGTCTTTTCCTCGCAGGTCCCTGGGAGGAAAGAGATGGGAGGTCGCGAGGGGCGGAGTCACTTTCTGAAAAGAAAGCTATCCGCAAGCGCAGAGAGGCGAGACTGAAACTCTCGCAATGAGAGTAGTCAGTCCCACTGAGCGCAGCGTCAGCGTGGGATTTCTCCAAGCATGACACGCACTCAGCGTGACCGTCATCAGCGTGCAGTTTCAGACTCGCCTCTCTGCGCTCGCGGATAGCTTTCTTTTCAGAAAGTGACTCCATCTTACAATGACGGCGCGGAATCTGAAACAACGCCGTCAAAATTTGCTCTTTTGTGAGGCTCTTTTAGATAGCCGCCGGATGGCGGCAGGGGATAGACCGGGATCTGCGAGCTGAGCGCTGCAAAAGGTCCAATCTGGCTGCTGAGGCGTTTCAACGGCGAATCTCGGCCTCAGCGAAGAGTCAGCGAGGAAGAAGCTTCGTCGCTGAAGAGAAGAAATCTGAGATGCGGCAGCGAAGCGGCCGCTTATATAGCCAGAGACCCTGCTCATTTTGGCAGGCTATGGCGGGCTGCATAGACATAGGCTCGCTCAGCGCCGCCGCCAAGCCATTGGTTCGATTTTATAGCACTGCACGAACCAATGGACGTTCAGTTTCACTGCGTGATTGAAAAGGCTTCAGCTGAAGAGGAAAAAAGAGTTTTTCCCAAACAAGCGTCTTACAGACGCAGTACGAGTGGAAATATCGAAAGGGAACACTGCTGCGATGTACCTGGTTTGAGTACAGATTACAGATTAACTGGTTCAATTTTGCATTCATAATTAACAATGACTTCTATTTTGCATTTGACTGCTAATTATGAGTGAGATCAATATTAAAAGGTTAATATTTAATAGCTAAACTGACCAATTTAGCAATATCTGGATGTATATCTTAGTAAAGGAATCCAAATGAAGGAGACAGCGGGAAATCACAGTGAGGTCTATTCTAGGAGAGGAAACAGGAAAGGATAAGGTTTCTCTTGAGAAAACACTAACTAATAACTCCTTAAATAAGGTTAATGACAAAAAAAAAAAAAAAAAACTGTGCTAGAAATAGTCACAAGATAATGGGGTTTTCGGGTCTATGTGGCACATGTGGCACCTTCGGCAGAATGAGAGAGTGTATGGGCCCAGAACTGGATCAGATAATCCACACTCATGTCAGGAAATTTAGATCATAACACATCCTTGCGCTATCACAAACAGAACACACAATTCTGACAGAAGAACAGGTGCAGACGAGGATCACAGGCATGCTTTTGGTCAGGATTTTAGTAAAAGAACCAGCTATTTAAGGCCCGGCTATACCCCGCTTTAGCTTATCTTGAAGGAACATGGAGGATAAGATCAGGGAAAATGTTCCTTATTGAGGCTGTCCTTACATAATGATCTAATCCATTTAAAAGTGATAATTAAAATAGCAATGGTCTCAGATCAAGCTAGTAGGGATGCACTGATTTAAAAAATGTAGCTTACTTGCCAATGAAATCTACGTTTCGCCTGTTTTATTTGATTTTTTTTTCAAATTCAGTCAATTAAATTTACATTTATATGTATACCACTTTTCACAATACATATTGTTTCAAAGCAGGTTACAGAAAAATGATGAAGCTATGTTGTATTGTAAAATAAACTATTAAAAACATTTTAGTTAATTGAAATTAAACTTTTGAATTAAACTTAAAATATTAGATTAAAAAATAAACAAAAATTTGAAATGTTACATTGGCAAAACTGAAATAAAATGTTTAAGAGGTAAAATTACTAAAACTAAAACTAAAAAAAAAAAAAAATTAAAGCTAAATTAAAATATTTACTAAAAACAAACAGGTAAAAATAACAAAAGCAAATAAAAATATTGCTAAAACTTAAACTAAACTTTAAAACTGAAAATAATTTAATTATTTAATATATTAATTCATTAATCTATATATTGCTAAACGCTATAATAGTTTAAAATAATACAAACATAACCCTGCTCTTCATCAAAAAACATTGTAAAATTATGTCCCATTGAAAATGGTAATTGAAATCTGGTTGAAACCTAGAAATTAAAATGTAAACTTAAATAAATAAAAAAAATTAAATAAATAAATAAATAATAAATTAAATAGAATAAAATAATCAAAATAAAATAAAATAAAATCTGCTTGTGATATTGGCCTAATAAGACCAACACAACTAGAAATCCTATTGGCTGATACTAGTCACTGTTATTGTGCATCCCTAGTAGATAAGAACAACACTCAAAGAAACCCATGAGATTTGAATCCAGGGATCAGGTTTAAGGTACAGTCTGGTTTTGTTTAAAGATCAGGGACACATTTCACGCCAAGCGTGCGGTAAAATGTTCTGCACACGCTAGTGGTGACGAACATGACAACAAACCTTTGTTCTCCTGGCGTCCAACAGGTGCTGCATGATTGTGGAGTGCAACAAAACAGAAACAATGAAACACAGCAGAGTGAGTGCAGAAGGAGATGAACTAAGCAATGACACAAAAAAAAAAAAAAAAAAAAAAAACTGATAGCATTATTCAAAGGGTTCAATTACAAAGAATAATGAGGCATTTTACATTCAGGACACTGCATACAAACACATTGCTAATGGAAAAACCATAAGAGAATGGAAAATACAATTAAAGACCAGAGGAAGTCATAAAGCTAATGTGAATGATCATTCTGGAAAGATGCCAGTTATTAAACAGGATAAATGGGCTGTGATTTATTTGTGTTGTGGCTTTGTAATGCCTTCCTTTGACCAGCAGAGGGAAGGGAAGTGCTGTTTCAGACACAGGAGTGAAGTGTGAGCTGGCTTGTGCCAGCCTGCCTTAGTTCCAGATCAACGGGCACTCAGTCTTATGTAAGAAATGCCGTTTTGGGCTGGTACACTTCTGCCATTATACATTCCCTTCACACAGAGACAAACACACACTATAAACACAGAGGACTCATGCAAACTGCTAAAACAACATCATTTTAGTATGTTCGATATTTGATAATGCATACATAATGCACACATACAGGCATGCATATGGTGGTGTTTTGAAATAAAAAGACAAAGTCCACAATTTTTTTTTAGTCAAATGTAAATTCACGTCACAGTCACATTTTCATATTTAAATAAACATTACTTACACTATCAGAAAAAAAAACAATTCTATTTTATATTTTTACATTAACAATGAAATCAATATTCTATTTATTAAAGCCAAGTATGAATCTCATCAAATTAATGTTTTTAAGCATTTTACATTTATTCCAAAATAATAACTCAAGGCAGTGACAATTTAAATATATTTTGTTCGTAAACATATGTTCAGCTTTTCTTTTTAATAGTGAACTTTGAACTGTTTTTTTTTTTCTTTCTTTTTAATTTTTCAGATCATCAGTCATCAAAGGTCGGTAAATATTGGTCACAGATTTACTTCAAATTTCACCAAGCTGATTACTCACTAAAAACTCTCACAGATCACATTTTCATGCCATTTTAAGTCTTCTCTTGACATAACAAGGTGGTTATATCTAAGTGTGTGAGTTGTACTTTTTTAATTAGTCTTCCTATTAACGCCATTATATTATTCAATCAGACTGGTTTGTGAACGCGCATGAACATAAGAAGTGAGATTTATCCAGCAGATCATAACCAGTCACATCCAATCATACCACGATGGAGGCATTGCCTCCTCTCACTTGACTTTCCCTCATTCATTCTCAATTACCCCCCACCAAACACACCACAGGCTTTAGGGGGTCTGTTAAAACTTAATGGGCTCAGGGGAGGCACAACAGACGCCGACTCCCGCTGTAATTTTACCTGCTGGTGTCACTGTTGGACAATGTTTCTTTAGAAAAACGAGTGATTTATACACTTTTTAATGTTATATTTTGTAATATTTGCATTGTTTTATTTTTGTACTACAGATATTTTCTACAAATATCCTCCAATATTTTGAGGAGGCACTGCCTTCCTTTCTTCCTCTCTCTCTCTACAGTATATATATATAAAGTTATGTTAAGCTCCAAAATTCTATTTACAGCAATGCATAATTTTCATGTTTGAGTTTGAATGATCTTAAAAAACGCCCCACAGTATTTAAGCAAAAATAGAATTTCTTATTTCTTTATTTTGATTTAGGTGTCAAATATGACCTGGGTGTGGTCTTGGCAGGTTTTGTGAGATTCACTCATCCTTATAAATGTAACTACAGTGCCAATATTCTGTCTTTAAAAATAACTAATTGGCTTTTATGACTCAGTGCTGATACTGCGTGCCGTCTGCGCTCATTACCTCAAAAAAAAAAAAAAAAACGAAAAGAATCGAATGCAGCTGTAGGGAATCGTCTGCGTTAACCGCAGGCACATTAGCAAATTAATTCAGACTCCTTAAAAGGCATGACTGCAAGCAAACACACATAAAATCAAACACGTGCACTCGTTTATCCCAGATAAATGCTACGGATGCACGTGTAGACATGAACGGCACACTTGAAAACAGAAGAGATGAGACTTTGGCTAATTAAATTTGTCGACCAAATAAACTCTCTATTTCTACAGCTCTATTTCTGTTGTTTTCACTCTTCCCAGCATAGATCGTGTTTCCTTCAGGACAGGAAGTTTATTGAGGACACAGGACATTTGTCTCTCTTTCTCTTCTGTCTATCTGTCTCCTTCCCAATTCCTTATCCTCTCCTTCTTCTCTTTCTGTCTCTGATCAATAATGTGTCTTGGCTGGCATAGAATTCAAGGAAATGGTCCAGTTATTCCATTTGCATAATTACAACAATTTGCAAAGAGCCACAATCCCCTGGGTTGCAAAACGGCGGCCAGAATAAACTCCATTCCTTAGAACCGGAGATATATGGGGTTGCTGTTCCTGTGCATTTAAAGGGACCACTCACCCAAAAATAAAAATTCTGTCATCATTCACTAACCTTCATGTCTCCCTTGGAACAATAACAGAATTTTCATTCTTGGGTGAACTGTCTCTTTAAGAGCATGAGGTTTGAGTAGAGTTAGCTGAGTCATTCAGAAGTGTTCAACTTTCATGTTGTGTGTGTGTGAGGAGCTCTCAGACGCACTGAAGCATAGGCAGCTATGAATATGTATCCCATACGGCAGCACGTGATAAAGGGAGGGGGAGAGGGGGGCATCGCGTGGAGGAGAGCTGGCAGCAGGAATATTCCAAAGCATCCCTGAGGAAGCCTGCATCACTTCCTCTCCCTCTCATTACTCATTACCCCCCATTATTATCACAAATGTTTCAGCATCATGCATCCAAGAGAGAAACAATTTTTCAGTCAATTTGTCATTCTGTCGAAAAATTTAATTTTTCTGCATATTGAATCTTTATGCTATGTTTAAAACATCTAAAAGAGAAAAAAAATGCATTTAAAAACATGTAAATGTTGCATGTGTTTTGGACATGGTGTCATTATAGTACCACAGTATTTTTATTTAAGTATCTTGGAGTAAAATATACACTGCCATTCAAAAGTGTTTTTGAAAGAAATCAATACTTTTATTCATGTATTAAGACATTTCTAATGTTACAAAAGCTTTCAATTTCCATTAAATGCTGTTCTTTTGATTTTTCTATTCCCCAAAAGATCCTGAAAAAAAATTATTATATTTTCTACAAAACTATTAAGCAGTTTTAACATTAATAATAATGAGAAATGTTTCTCAAATCAGCAAATTAGAATGATTTATGAAGGATCATTTGATACTGAAGACTGGAGTAATGATGCTGAAAACTCAGCTTTGCATCACAGCAGTAAATTACATTTTAAAATATATTCTAAAAGAAAACAGCTATTTATTTGGAATAGTATTTCACAATATTACTGTTTTTACTATATTTTTGATCAAATAAATGCAGCCTTGGTGAGCATAAAAGTCTTAAATTCTTAAATTTAAAATCTTACCGACCCCAAACTTCTAAACAGTGGCGTAAATAGAAATATAATATATATATATATATATATATATATATATATATATATATATATATATATATATATTAAAAAAGGAACACTTTACCTTAGTATTATTTAATAGTACTACAGTTAGTAGTGCACAAGAAATGTGAAGAAATAACATCCAAAGGAATAGGCATCTAAAGAACAATAATTGGATTATGCTGGCTAGTTATACTGAGCTAATTTTGCATTTTTCTGAATCAAACACTACAGGCCATTCATAAAACACAAGCAGAACAAATTTATGTCTTAAGTAATCCACAAAACCATTGTATTGAACTCAATCTGCCAATTTACATAAGAAGGTTTTATGTACTGTACAAATGGTTTTACAATGGTTTTCATTCATTCGTTCATTCATTCATTCATTCATTCATTCATATTAAGAACTGTAATGAGCTCTTGGATTCGAGAAGTGAACAATCAAGCTGAATGTTCAAATCTTTGCTTGCTAGCCAGAGCAAAACACAGATCTTAATACAACAGCTGACATACACTGTATGCACGTACACACACACACACACACACACACACACACACCCCTTCACATCCACCCCCATGACAGATGCTTCATCTTTCTGCACAACATCCATCAGCTCAGTCCAAATGTGGAAATATTTGGCTTTGGCTGTCAACCACCACAGTAAATGTTACTGCATCTCTAACTGAATGATTACATTGAAAGCCAAAACAACAGCTGGGATATAAATAATAATATTTAAACAATCAATTTTGTAGCATTTCTTTCTTTTCCACAAAAAAAATCTACCTGTATTGTTAGTCAAGATGTTATAAATCAGAAAGTTCTCGATGACGATTTTCCAATTTCCCTGAATAGAATTACACATTCAGACATGTGTTACACATTTTTGTACTACTGTACCTTTAATCCCTGTTATGATTAGCTAACCAGCATACTTCATTCAACATGATGGATCATGAGCTTAATATGTAAATGTACATGGTCATATGTTAAGCTGTTCATGCTGTGACAGGACTATAGCGATAATAACTAATTTTGAGGGGGAAATGCATGAAATCATTTATAATAAGACTAGTAATGCATATTATGAGAGTAAAAGTATTTATTTTGATTTCTTGCTCACTTGAAACTAAATGTAAATCATCCACAGGGACAGGATAAATAAATTAATACTGATAAATATGTGACTGGACCTAATTAAAAGGCAGTGAAAAAGAGTAGAAATATTAGAATGAATGAATGAATAAAAGAAAGAAAAGAAATGAATGAATTAATGAATGAATGAATTTGTGACTGGACAACAATGAAAAGGAAGTGAAAAAAAATATTAATAAAAGTAAAATAAATACTGTTATTAAAATAAATAAATAAATTTGGTACTCAACCACAATGAAATGTGAATGAATAAATCTGTAAATATCAATAAAAATAAATAAACAGTGATAAATTTGTGACTGGATCACGATGAAAAGGAAATCAAAAAGAAAAACAGCTGAAATATTAATTAAAAATAATAAATAAACAATTATATTTTTACTGGACCACAATGAAAAAGCAAGAAATATTAATTAAAATAAATAAATAATGATATATTTGTGACTAGACCATGAAAAAGGAAACAGCTAAAAGTCAAATTTTTAAAAATTATAAATTTGTGACTGGACCACAATGAAAAGGCAGTGAAAAAAGAAAAAGAGAAGAAATATTTCATATTTAGATAGCCAAAGACACTAAACACCTCTGGGATTATCACCGCTGCATGCTAGGACACAACAAACGCTCATACACTCACACAGATACACAGACGCACACACACACACACACACACACACACACACACCATTGCTCAGCAGTACATGTTAAAGATCAATAACCACAATCTGTGCCGGAGCAACTGTAGTTAATGTTCTTCCCCACAATCACCCACCACACATACACACACACGCGCACACACACACACACACACACACACACACACACATACACACACACTTTATTTACAGTTTCGTTATTCACGAAAATCAGTGGCTAGAAAACTGCATTTTTTCTCTCTTTCAATTCTTCACTCGTCCATCACAGAGCGTTGTTTTGCTAATCTGTCTTCTAATTCCCTCCGGCCACTACTTCCCCTCGCAAATGTGCTATTCACCAATCCATCCATCCCTATTTAATTTCCTCCGCCGCTCTAGACTGGTAATAGCGAGGAATGAATGCGAAAAATCACTGATTAAAGAATCAGTGTCTGTGCCTTGGATTTAGTTTTTAGCAATTAGTTTGAACAGGGAAAGAATGCGATCGAAGATCATTACTTTGTTAGCCGTGACAACAGGGAACAGAGGACTCGCTACTACCCATGATTCCCTTCTTTTGGCTTAGTCATGCCAGAAACAACACAAAGAGACAGATCTCTCACAGAAAAATGGGAGAAATTGCAAATTTATCACCACAGGAATGGAAGACGTGCATTTTTACTCCTTTAGGAGGCACCTTTTTAGGATAATTTGAAATAAAGCAAAATTTATGAGATCCTTGTTTTATTGCAGGTTTTGAAATAGGTTAATGAAACACAATTTTGACCAGCAGTTTTAAAGAGTTTTGTCTTTCCTCTGATCGTTCTTCTGCGAATGCAGACAGAGATTCACTTATATATTCAGCTGTTTTTTGTACCTGCTTTAAGATGCTCAATCACACTTGAAGAAAAAGCTTACTGTAGTCTAGAAGAAAAATCTTTTTTTTTTTTTTTTTTGCATAAATATAAAACAGAACTGTACCAAGGTCACTTGAATTAGTTGAAACAATTGTTTCATTCTTTATATAAGATACTACCAGCATGCAAATAGCTTTTACTTAAAAAAAAAATACTAAATATGCATGATCTCCAGGATTTTTAACACACTAAGTTTGGGTGCACACTAAGTTTTGGCTGTTTTCTAAGTGAATACACTGTAAAATTGATGCCTGTGATGCAAAGCTGAATTTTCGGCATCATTACTCCAGTCTTCAGAGTCATGTGATCTTTCAGAAATCATTTTGATATGCTGATTTGATGCTCAAGAAACATTTCTTATTATCAACGAAAACAGTTGTGCTGCTTAATATTTTTGTGGAAACCATGGTACTTTTTTCAGGATTGCCTGATGAGTAGAAAGTTCAAATATGCATTTATTTGAAATAAAAATATTATAAATGTCTTTACTGACCCTTTTGATCAATTTAATGCATCCTTTCTGAGCAAAAGTATTAATTTACTGCAGACATCAAATGTTGAATGATTTGTCAGAGACTCCCCTACAAGATCAACCAAGTGTGATGGACTTTGCCACTTTGGTCTGATTTGGCTTATATGTGTCGACTGGATGGTTGAGTCTCAAAAGCTGTTGCATATTAAACTGGTGTAGAGAGCCGTAAGCTTCCACAGACCTCTGGATCAGATGCCAAAACTAGCTCTGTGGAGAGTCGTGTCAATTACAGCACATGCCCACGCTAGCACTGTGGATGAAATGAGCATGTTCATTTAAATGCTAATATTCTGGTTGTATAGCATTAGATTACACCCTAGATGATTTATAACAGCACGAAATGTCAGGTTAGATTCTAATTACTACAAAATGGACTAGATTGTACAAGATAGCATCATGCAAGCCTGAAAATACACTCTGTGCAGGGTTATTATAGTAAACTAAAACTGAAACCATAAAAACAACTTAAATAAAACAAACTTTAACTTAAACTTATTAGATTTCAGCTAGTTGCAACATTTTTAATTTTTGACTTGATGCAATAAAATAACAACCTGAAATAAAACATGAACTTATAAACTATATAGATATTTATAAACTATATAGACATTTAAGACTATATAGACATTAAGAAAATTTAAACTAGTAAAAACATAAAAACACACAATAAAATGAACAAAAATTAAATAATTAGTTCGCCCAAAAATGAAAACTCTGTCATTAATTGCTCACCCTCATGTTGTTTCAAACCTGTAAGACCTTTGTTTCTCTTCGGAGCACAAATTAAGATATTTTTGATGAAATCTGAGAGCTCTCTGACCCTGCATAGACAGCAACACAACTGACACGTTCAAGGCCCAGAAAGGTAGTAAGTACATTGTTAAAACAGTAGACATCAGTGGTTCAACTGTAATGTTATGGATCTATGAGAATACTTTTTGTGCTCAAAGAAAAAAGGGAGTGAACATGCATCGAAGATTGACACGAAAAAGAAAAATTGTTGAATAAAGTAATTTTTTTTGTTTTATTTGCACACACAGTGTATTCTCGTGACTTCATAAAATTACAGTTGAATCACTGATGTAATGGACTATTTTAATGATGTCCGTATCACCTTCCTGGGCCTTGAACGTGGTCGTATCCTTTATGTCTACTGATGGTCAGAAAGCTCTCGGGTTTCATCAAAAATATCTTAATTTGAGCTCCGAAGATGAACAAAGGTCTTACAGGTTTGGAACGACATGAGGCTGAGTGGTTAATGACAGAATTTTCATTTTTGGGTGAACTAACCCTTTAAAATGAAAATAGAAAATATGTATAAATAACTAAAACTGAAATAACTCAACTAAAATTAAAATGAAAGCTGATCAAAAACTGATTCATAATATTAATGAAAACTATAATCACTCTGTGGTACCGTGAGATGTGGTTCTGAGATGCTAGATGACAACAGAAAAGTGGTGACAGAAAGTGAGCACGGTTTATTAATTTTAAGCATTAAATTCATGATCTAAATCTGGTCTTTCCATTAGCTTTCTCAGTCATGCTGAAACATGCTGCGTGGATCATTATTCTCCTCGATACCGTCGTGTTTAAACACAGGCCATCAAATCTTGTTACTGTACAAATCAAAAACAAGTCAGCCCCCACTAATCCTTTTTGTATTGGCTTTCTTTCAGGCACCCGCGGGGCCGAGAAATTGAGAAAGCAGAAAAAGGAGTCAGAGAAACAGAGGAGGAGACAGAGAGAGAGAGAGAGAGAGAGAGAGACAGAGAGACCTCAAAAATAATCAACCACACTTGAGCTAAACTAGCCCATAACACCTGAGGACATTCTCACTCATCCGTTCACCTCACCTCTGAGTCCTGAGCTACAAAAGAGCCATTAGCACCAAGCACAAGCCACCCAACAGATGTACCCAATCATCATTCATCAAAGCCCAGCTATTAACACCGCAGAAACCATCAATCTAAGACGAGAGGACTGTTTTAGAAGAACTAGACTAAGATCAAGAGGTTGCTAGTCTATTTACATCAATACCTTTTCTCGACCCACTGACCAAAAGGATTTAGCAGACTTAATGGAAGGTCACAAGCAACATTATTACAACCCTTTTCAGATGAATTTTGTTCATGCGAAGTACAATTCATTCTTAAAGGGCATAAAAAAATTTTTAAAAAATAATAAAAAAAGCATCAAGCATTGCATTTCCTGCCCTGTATTTACACTACCCATTTAAAAAAAAAAAAAAAAAAATGGGGTCGGTAAGATTTTTTTTTTTATAAATTCTTTTATTTAGGAAAGATGCATTAAATTAAACCAAAGTGACAGTATAGACATTTATAATGTTATAAAATATTTCAATTTAAATTAAATGCTGGTTTTTATCTTTAGGCTCAGCAAATAATTCTGAAATAAAACTTTATTAATATTTGATAACATTGATCAAATATTGATCTAACATTGATAGAATGATTTCTGCAGGATCATGTGACACTGGAGTAATGATGGAGTAATGATGCTGAAAATTCAGCTTTGCATCACAGGAATAAATTACATTTTAAAATATATTCAAATGAAAAAAGTTTAAAACAGCTATAAATTGTAATAATATTTCATAATATCCTGTTTTACTATGTTTTTGGTCATATAAATGCAGCCTTGGCAAAAAGGTCTTTCAAAAGCGTAAAAAATTTTTGAACACTAGTGTATATGTACTCTACACAACTCTTTGAGTGCTGGTTTAAGCTGGTTTTAGCTCTCTGAATTCAGAATAGTACACTAGTCTCAGTATTTATGCCATACTGTACATGGGAAGAATAGTAAGAGTAGAATGCTTTTTCGATTTTAGCCTGAGCTTGACCATCTAAAAATGGCCAAAACCCTTTTAAACCAGAAAATAAACCAGTCTGACTAGGCTGGAGACCAACTAAAAGCAGCAAACCAATGTAATCTGGTTCAAGCCTTTTTTTTTTAGTATGATACCATAATTTACTGCCTAATGTTTCTTGTAAATAGCATGTGAAACGGTAGGTTTTATGCAAAATAAACATTCCAATCGGTTTGTTGCCATAAGACCTCACTATGATGCATGTTTAATTCAGCGAGCTGCGTCTACTTATCAGCTTTGAAATAATTAGTTTTTTTTTTTTATCCAATTCTGTATACTGTAAATAATGATTTTATCACTCTGGCAATGGAAAAGTCAACTTGAGCACATTGCATTGTGGGATGCAGCATCCCATATTCTGTGCTCTAATTGCATACTGCACATTTTGGCAAATGTAGTATGTCAAGAGTATTTTATTCATAAAATCTGCATACTGGGCATGGTATACTTACTATGCACAGTATGCTTCATATGGCATTCTGAGCATCCCAAGTGATACCCTGTGACGAAGGATCCTTCCCTGATCAGCATCACCGCGGCCCACCTTTCGCCTGCCCACCTCCAGAATCACAGCAGGAACATGTGGCCACGAGGAGGGGTGTGAAAATGAAGCACTGCTAACAGCATGTGATGACGTGTGCCTTATACTAATTGTGTCTGGTGACCGCTGCTGTAAATTCCAGCATGCCGTGTCTCCTTTTGTGAAGCCGGTATCTTCAGTACATACACAAGTGTCCTTGAGGTCCAGACGTGCTGGAGGACATGGATGGACTAGGCCTAGTGTACACTATAAGACTGAAGGTCAGCAAATAATACTAAGGAAAGTCTTAGCACTGATTTGTACAGAAAAAAATAAATAAAAATAAAAAAATAAATAGATTTTTTTTAAAATAAATAGGCTGTTGTTCACTACTACTCTCTTTCTTGCCAGAAAAAAGGTTGGATGGATTTCAAACAAGTTTAAAATGTATTTATTTATTGTAGTGTCCTAAATACTAAAAGCATAAAAAAGAAGGCAAAAAAGAGCTTTTTCCAGAATAAATTTAAAATGTATGCCAAATATTTATGATGAAAAAACAGTGTTGGTTAAGGAAATGTATATTTTTAAATTGAAAATATGCTTTGTTTAAACCTTAAAATGCCAAAATATATTGCAATATGTACTTCAAGGGGCAGAAATTTAAATACATTTAAAATCTATGCTAACTGTATGATGAAAAGACAATGTTGGTTAAGTAAATCTATTTTTCAAATTAAAAATATATTTTGTTTAAAATTTCAAATGCTGAAATATATTACAATATGTACTTAAAGAGGAAATAAGGAATTTCAAAAATATTTAAAATGTATGCTAAATATATGATGAAAAAAGTTTGATCAAGGAAGTATATATATATTTTTATTTTTTTATTTATTTATTTATTTTTTAAGTATATTTTGTTTAAACTTTTAAATGCTAAAATATATTACAACATGCACTTCAAGGGTCAGAAAAGTATTTTGTAAAGTAAATTTACAATTTATGCTAAATATATGATGCTGGTTAAGGAAATATATAGAATTTCAAATTGAAAATATATTTTGAATAAACCTTCAAATGCTAAAATATGCACTTTAAAGGGCAACAAAAATTGCTTTGTCATTCTTAAAATACACTTAGATGTGAATGCAAAATGTATTTTTAAAATATATTTTGAACAACATAAATATATTTAGATTAAAAATGTAAAAATGTATATCCCACGAATATAAATAAATATAAACTATTAAAATATCAAATATTATATTATATAAAATATCACAAATAAATAAAACTAAATATTTATGTAAATATATTTTAAAATCTATATTAATAAAAAAATATAAACAGAAAATGCCAATCATGAGATTATATAGATGTATACATTGCAAAATGAGTAAAATAGTAGAATTATTGTAATGATATCTGTCAGGTAGAGACATTTTATGTTTATGGTTAAACTGCAAACCATTTTATTTGTGCCTACATTTTCATATCTCTTTCTGGATACTGTGCTTCTCTTGGATCGTTTTTGTTTGCATATTTTGTTCATAAAGCCTCTTTGAAAAATCTCACCATGAGTCATTTAAAATTTACATTTATGCACTTGTCAGATGCTTTTTATCCAAAGCGACCTACATTGCATTTAAAATACACATTTTATGAGTTATTTGCAGCATTTATATTCAAATGAACAGATAGACAAATACATAATAACATGCATACAATGTCTAATCACGTAATCTTAACTCCAAGGGCTTCATAAGAAACCTCTTGCATGTCTTATCTTGTTACTTTACACCACAGGGCACTAACTGTGTCACGGTAGCACTGTCACTGGATATGTACCTACAGCTCTGCTAATGTCCTTTCCCATTTTCTGGGCGCTGCACGAACACACACATACATATACACGTACACACACACGCACACGCACAGGTGTTTGCTGGGAGCTGTGGTGACACCATCTTCATTTAACCTTGAGGACTCAGAAGAAGGGACAGTATCACGCAAAGCAGAAATGAGACACACACACACTTTCACAGATTGGCTGAGCATAAGCCTGTCTAACTTGCATATCCAATCTCATTTGTGTATTTCAGTGTCCCTGTTCCAGTATCCCCCACATTTTAACCATGATAGCATTCTACGCCACACATCTGCTCCTCAATAGTGAGCTTGCAATAATTTTATATTCATGCAAACTAAATGCAAGGTCGTTTTCTCTTTTAATATAGAGCCATGAAATAATCCGAACATGCTGCTTCTTACATTTTTCTTTTGAGAAACAACTGATGATCTCAAATATGTCTCCTCTGGAGTTTCACACTGTGCTCAGATTTAAAGAGGACCTATTATGCCCCTTTTTACAATATGTAATATAAGTCTCAGGTGTCCCCAGAATGTGTCTGTGAAGTTTCAGCCCAAAATACCCCATAGATCATTTATTATATCATTTTGAAAATGCCTATTTTTAGTGGAAGCAGAACAGTTGTCTTGCATGCATCTTTAAATGCAAATGAGCTGCTGCTCCCCGCCCCTTTTGCAGAATAGGGCTGTGCCTTTACAGCTCGTTCCTCAGATACTCTGCTAAAAACATCTGTTTTATTTTGATTGTCATGTCTATCACGCAGAAATCATGCATTTTAAACCATATTAGTTTAAACATCTGATATACGGTTTTCTTAGCGCACACATCCGAAGCACGCGCACAGAAAGCATCTGTCACACAGCATGAGTACTAAACTAAGTTGTCTTTCATGTCTTATTGCGCTTAAACTATCAAATACACACAAGTTTGTGTTAAAAAACACACATGAGTTACAAAAACAGACGGTTATGTCTGCAGCGTTTTCGAAAGTCTCAGTTTTCGAAGGTCGAAAACGCTGGAGTAGTGTAAACGACAACCGTAGCAAAAGTTATACGTTTTAAAACGAAAACGCTCAAGTGTAAACAAAGCCTGAGTGGCTCGTTTTTGATAGATGCACCCGGGACACGATTATAGCACTTACACACAGAAAAAGTCAGATTTTCATAATATGTCACCTTTAATAGTAGAGATATTAGTAGAGATATATTAATCTCACTATGTCTCATTAGTGTCTGTTTTTAAGAAACTTCAATCATTCTTAAAAATGAAGGTTCCAAAAGAGGGTTTTTGCGATGATACCATAGAAGAACCATTTTTGGTTCCTCAAGGAACCTTTCAGCAAACAGTTCTTAAAAGAACCTGTTTTTCCTTATTGTGAAGGATATTTTAATAATCTAAAGAACTTCTTATATTATAAAAAACCTTTTGTGCGATGAAAAAGTTCCATGGATCTTCAATGCCAATAAGGAAGCTCTATGCTTAAGAGTACGTGAGAACTAAATCTCCTGAGAAATGAGTGTGATTTTGTCCTGTTCTTCCAGGCTGTATTTGCTCCAGGTCATTCAGGTTATTTAGATGGCACTTGTTCACTGCAATTTTTAAATAATGTATTTACCCAGGGCTTTTATTAAGCCATTCTAATGTTAAATTGGCCTTGTGTGTAGAAACTGACCTGCTGATAATCAACTTCCTTACAAGCTTCAGTTTCTAGTGACCTAAGACAGAATCTTCAGCAACACTCCGCCGTATTTTGCATCATCCCTTCTTTCTTCAATTTCATTAAGAAACCCATTTTCACCCAAGGACTGCTAATTTATGCATTCTGTAGTCTTCATCTCCACTGATGTCTTTCAGACAAACAACTTGAACTGGAGGGTTTTTATCTAGAAAATGTGATGGCAATTGAAATGATTCACTAGTCATTTGCAAGGAAATTATGTCTCCACATAGTTTTTATTCAAATAAACTTCTGCAGCCTAGAAATGGAATGTTTCAGCAAATGGCATATTCCAGCTTTTTTTTTTTTTTTTTTTTGTTAAAATACTTTTATTTTCTAACAAAACAGTCGCACTGCAATGACACATTACGAGATTTGGGGGAATGAACTCTGCCTGCTTAAAGCTTTTTTTTTATTATTTGCATGCATTATCTGCATCCAAATCTCTAAAGGACTTATGCAAAACAGGTAACTGCACAAACATGGTCAAAACAGTGCACAGTTTGCACAGTCTAGACACCTAAGCCGGCTCTTGAAAATGCATAAAGTGCATTTGGTTGCACTATGCATCAGGAATAGGTCTCTGCACTGTCATTTGATCAATAACTGCTGCCAAGATCACTAGAAAATATTCATAAACATCTCTTTTAGTTAAAACACACCAATAATTGTAGTAGGCAAATTTACTTTTGTGAATACAACACAATAAGCCTAATTTGCATAGAAAGGAGAACTGTTTGTGTTGAAATGAATGGCAATGATTTAATTTAAATATGCATGGCACCTGGTTAAATTCAGCTGAGAGTAGTTCAGTGAGATGAATGCGAAACACAACACAACTGTGAATTTGCCATGAGCGCTTGGTAAAAAAATGTCGCTAAATTCCAATGTGAAATGCAATTCAGTCAAATGCAAGACTCTTGATATGGTATTTACGATATACAAGATCCATATGGTGAAAATGCCATATGGTGCCTTAGAGGATGGGTGGATATAGAGTGACAGAGAACAAGATGGATGGAGAGGACATAGGACGAGGAAGAGAGCGGAAGAAGCACAGAGTGAGGATGTGTGACAGGAAAGGAGCCAATAAGAGAGCTGGATGACAGAGACAGAGAAAAAGAGAAGACAGGGAATCAGATGAAGGAAAACAAAGTCTCTCAGACAAGCATTTGTCCTTGACATTTCTTCGTCTCCAGGCCTCGTGCAGCGTGCTGACGGAGTGTGATTTAACTAGGCCACTGCCCTACTCTCAAAAACACAGAAAGACAGCACGAGGTGAGACTGTGAGAAAACAAATGTCTCCGGTCCACAGCTGTTGAATGCATGAGAGTGATCTTGAACCATCATATATTTTTGTAGGTATTTAATCAATAAGGTATGAGAGAGATTCCTCATGCTGTTCACAATGCTTGGAACTGAATTCCTTCCCTCATTAAAGGCCGGTAAGTACAAAGTCTTTGTCTTTTTGTTACGTTTTCAAATACTTTTTGACTTCAAATTAAAGCTTGTTAATTAACCTTGCAGCTGGTTGGCTTGGTTCGTGCTTGTAACTTTTGTAATGAAGACCTGTTTTAAAATCCCTTTGGGAAAAATGAACGGAAAGAATATCTACAGAACCGAGACTGCTGAAAAAGTGGGCAGGCACTGTTGCACTCTATAGCAACTTGACAGATTAAATATAGAATTCATGTCATGTGCGGTCACACGTATGCAAATATATGCTATTCTACAATGGCTTTTCATCCAAAACTGTCTAAAATGTGTTTCAGTATCTGTGGCTTTGGCGTGTCCATTGACAGAGAGCCACATCCGATTAAATGATGAAATATTAATGATTATAAGAGCCTCTTTCCAGAAGTGCCACATAAAAGACAGACAACTCAAAGAAGAAATCAGCTGTGAAGAGACTTAAAGAGCATGAGAGTGGGTGGAAAAAAAAAGAGTGAGAGCGTGACTACACAGTTGAGTGAGACACAGAAAAGAGGAGAAGAAAGGAACACAGCCCACAGACGACACCAAAACTGGAGGCAGGAAGAGCAACCTTGGCAACAGAAGAATTCATAGACAAGGCGTATCCCTCAAGTAGGCAACTTTTACTGATTGCCAGCTAATAAACTAGTCTTGAAGAGAAAGTTCACCCAAAATTAACACTCTTTCATCATTTATTCACCATCTCGTCGTTTCAAACCTGTATGGCTTTCTGTGTGACATGAATAAAACGAGTAATTTTGACCAATGTTCATGCTACTCTTAAATTGTAAGAATTCACATGTTCAAATATTTTGTCATTAACTTTTATGTTCCACGGAAGAAAGAAAAAATCATAGGGATTTGACTAACATGAGGGTAAGCAACCAATGACAAGTTTCATTTTTTGAAGTTGAAGGTATAGTTCAAGTCTTTCATGCTCACTAATCTTTGATCAAAAATACAGAAAAAAAAACAGAAATTAAAATTTAAACTAACTGTTTTCTATTTAAACATATTTTAAAATGTCATTTATTTCTGTAATAAAAAAGCCAAATTTTCAGAAAACATTCTAATATGCTGATTTGGTGCTAAAGAAACATTTCTTTTTATTATAAATGTTGAAAACAGCTGCTTAATATTTTTCTGGAAACAGTAATACAGTTTTCAAAATTCACTCTTAATAAAAATAAAGGTTCCACAAAGGGTTTTACAGAACAATCTGATATTATTAGAGAACATTTTTAATTTCTATAGTTCTTTAGAAGGTTATCAGTGTACTGGTGCTACAAAAAAGCCCAGGAGGGCTTTTTCTCTGTGAATGGCTGATGTCTAGGACAAATATAGTGATCTGAAGTACATATAATGTAACATCAAGAACTTATTCTCCAAAGAACCATACAGCATCTCAAAAAGCCAAGAAAACGGGTCTTAATTGGAAGAATTACTGCAAATAATCTCTAAAGAACCCTTATTTTTACTCAAGCATAGCTCCTTATCATTCTGCATGTAAGGTAAGGTAACCATCCTAACCTGATTCTCCTCGTGGGTCACTCGCATCTGTTCTTTGAGGATTGACGTGCGAGCTGCCTCCTCTTTCCTCATTACACGTTCTTTCTTCAGCTCGGGGCTCCAGAAGCTCTTGATGCTGTTGGTGGAAGAGCCCAGCTTGCTGTCCTTCAGGTCCAGCTCCCTCCGAAGTAGCTCGTTTTCCCTCTGCATGTCCCGCAGCTGCGCTTGGAGCTCCAAAAGTTCACCTCCACTGCCCCTAACCGCCTGTCGCAGCAGGGCTGACGGAGTCCCCTGGTGGTGGAGCATAGACAGCGAGCCCAGATCTCCATAAGACAGCAGGTCAGCGTGCGGGAGTCCCACCGTTGCGATATTAGGGGTGCTGCCCATGGCTGTAACCCGACCGCCGTACATCACTCGACTTGCGGCCCGACCGAGCGTCATGGTGCCTTTAGGGTAAGTAGCCGTGGATCCGACGCCTTCATGGTCACTGAAGTACATTGGGCCAGATGTTGCGTAGGCAGCGTTGAGGGACTGGATGTTCTCCATGGATAAGGTCTTGCCGCCCGAACTGCCACTGTTGGCTCGACGGTGGCCCAACCGAGGAGAGCGGGGCAGCCGTGGGGAGCGAGCAGGGCTGCCCTCGATGTGGCCGACGACGCGCGCACTGCCATACATCTCCCGAGGTTCTGTAACACTGAGAGTCTGTAAGAAAAGCCCCTTCACAGATCGACAAGGGTGTTTACTGCATCCTAGAGAAGAGAAGAGAAGTCACACACTTCAAAATGCAGTCAAACACTTCAAAATGGCTGCAACAAAGCAGCTTTGTGTATTGTCTGGAACAATTCTTGGCTTTCATTTACAACAGCCTAGAGCTAATCAAAATGCAAAGACATATTAAGTTCCATTGTATTCTTTTTCATTTCAGAGACAACGTAACTTCCTTCAAATCTCTGCCTGAGGTGGGTTCAAGATAACGCCAGTGTCTATTCTTCAGAAAGATGAGTCAAAATGAAAAGTGTCCCGCAGTTTTTCTCAGAGGTGGGGACCACTTACTGTTTGCGGGGATGACGCTGATGCTGTGGAGAGGGTTGCTATGGCAACAGTGACTGAGATGATGGAGGAGAGCGCACCTGTTTTCACTCGTATGAAAAGTGAGGATGGGTGGGCATTCACGGGCATGTGAGGGAGCGAGAGAGAGTGAGAAATGTACATTTATGCTGACATTAAAAGAAGCCGGTCTTGCAGATGGCCTGGTCATCTGTGCACTTCCGTGCCAGAGAAAGGACACGTTCGGCCTTCATCTTTCTGGACGGAGACCATATATAGCATGCCATACTGGACAAACAGGGGAAAAAAGGGAAAGGGTTGCACCTGAATGCCAAGATTTTTACATTTTCTGGTGCTTGCCTGTGCAAAACCCACTGTTTTCTGGATGGTTGCTTACTGGTATGAGTCAAAAGAACTCTCCTGTTAAATATACAGTGAAAACGACAGCCAGAAATTCATTGTAAAAAAATATAGTGACAATGTTTCCGTTATTATGGGATTGTTAATCACCAAGTTACTGAACTTCCAAAATCTGCTTTCACCTTAAAATGTACTTTTAACCACCATGGTAATACCTGTGGTAAAATAGAAAGCCACATATTGAATCAGAGTTCTTAGCAAGTGGCTTGCCCATAACACATGACCAATATTTTTATAAAGATGGTTTTTAGGCTCATAGAAAGACAAAACACCATCAGGGTAACACACAACATTAAAATAATGCAATAAACATTAAATAACACAAAATGTGTCACAAAACACCCTAATGTACATTATTAATAACAAAATAGAGAAGAAATAAAATTATTTATACTTTATATAATATAAGCTAATCATATGTGGCTAATCATATGGTTTTTAACTTCATAAAACTGACAATGTTTCACTGTAAAATTATGTATAATCCGATGCAACCGTATATGGTAAGATACTTTAGAGTTAATCGATAAACAGGTTTCTACTGTAGCATTTTGTACAGATTTCTCTGTAGAAATTATAAACATTTTTACAGAGAAGATATGTAAGTCAAGTCCTGTGTCAAATAACACCTCTCTTACATAAGCTGCGCAATTTGAGGTATCACTCTTGTCTGTAGCACAAACGCTGAAGGATGAGTTATGCCCAGAAGTTAGTTCAAACCTCTAAACCTTGGCATGAGCTATCGTATGATGTTTGCCTCAGGAAACACCACTAATTAAACTACAATTTCTGAAGCTTGATTTCCTGTTCCAACACCAAGGTCATGGGTTTGCTTTCCAGGGAACACATGATAAGACGTACACTTTGAATGCATTGTAAGTCATTTTGGATGAAAGTATCTGCCAACAGCATAAATTAAACAAGCAAATGCTGCTTTTGGTCTCAACTGAAGTAGCTAACAGAGACTGAACTGATCAATGAGAAACTTCTGAATGAGAAATTAATGACGGAAAGAGCTTTTTTTGGTCAGTAATATATAGAAGCCAGCTGCTCTCCAGCATAAATGGCTTAATCAAGGTGGCAGGGTGCATATCACGAGCCACTGACTCTCTCTCTGACACCCACTCTGACGCTGAAAACAGTGTGTGCATACAGCCACAAAGTGCAAATTACCCAGACTTCAATAACACGACATGTTAAAAGAGAAACTGGCCAAGCGATACATCTGTTGCATGGAATGTGAATTAACCAAGCCATGCAGTGCATGGTTTAAATACCTAAAGTTAATCATTTGTACAAAGATACATTTTTCACAAACCTTACCCTGGTAAAAATTCTTATTTGTCAGAAGTCTATCACCACAATTCGAAGTAGATTACTTATTGGCATTCAGTTGTCAAATGTCAACAAATGTTGAAAATACTCTTTCTCAATTTCATTCATTTAACCTTAAAAAGTTCAGTTCCCGCACCTCTTAACAAATGAATCCTTATCTAGACATTGCTAAATAATAGATAAATCTATTTTAAAAACATTTTTAATGAGTGCACACACAAAGATACATTTATAGTCAATTAATATATAAGATCTGTGCATATCTATAAAAATATATATTCACTACAGAAATTCCCATGACATTTCCAAACCAATTTTTAAATTCCCCCAAATTTCCAAGTATAAAACAAGGTGATGCTTCTCTTCTCAATTATATCTTAATAAAATACCAAATAAAATGATTTTGAATCCATTGCTTCCAGATGTCTGTCGGTCACATTGTGATAAAATATTACATAATTTCCCTTGCAATCAAGGGTTGCCAGAAACACTGTTTAAACGACAATAAATTCTTTGATCTTCTGAAGATCAGACAGAAGCCGCACGTTAAAGCCCTCCCTCATCCTTCAGCCACTGGCAGTACGAATAACATCTGTTTTCTGATTGGCTTTCACCAATGTCAATCATCCCCAAAAAATCACTCCTAGAGGCTGACAGGTCATACATGCCCATGTTTTTCCTAATTGAGAAGTAATCACTGAAAAAAAAAAAAAAACACTAAACGCAATATACATTTGAGAATGTAATGCATCTAAATTGAGATATAAAAAAAAGATAGGTGTATTCAGTATTATTCAGCTTATGAAATGTCATTTCTAACATTAAAATCGAATTATTCTCATTTAGACTGCACACAGAAACATTCACGCAGAAAATATCAACCGTTTATGAAGATAAATTAACACTAATATGAACGAGTACCAGAGAACCAGAGTATGCACTGATCCTAAAGCAAATGCTACTGAAACAGCATCGAGCAACGCTTCATCTCGTTCATACTACAGCGGATTTAAGCTCATTTTCCATCATTCAAAAATAATATAATTAGCTCAAATCGATGAATCCGACCTAAATTTCTCTCCTTTAATATAAACCCCACCTAACTGGGGTGAATGGATGCCAGTGTGTCGTTAGATCACGTTTCGTTACCTTTTCAGCGTCGTCGCCGCTCCATCACTGTGCTGGTCCCCCAGCATCAGCATCAGCATCAGCGTCCCACGTCCTGCATCCACTCCAGCATCAGCAGTCCGCTCTCTTATTGGACACTCGTACACAAACTCCGCCCCCGAACGTATAAATGAGCTTCAGATTTAAAGGTGCAGGACAAATAGTGAGAAGAGACGCGTCGACCACATGAGGCGTTGTCATGCTTGTATGCAGCCAAGTTGTATTGCACTGTATTATCGCTTCTTAAGCTCAATTTGAGATCAGTGTCGCCTATAAAGAGAGAATTGACACAAGGGTTAAAACAAGGTTAAGCCACACACAAACAGCAATTCTTACAGGCTCTTTATATTACCACACAAAACAATGCCTGCATACATACATACATATACATATAGGCGTATATATATATATATACTTATTTATTCTACATATATATTCTACTTTATATATATATATATATATATATATATATATATATGTGTGTGTGTGTGTGTGTGTGTGTGTGTGTGTGTGTGTGTGTGTGTGTGTGTTTGTGTGTATATATACATATATATATATATACATATATATATACACATATACATTAAATAACATATATATATACACATATACATTATATATATATATATATATATATATATATATATATATATATATATATATATATATATATATATATATATATATATATATATATATCGTGCTGTCAAACGATTAACGATTTGTTATGTATATAAATACACACACATGCATATGTATTTTTAGGAAAAAGATGTTATGTTTATATATAATAAAAAATAAAATAATAAAAAATATAATAATATAATAAAAATAAAATATAAATTATACGAATATAAATATATACATGTAAATATTTTCAAAATATATACTGTATGTGTGTGTCTTTATATACATAATAAATATACACAGTACACAAACATATATTCTGTGAACAAAAACTTTTATTTTGGATGCGATTAATCGTTTGACAGCACTAATATATATGTAGTTGACGTATCAATGTGTCCTATGGTGTGACAGCAAAAATGTACAAAAAAAAAAAAAATAATAATAATAATAAAAACATTGAAGATACATTTTTCTCATGTTATTTGTATGTTGTTGTTTTTTTTCTACATTTTTGCTATGCCACACCATAGGACACAGTCCAATTTTTATTTGTCAACCATCCATGTATGTGTGTATATATATATATATATATATATATATATACATAACCTTATATAACCTTCTATTCTGTCCCCTACAATTATTTTTCTTCTACTTTTCATATTTAATCTTTTTATTTATTTTGGAATTTTTAACCCATTAAAAGGTTAAAAGTCTACTTGACAATAACTGCTGTTCTCATTATGAATTCTGTGAAGGTCACATCTAAGAAGTTTGCATTAAGTTGACGGATGAGCTACTCACCGTCTGCGGTCATGCCAATCATATGCGGCCAAGTGTGGTCATGTGACCCCTGCTGTAATTGGCTTTGATGCCTCCGGTGATTTCTGATTGGCTGACTGTCACAGACCTCCCCTCCAGCTCTCGCTCTAGCCGTGATGCTTAAGGGTGGAGACTGCCAGAGCTCTATCTATACAATGAGCTGGACTTTAACTATTAAAAAAGAAGAGCACCGATGCATTATAAGAGGATTGTGAGCACGATTTAAGAGGAGAGCAAGATCATTTCGACCATTCTGGAAATAGCATTGCAAGACATTAAATGCATATAGTGTTCAGAATGATATTGAGAAAACATATAGGCTATATAAAGTATAAATAAAAATGTCTTTGTGACAATCTGTTTACAGTCTGTTATCACTTTAAGCAGCTTTAACTCTGTTTCTTCTAAAAGTTATGTTAATTTCAATGTGACCTGTGAAGTTTAAAACAAATGACTTGATTAGCCTGTGCATGACTCAACCTTACCAACCAGCTCTGTTAGTCCCTCGGTGATGTGAGTAATGTCTCATCACACCGCCTTTACATGCTACAAGCTTTCCTGGTGCGGAGGGATTTAGCGAATGTTGACGGTAAGCGTGTGTGACAGTGGGTGGACAAGAAAACACGTAGCCTACACAGTTACACAAACACACATCATAAGGTCCATTAACAGAAGACAAGTCGAGGCCTGAGCTCTTACAACACTTCACACTCGTTCCATTGATCTTATACAACGATATGAAGTACAGTTTCTAATTGCACAGAAAATAATTCTGTTCGAAGGGAAATATGGTTGTAAAATCTTTGTATAGCAGAAAGCAAGCAGAGATTTTTTTTTTTTTTTTTTTTTTTAATAAATCTAGTGTTGTCTTGCCACAAAATCATTATTTTCCCCCATCATTTCTTTCACTGGGAACACTGATTACCAAACAAAATCAATTGTTGCCAGTGTTTGTGGCCTTTGGGGAAAGAATTTAATTACTAGAGCACAAAATATTGATTATGAGTGAGTGATTATGATTTTTGATTCAAACCAGTTTATAGAGAGCCGCAGTCTATTTCAAACTGCAAAATGATTCCATATTTCATAGCTTTCACATTTTCAAGTCATTTTAGTTCACATTAAGAAAGTGGTCCTCTGATGACACCTAGAGGTCATATCAAAAAGTGCATCGATGCATCTTCAGCTGATTATTTTTTGCCAATGAATATGCAATTTCTAAACTACACAAGTAAACCGTGTCTTTTTACATTGTTAGCAGGGAAATATATTTTCCATTATTTAATAAACAAAACTGTGATCAGTCGCTTTTTACATCTGTCAGATGTGATCAGGCCAGAATAAGTCGCAATGTGGATCAGATCTATTGATATTTACTCAGGAAAATAATTAAAAGTAATTCACATCTGTAGAACAAATTTTGTAAGAGGAATTACACAACCACAGCGTAACACTTGGGATTTAAACAAACTCTTAAAGGAACATTTCACACAAAAAAGAAAACACTCCTGAAATTTACTCACCCTCAGGCCATCCAAGATGTAGATGAGTTTGTTTGTTCATCAGAACAGATTTGGAGAAATTTAGTACTACATCACTTGCTCACTAATGAATCCTCTACAGTGAATGGGTGCCGTCAATGATCGTCCAAACAGCTGATAACAACATCACAATAATCCACACCACTCCAGTCCATCAATTAACATCTTATGAAGTGAAAAGATGCATGTTAAAAAAATCCATCATTTAGGCAATTTTAATTTTAAACCATCACTTCTGGACAAAATATAATTCACAATGCTTCCTCCTATGATCCAATGAATAGTTTAAAACTGTTTTCACTTGTATATGGAATTTGATCTGTATATATTTCTCTCCTGATTCAGACGAAAATACTTTTTCACTGGAGAAAAAAACAACATACATAGACTTGTATTTTAGCCGGAAGCAGTGGTTTGAAGTTAAAATACCTTAATGATGGATTTGTTTCATACAAACTCACAGTTTTTACACTTCACAAGATGTTAACTGATAGATAGGAGTCGTTTGGATTACTGTGATATTTTTAGAAGCTGTTTGGACACTCATTGAGCAAGCGATGTAATGTTAAATTTCTCCAACTCTGTTCTGATGACGAAACAAACTCATCCACATCTTGGACGGCCTGAGGGTCAGTAAATTTACAGCAAATTTTTGGGAGAACTATTCCTTTTACCCTAAGTAAGAACAATAGTATAATTAGTGATGCTTACAAACACCACTAAAAATAAAACTGCCTAGGATAAGAAAGAGGATGACGTACCTTTTCTCTCTAATGTCATGTGAAATATACCAATACAAGAGACAATGTAAATTTGAATTTTTTGTCTTTATTCTTCTCCAGTCTGGAAACAAATTGCAGGTTCATTATTTTCATAATCACATTACATGACATGATGCACCAAAATTTATCTTTTTAACAGGAATACATTGAAAAGAACACAATATTTCACAATGAATACTGGACTCACATTTAGCCCATTGCACTTACAATAGTGAGTGAATTTTCATTCGCGAGAGCATTTTTCTCAATTTTCATCTTTTATCATGTTGTTTTTCCCAGTTCCCAATTAAATTTATAATACATCCTCTAAATCACTCTGAACCCTCTTTTCCGGCACAGTCATGATGGAAGCCACTTACATATTTTTCATTGTATTTAGATTTAATAAACACAATATGTATAGAATCCCTACACAGACCAAATGTTTTCAGATTGTAAGTTTTTCATTTTTTCCACTGTAGTCAACAGTCATTGAGAGCCAGCAACATATACTATGATTTTTTTTTTTCCCCATAATAATAACAACAATCATCATTATTCTTTTATACACAAAAGCACAAAAGGTTGGCAGCAAGGCCGGCGTGAAGTTGCACAAGACGGCCATCATTTCACTTATGATATTTAAACACTGTACAAAATAACCAAATTCAGTATTTACAGCGAGTTTGTCTGTGTGTGTGTGTGTGTGTGTGTGTGTGTGGGGGTGTGTGTGCGTGCACATGCCTGTTTGTGTGGATATGTCCATGTTTGCGTATTTCTATCTATATCACTGTGGCCGGCTTTTGTGGTGGCAACTTTGGCTCATGCACTTGTTATTGAATATCTCCATGGTAACAGTGATGTAGAAGAGTTATTATTCTTCAGTATAGAGTCATGATTGCCTAAACAGCATTCCAGTATCAAAAGGAAAAGATTCACCTCTAATCAACGCACTTCGTGACGCATTCAAACAAGTGCATCCTACCTAACTCGAATGGTGATGGACAGTTTGTGCTTTCCACGTGCATGCCCTGATTTTCATATAAATGGCATGGAGATGAATTCATGCTACATACTGTACAATGATCACGTTTACGGGCAAGTCTGCTTACTTGAATCTTCTCCAAAGCATAGTTTTGACTGTGAAGACATTGTCAAATTTACATGTTCATGTGTCTTTAAGATCTTGTCGTTTTCTGATTTCGTAATAATGCTCTTTGTTTTCCATCTGTCGGTTTTCTCAAACATCACAGATATACAATGCACAAAGACCTGTTTGTGAACTTGATGTGAATTCAGTGTGGACACAATAACATTCGCAACCGAACACGGATGTAAAACGACATTTCCTGTTGAAGGAGACGAAATAACGAGTGCATAAGCTGTGTGCCCGACTTATCACCTGATCAAACTGCAGACACGAAGACCGAAAAACAGCACTACAAGGAGCCAAAGAGAGCTGAGCAGAATCATGCTGCAAGCAACAGAGATGGTGGATGTCCAAGACCAACAGTCCACACAGTTAACCCTTTGGCAACAGATTCCCTGAAAACTAGGGAAGACGAGGGCTTTCATAAACATGCCTTTAAAATAAAAAGAAAGTAGTTTGATATTTTCATACATACAAGGTAAATACAAACTGTCCCTAGTCGTATTTGAACCCATCGTAACGCAGTATCAGTGAGGGACGTTGCAGTGGGAATGGTTTTACATGGATTATTGCATAGAACATTTGAAATTGGTTCAAAATATTTTTCCTAGGTGGATCTACGTAATGGTAAATGTGTTTTTGGGAACTTCTGGATGTGCGAGAGGGTGATGGTGTAGTTTGTTGGGGTTCATAGAAACTTATTTTTACCTGTCTATGTACGACAATCAGATCTGTGATGAGGAACTTGAATGCTTGCAGATCACTTTCAGCAAAAATAAAATAAAAAATAAAAATTGTGCTCTGTACGGATTAGCATGCTATTGCTTCAGGGAGAAAAACAACTGTATATTATAAACAGTTTAGATTATCAATAATGACGAGAAAAAATAATATGTGAAGGTATAAATAATAACACCAAACATTAAACAAAGAAATATCAGAAATATAAATCCATAAATACACAAATCAATATCTTACATTAGCAGTGTTAACGAGAGATATGTACATGTTCAGCAGTATACAGTTGTGCAAAATAAATCAAGTAAGGATGATATGGAACTTTTAAAAAAATATGTGAGGTATACAAGTAAAAAATATTAGTAAGGCTCTTAATTTAAAAGAAAATTAGGCAAAACTGATAACAAGCTAAAGCAAATAAATAAATAAAAATAAAATATCTGGAATAGGGTAGCAATGGCTTAATGGTTGATAAAAGACGAACAAGACTATGCTAACATTCTGATATTACTGACCTCTGCACTTGACTCATAGTTTTACGTTAAATAACCAGCTTTTTACACAAGGTGCACATGGCTTCACCCTTAGAGTCTCTAAAAGTTGTGTAGATATGGATTCATATATATATATATATATATATATATATATATATATATATATATATATATATATATATATATATATATATGTATACATATATATTTTTTGTGCGTGCATTCCATGTCCACGGTTTACACATTTGCATTCATTACACACGTGACAAAAAGGTTAAGGAAGAAACAAAAACATTCATAGAGAGGGTCAATCATCGCCATATTGGAATGTCAAGATCAAAAATGTCAAAATCGAGCATACATTTTTAAACAGAGTTTGTTTGAAGCCTTTGTAAGAGTCGTTCTCCTTCTCTGCTACGGTCTCTTCGAGTCTGGGCATAGAAATCTTCATTAGGACTGCAAAAAGCTAAAAACTGCAGCTGCCTGACATCTTCATGCTGTTTTTAGAAGAGGGAGGGTCACCTGAGCACAGATTATGTCATATAAGGGAAGACATAGCTGTCTAGAAAAACCTGAAACGGAACAGGCAGTTTGGCATTTTGGGAATTGTAATTGCTTCAACAGCAACTATGGAAACACTCTGGAAGAGATTTAGCCTCCATGTTTGTTTGGTTATGCAGATATCATCGGATAGGCCGTGCCTGTGAATTCTGTCTTAATGTTTTCATTGAAACTTCAAGGTTGGATGATACATCTGGAGAAGAAATGAAAGAAAGAAATATTACAATATTTGGTATTTTCACTGCATAATTAGAGTGCAGAGTTAGTCAAACATTCACAAAATATGTGGTATCAGTTTTGAACCTTCAAAACACTGGCCCAGCCTGCTTGCATTGTTGAGGGTTATACAATGCACTACTCTTTCTTAGCCACTAGAGAGAAGAAGAGGACGAATTTCTTACACCAGCAACACCAGAAAAAGGCTAAGGACCAGAATCACACATATTCAAAATCTGTGGGCTTCGTGAAAAGGTTTGTGAACAAATATCACATTTTCACTATAAATTTGAACAAACTTGCTCAAACTACGACAAAAAAATGTGGACAATCTGACTAATGTATAGCATGATATACAGCAAGACTGCTGAATTCACGTGCACTACTCAAAATGAGAGCAGTAAATAGCAGAATCAAATCTAGAAGTTTTAGAGATGCGTGAGGAGTTCTTTTTCATGTGAGTATTGTGATTGGAAGGACACACCCACACCTTCCATTGTGACTGCATGAATAAACCAAACCAATGTATGGAGCAGGATTTGAACTGGATTGGATAGTAAACTGAGAATTGAATCGGATTAGCCTTGATTTAAGGAGCCCCTAAACCTGTTTTATCCCAGGTCCTTTCTCTGGATCTGCACATGCAACACACCCGCAGACAGTAAAAGACCACCATGATACAATACCAGTGAAAGTATAGGGAGGAGGAGACAGAGCACAGGTAGATTAAGAAAACAGAGAAATGTGGGGATTACAGGAAATTAATTAAATAAGCCAATGGTCTCATTGGCTATGTTCAGCAGAGAATAAGTGGTTCAGTGAGATGAGATTTTATAAGTTTTCTACAAGACCACATAGCTAAATACAAAGCTAATCACTGTACTTTTTTTTTTTTAACATTCTCATTACTGTTTCAGTTTAATTTCTAGTACAATTCTTTGATATGGTCAACTGCAATTTTGATTGAGTCTTGATTAATGTGACTAATCAGAATATTTTCAGCACAAAGATGACTGAGCTTTGCCTGGATGCTAATGCTAATCCAAGCCCACTGATCTGCCTGCTAATTATAGCCCACTTTAACTGACCCAATTTAACCATGCTGAAGAGTGAAAAGTTAGATCCGAACGCCTCTGATCAGGGTCAGCTACTCAGAGCTCTAACTTTTGACATTAGTATTGAGCAAGTGGCACAACTGTCCTCAAGTCCACACTACAGCTTAATTTGGTTGTCAATTTACCTTTTAATGCTTAATCCTGTTCTGTACACACACACACACAGTTAGATAATGTAAGGGAGTGACAACCGCATTCTGCAACCGAATTAACTCACTAAAAATTCAGGTAGTTAAAACCGCATTTACAAAAATTCTACTCAGTGTGGAGCCACACTGAACAACTAGTTGTTAATTACTTATTTAAAGGGGTCATATGATCCGATTTCAAGTTTTCCTTTCTCTTTGGAGTGTTACAAGCTGTGCATAGATAAGATCCCTAAAGTTGCAAAGACTAAAGTCTCAAAATCAAAGAGATATTCTTTATAAAAGTTAAGACTCATCCACGCCCTCCTAAAACGGCTCATTTAAACACGCCCCCACGTCTACGTCACTGTGTGGAAAGATTTGCATAACACCGCCCAAATATATACGCAAAGAAAGAGGGCATGATTTTTATTCTCGCTGTAGTATTGTTGCTGCCGCCGGCACCAAGTCCTGGAGATGCTGTGTTTCGTTGTGAAAGCGAAACTACTTTGTTTGGGCTTCCAAAAGAGGACACAACTAGAAATCAGTGGTTAAGTTGTACTTACAACACTGTTCCAGAACAGTTCAACCCAAATATTAGAGTGTGTGCAGCGTATTTTACGGAGGACTGTTTCCTGAATCTGGGAGAGTAGCCTATAATGGCAACTGTGCACAAAGACTTTCTATAAAGTGGGGCAATTCCAACTTTGCAAGGACAGTCTGGCGCTTCTGACTCGTTTCATATTTAAAGAATTTGCCACTGACTATTCAAACGCGAGTTTTGAGCAGTGCAGAGTAGCGCTTGTTTTTTGTCATCTCTCCGATCACAAATGCAGACATGGCAATGTTTATGTGGTGCGATGCAACGCAATGCGAAAAAAGACAGTATAAGTCATTACAATCTGTAATTATGTCCCTACTGGATGCAACAGATGCCTCATTTATAATGGGTTTTATTGTTTTTGTCTCATTGCGCCAGGACACTGAATCACAATACGGTAAGGGGCTTAACATTTCCGTCACATGCTTGAGGTATTCGGCCAATCCCAACGCACTGGATAGCTGGCCAATCAGAGCACACCTCGCTTCTCAGAACGATGAACTTTGTAAAAATCGACACGTTTCAGAAAGGCGGAACATAGAGGAGTAACAATAAAGTACAGTATGTGGAAAATAATATGTTTTTTGAACCTTAAGCTGCATAAACATCGCATTACACCAAATACACAAAATAATGTTCTTTTTAGCACCGTCATATGACCCCTTTAAATGTGTGTCAGATTTGTCACTCTTCTGTATGCTCTATGTGCAATAAATCACAGGGAACGAGGTATGTCTTGATTCATTAGTGTTGCCAGATCTTGCTGGAGGTAAACTAGTAAAGAATTAGTACAACTAAAACTAGTAAACTAGTTAACAATAAACTTAAATCCAAACACTGTATCTTGGAAGTAAACCACAAAACAAAATATTGCGACATTCACCCATCTACTTTAATAACTCCATAAACTAGATTGCTTTATGAGCCTAATCAGCAAGCCCAAAAATGCTTAATAAGCGTTGCTTATAATAAGTGGACATGGCAACCCTTCTAGAGCATGATCTGTGAAGCAGCCTTCCAAGCATAAACAAAATATGACTGCTCTGTTGATGGTGAACATAAGTCTTTGGTTTCTGTAATATTACTTTGGTAAAAAATAGCAGATACCACGTTCGAGATGCCAGAACATTGCTATGGTTACCATGATGTCAATTATCACAATTTCAAAAGAGTAAGTTCTATTCCATACAAACACAAAATAATAATTTAAGGGATTTACACCTGCATTTAAATGTGATTGTCACTCCTGAAACTTTACAGTGTGTACATGACCATCGAGAACCAAAAATATCTCTGAGAGGAAATGCTCTTTCCTTTTCTGATCCTTTTCAGCTGGTCAGCTTTTTTTTTCCAGCAGTAGTTGATGTATTTGTAAGTTGTACATTTGTGAAAGAATCAGTTGGTTTCCCTCCCACAAAGCAATGAAACTGTTCACTGATGGCAAAGTTAAAATGGTAATTTGTCACAGTGCCGTACATAGTAATAGACAGAATTCAGTTTGGGATTAGAATGTTTATACATGTTTTGAGTTCTAAAGTAAAGTGAGTTTGAATAAAATACTCACCAGTGTCCTCAGGTGTACCCCGCCCTCAGCTAGAGATGTTAAATTGCAGAAGCAGATTCATAGGTTTTTCCAGTTCTAACTCCAAGTCACCCCAACTAAAGCCTGAGGAACAGAAAACAAAAATCAGAAAACTTTAAGACTCAGCTTCACAAGTTACATTTTGTTGGTCAACATGGCAATCAATCCAACACTAACTAGCATAAAACAAAATTAATGCGGGTCTTTTCAGAAGATTAATGCATAAAGTGTTTTCTTACCTTCCTATCACCTGATCACCAAAATGAAGTAAACTTCTTCCCGAGAGCAGATACAGCTGTATGAAAGATGAGCAAAGCAAAAACCCAATTAAGGTCACGGGTGGCATATCTTAAACAATCTGGGCTGCAAGCGCAAAGGCTATAGATTCAATCCTAAGTAGGAGTAACTCAGGAATTAGAGAATTACTAAAATCACCATCCAGCTTAGGCCTCCACAATTTTGCACTTAAACCCAGGGTATCCCTTAGGTGCTACCCCTAATATTACTGTTGTGCAAGTTGTTGTGAAAGATGTTGATGTGAAGAAGTTGTAGGCAACTGCTAAAGGGCAACTAATTACTATACTCAGTCAAAACATGGCATGTATTCTCCATAACATCTGTCTCTACCTGTTGCCAAAATTTTCACAGTTCCATACCATCTCCTATTTTTCCAGCTTGTTCCACTGCTCCTCCCTGCAGGATCTTTGTAAGAACATTTTCCCCTTCAGCAGGCTGCTGTGCAGCACTGCCTATAGCCCCTGGCCGGGGTGCTGCCTTTGAACCTGAAAAAACAAAGAACAAATGATCTTGTTCTTAGATCAAACACAAGTAATGAATGTTCCCTATTTTGCTGAAAAACAAAACTATACTAATTACTCTGAATTAGCAGAGTTATTTCCATTTACCAATTCCTGTGGTAGGAATCTGGGGTGTTTTTGCAGCCTGTGGTGCAGCTTTTGATCCAATAGCAACTGCAGGAGTTGGTGCAGGAGCAGGCGCAGCTGTGTCAGGTTTTGCCTGTATAGGGGCACGAGGGGACAATGGACAACGAGAAACTTTAAGCTAATTTTAAAAAAAAATTATTTGTCAATCGTGCTTTGAAAGGCAATCTTATACATGACACTTATAACCAAATGTGAAAGGATTAAATGTAAAACATACCTAAAGGAGCAGATTAAAAATAAATGGTAAGGCACCAAGAGATTTTTGAAAACTCACCATAGCAGCAGCTGGCTGGGCAGTGGGTGGTCCTCCTGGCTGTTGTCTTGCCTGTGCTGGAGCCTGAGCTGGCTTAGATTGTTGCTGAGTTGTACCTGTTCCCATGCTAGCAGCTGTGGTTGTGGACTGAGTTGCTCCCATTGTGGTTGCTGGCTGTTGCCCGGGTTGCTGTGGTGGTTGCTGCTGTGTACGAGTTGTTTGTCCCAGTTGTTGTTGTCCTTGCTGCCCTGTCTCAGGTGGCTGAGGCCCTGTCTGCTTGGCAGACATTTGCTGGCCTGCTGTAGATCGCTGCTGTCCTTGCTGCAATTGTGGCTGCTGTTCTCCAAGACCCTGCTGTGGCCTGGAACCTGAAGAGGGCTCCTGCCTTCTCGATGAGCCTGGTTGCCTCTGCCCCCGTTGTCCACTTGAGCCATGGTGGTGGCTTGATGGGTCACGGGAGTAGTCTCCTGAGTCTCGGTGGCTTGCAGATCGTGGATCAGAGGATCTTTTCTGTGTGGAGGATGAAGTGACACGGCCGTCTGAGCGGGTGGAAGGATCTTTTGGATGTGATCGTGAAGAACGAGACGACCTGGGATCATCTGTTGAATGACGGGAAGAAGTGTGTCTTCCTGAACTATTGCCATGGTGACGGTGTTCCCGAGATGTGGTGGAAGAGGAATGTCGTTGATGTCCGTACTCATCTTGAGGCCACAGGTCTTCTTCAGGAGGCTCATCATAATCATGGTAAGTGTGCTTTACATTGCTCCTCCTGCTAGAGGATGAGTGACTTCCACTCCCATGGTGTCTAGAGCGATCTGACCGAGGTTCACGTGGTTTTTCAAACCAGTCTGTCTCCTCCTGACCCAAATGATAGGCTTTTTGGGAAATGAAGAGAGAAAGTCAATACTTTGTGCTATAGGAAACGTCAGTGGCAAAAAACTGGATATGAATTCAATGAAGCCATGCAATGCTCAAATCCCAAAGAAAATAGTTGAAGAAAAAAGAAAAGGAAGCCAACAAAAACAGCCATCAACAAGAATAACCAAAAGACAAAATGTACTGACATCTGAATCACACCATGCAGTTCATGCAAAAAGGCATATATGGTTTCATGCACTGATTACAGCATTCACATACAACAGTAGTCCAATCTTTTGTTCTCTCTGCTTCAAGGCAAGATCATTGGCATGCAAGCTTTCATTTGTTGGATGCATTTTAACAAGCAGTTTTTAAATTCAGCACCAGTTACCTTCACTGTCTGAAACAGCACAGTGCATGTCATCTGCAAGGTAAGGGTCATCTGGCTTATATACATGACTCTTAGGCATATCCCTTATATGGTGGTCCTGTACATCTGGTAAGGAATGACTGGAGCCATACTGATTCCGTACATCATGGGGATCTGGCACAGAGCCACGACCAATTCCCATGGGCTTTCCAACAGGACTCAGAGGGCTCTCTTCCTCTGAGTTCTGCGTACGCATAGAAGGACGACCACTACGACCATGTGTGCCCCTCTGTGATCTTTCCATAGCGTCCCTCTCATAAGACTTACTTCGGTAACCGCTTGAATCTCTGGAGGAAATTTTATCCATCCCATAACCTGTGGACCTTGATCGTCCGGATCCATAAAGACGATCATCCTCTTCCAAAGCCTCTCTTGATCCGTAGTACTTCTGTTGATCATAACTCTTTTTTGCGCCAGTCCTGGACACCACAGTGCAACTACCACCAGTTGATGTTGTCATGGTGTAGGAGGCTAGATCAGATTCTACATCTCGAGCTTCTTCAATTGGAGAGAACTTGGATATCTTTTGTTCCATGCCTTGCTTCCTATGTTTGCTACGTTTGGACGAAACAGCAGGTGCCAAATTTTTGGATGAGTGTTTCTGGCTTCCCATTCCCCCACTGCTACGGGATGAATGCTTATAGTCGTCATAATAATAACCCGTACCACCACTTACAGTGGTACTTGAATGTCCATGGCTGTCTACTGCACTTTGATAAGGATTTGAAGTTCTTCCATATAAATTCTCAGAGCCATTGCCATAAGTGGGTCCACGTGGGCCATTCTCACTTCCATAACCTACCCGTGACATGTCAGCGGACCCCATGTTTTCTTTTGTAAGTTCACTGATATCATCAATCATGACATAATTTCTGGGGATATTTTGTTCTAGATTTGTGGCATAGACACCATCTGTTACATATCCCGATGATGGACTTGGGATACGTTCAGTCAGAGGTTGGTCAGAGGGGCGATACTGGCCATAAGCATTGTTCAGGGGTGAGGAATAGACACCACTAAATCCAGTTTCTTGAGCTGATGTTGCTATTTGAACTGAAGGATTACTGATAACTTCATAGTTTGTGGGTAGCTTCTGTTCAAGATCAGCAAGAGAGGTTTGCCTTGGCCTTTGATGGGCAGAAAGCATGTCTGCATGGGGTTGGAAGGACATGCTCTGTGCAGGATAAGGTAGGGTCTGCCCTGGTAAAGGTGCAGGGGGTGGTTGGAATCCCTGGTGACTGGGCTGCTGCAAACCAAGATCAGACTCATAAGTAGGCTGACCATAGCTATGAGTCTGGTATGGCCCTGGGGTCTGATAGGATGAAGGTTGAGGAGGATGAGGTTGGAAGGTTCCAGGCTGGGGCTGTGAGGAGGTTGGGTATGGTGTTGTCTGAAACCCAATCTGCTGATAGGCAGCAGTGGGTGGTTGTGTGGGTGTGGGCTGGGCCTGTGGATATTGATATGGAACATATGAGGAGGTAGGAGGGTACTGAGATGCATTCAAATCAGTAGTATACTGGTTAAGAGGTGCTGTACTTGGGCGTGACAACATTCCATTTTCTTCATAGGTGCCTGGTGCTACCCCAGCTAGTCGCAAATTATTCAGCTCACTGTCTGACATGTAGTCACGTGCATCCCCGATGCATCGCAGGTATGCAAACTCTCGCCTCTCTCTCTCTTTAACCCTGGTTTCCTTGCGATGAGTGATGCCCAGTTCCAAGCATCGCAACTTAGCATCAATCTCCTTTTCCTCTTCCTCTAACTCTGCCTGTTGTTTACGTAATTTGGTGGATTCTTGCTCTACGGCTTTCAGTTCACTCAGCAAGCCTGCCTTCATTGCACCTTGTACAGGACGTGGCAAAACCCTCTGGGATGCTCCGGGAGAAGTGTATATATGGGGAATTGCTGGTGTTACAATCGGTACAGGTGTCTCATCTGGAGGGGGACTGGGGAGAGTTCTCTTCACCTTTCTCATCATTGCGTTCTGCTGCTGCAAGGCAGACATCTGGAAAGCAAACATTTTAGAGATTGATTAAAATGACCATTTTCCTTAATACTATACTATAAGCATAATATTATACTATAATACAATAAGTAAATAATACTATAAGCAAATAATAACAGTTTACATGCCAAATTAGGTAAATCTGTTAAATATATTACACATACTGCATAGAGACGCAGTTGTATCACAGTGTATCACTCTGTCTGTATTACAGTTTTTATTTTATTTTATTTTATTTCATTTTTCGTAAATCCGTAAAGGTAAAGATTAAGCAGGGAATGAATGGCAAATTAAAAAATACATGGAGAACTAAACTATATTTATTTTATAATATTTGATTTATATTGCTTTTCATGTGAACAGATAGGTTAGGTGCTGTCCATCCTACACATTATTAAAACAAAACAATTGTTCACCAGGAGTATTAAAATCTATTATTTATACATTTATACATCGCTGTGTATAAATATAGTAATAATGGGAATTGAATTAAGTGTCTGAAATTAATATTTACAAGCTGTAGTTTTCTAGTCAACAAAAGAAAACTGTATAGTAATTACATTTTTTGCAAGTAATGAAATGGTTCCATACCTGGCTTGCTGGGCTGGTTTGACTTTGGTATAAGGAGAATTTGGTCTTGGCTGGGTCCTCTGATGTTGGACTGAGAGGCTTAGGATCTGACATGGACCGCTGAACACTCTTTATGGGCCTTGGAATAGTCTGATGCCTTTGTGGTGACTCTGCAGTGAAGGCTTTTTGTTGGGGAGTCACATGTGCCTTGTTAAGCCTCTCACTAGAAGTAAAGGTAGTCTCCAACATACGATGGGGAGACAACGGAGACACTGGAGAGTACAGCACTTGTGGAGATTTGGGAGGCTGACGGGAAGGAAATTCATTTTGCTGCTGAGCTTGCTGGTATGCAATATCTAATGGGTCTGGCTTTCTCCTTTCAAACTTGGTTGGCGTGGCACCAACTAATTGCAGACTAGTGGAATAGGGACTAACAGTAGTGGGAACACTAAGCTGAGGAGCAACAACTCCTTGGGATTGTGCCTCTGGATCAGTTTGACAGGCTAAGCTCTCTCCCTTATGGGTTCTTTCTGGAGCAGATATGTAGTGAAGAAGTTCAACCTTTGATGTTTCAGCCATGGTAATGTGGATGGCTGGAGAGATTCTACCCAACTGGTCTGACTCAGTCTGACATGAGGAGTCATTGGTGGTCTGAATGGCAATGCTAGATTTAGATGCATCACTCTTAGTCTCTGCAGTTGGTTCAGAGTGCTTGGAGTATCTTGAACGTCTGCGGCGTATTGGTTGACTGTCCCACTCACCCTGGTCTTCTTCATCTGTCTGAACGCTGCAGTCAGCTATACGTCTAGTTCTACGACGTCGAGACATGAGTTTATCTTCTGTGTCTTCATCATCAGTTTGGACACTGCAATCTGCAATTCTCTTGCATGACTCATCCTCTGACCCGTTCCTCAAACGAGGCATAGAGTTTTGTTTCTTCATAATCTGACCATCTCCCTGATCCTCACTATTTTTAAGTGACATCTCTGAAGAAGAGCTGGGCAAAGGCCTAGTGGACACCACAGCCTGGACCACCTGCCCATCAGCACATGGCAAGATCTGCACACTCTGGCCCTCTTGTGGAATAATTCTACCACTCTGATCATAGATAATTGAGATGGTTTGTGGTGTCGTTCCACCAACCATTACACCTTGAATAGCCCCTTGAGCTGTTGTAGCTGCTGCTGCAGCAGCCGCCGAAGCAGCTGCTGCCTCTGCTGCTGCAGCTGCTGCTGCTGCTTCAATGGCTGCTGTTTTCTGCCTCTTTTGGTCTTCAAGCTGCTGCTGGAGTTGCTGTTGTAGGGACTGAATGTGGTCTAGCTGCATCCTTTGCTGTGCCAACTGCTCTCTTTGCATCACAAGCTGGGTTTCCCTTTCAGCTTGTTGCTGCTGAATAACCTGCTGCTTGATGGTCTGTAGCTCTTGTATCTCCCGCTGCATGAGCAGATGTTCTTTCTCTCGGTGCCTCTGGAGTTCCATGCGGTCCCTCTCCAACTCCTCTTGTAAACGTAGCTGACGCAATTTCTCTAACTCAACACGTTCTCGCTCTAGCTGCAAGAGCTGCTCCTGTTGTAGTCTCAATCGTTCCTCTTCTTTTTCCCTCTCAATATTAGCAGATGTGGTTATTGTAGCACTGGCAGATGCATCTGGAAAAACTCTAGTAATTGCCTGGGACTGTTTTTGTGGCACTGTCAATTTTTGAGGTTGTGTCTGTGGCTGGCTTTGAGTTTGAGTTTGTTCCTGACCTTTGACCAATGACTGTGGTTGAGTTTGGGGCTGTATTGGGAGTTGTGTTGTAGTACCTTCTACTGAAATATGAGACAAGGGAGCCTGTTCATTTCCAATTGATTGAACTGGCACTGTACTAGTATGAGCTGATTGTACACCTTGCAGACCCAAATTTGAAATAGGTTGACCAGTTTTAGGTGATGCAGTTGCTGACATACTGCCAGGTGCTGTAGGCTTTCCCAGGTAAACTGGAGCTTCCTGGGATGTACTAGAAGGTGGCACACTTCCTGATGAAGTATCTGGAGCTGTTACTGGAAATTGATTTGGAGGAGGATATCTGTAAGGTCCTTGGGCATTAAGAGGCATTCTTGGGGTGACTTGAGGCAACCTGGTAAGGCTAGCCAGAGGTACAGCAGTTACATTGGCTGAAGGGTAAGATCCGTATACTCCTCTTAACATGGGATTGAGAACAGGGCCAGGCTGGGTGGTGATTGGCAGGGTGGAGGCTATTGGGGTGTTGATAGTAGAATATATCATGCCATCAGCTGTCCTTACAGCAGGGGGATACAAAGACCTTAGGCTAGCTTGTCTAGCATTGATTAAATTTGTAAGTGTCTGACCATGTACTGTTGGTCTGCCATCAGGACCATACAAGAGATTGGCTCTAATAGATGCTAGGCCTTGTTGAAGGTTAAGTCTTCCTGCAGGGCCTGCTCTCCCAGCACCATACTGCAGAAGCTCAGGATTACTGGTATAACGGCTACCAAACTGCTCCATGGAGTTAAGAGCAGCACACATTCTGCTAATCTCTCTGGCTGTAGTGGCACTATACTGTGCAAGATTGGATTCTTGAAAACTACCAAGATCACGTGAAAGATAACTATACTCTGCATTTATATTGGACATTGAGCCATATCTTCGCAAAGGTAATGGTGGAGCCGAATCACCTCCTTGATGGCGTAGATCTGTGTAAGACCCATATTGGGCACCCATTCCAAGATATCCTGGCCCATAGGCCTGCTTCATGGTGCTTAAATCCACTGCTAGGTCCCCAGGGTCAGTCCTCTGATAATATTGGACACTTGAACCTGCTAAATTGTTGTCTGACATTGATGGTGGAAGTCGTCCTGGAGGAGGCAAGGTAAAAGATTTGCGTTCATCTGCAGATGCTTGTATGTTTACTGTTTGGTAGCCATCTTTTCCAGGTTGGCTTTGCTGCCCAGGACCTTGTGATGGTTCTGCAGAAGGATCTGATGATGCTGTTTTACCTCTTTGAGCAAAAGGGCCTGAGCAACTACCTGCAAATGGCAAATTGTAGACAACGTCACAGCAAGCTAACTGATTCTCTGGTTTAATCTGTCCAGTGAGATCTAGAACTTCTACTGGTGGTGGAGGCGGCTCCTCTCTTTTAACAAGCTGGGTCACTGTACCTCCTTGAGTGCTATTCTCATCCAACTGCACCATCATTACCTGGGGCTTTCCTGTGGAGAGATTCATTATAGCAGGCTTATTCTTTAGTTCCAAAGCCACCCCACCATATATGTCATGACCAAGTGTAGGGGTGGTAGACCCAGAGCATGATAATGGTGGTGGAGGTAGCGGAGATATCTTGGGAATAGAGCTAACTGCTGTTTGGGTCCCTCCACCAGTGTTCTGGCTTACCACCAAGTCCTTCTTCAACAATATTGGCTGCACTTGATTAGCTAAGTTGTACCGGGCAAAAGATGCATTTTGTTGATGCTGCTGGAGCTGTTGCTCAAGGAGCTGTTGTTGCTGCTGAAGCTTCTGTTGCTGCTTCTGAAGTTGCTGCTGTTGAATGCCTAAATTTTCCAGACAAGCATCAATTTTTGGAATGGATGGATCTGTGATAATTGGCCTGGTCTGGGTCAGACAGACTGCAGATCCAACTCCTTGGCCAAAGTCAACTCTATTTTGTAAAGGATCTCCGTAAACAACTGGTTGTTTTGGCTGTGATATGAACATGGATGCTGCCACAGTCACACTTACAGTTGTTGGTGTAGTTGTTGACACCTGAGGTTGTGCCTGTGCATTTAGATTCATAATAAGAGGTTGTACAGCAGTATGACGGCTTGGTGGTGTTTCTGCATCAAGTGAGTATCGACGTGTATCAGAAGCTACAGATGTTAAGTCCATACCCTGGTCTGTCATGATAATTGGGGCAGGCTTCATTGGTGCTCTAAGATCCACTATATTACTACCTGGACCAACTGTGCCTTGCTCTACAACTCTTGAGGTACCAGGTACTGTGGAGATTCTACACAAGGATATGTTTCCCACTGGAAGAGATCCGCTACTTTGGGAACCAGCAGTGGTGGCAGTGCTCACAGCCACGCTAACTCTTTCTGATATCTGTGTCCTTTGCAAACTATGTTGAGGTGATGGATGAGCTGGATATTTCTGTGGTGATGTGGGTGACTTTGTTGTTGCATGTTGAGTCTGATAAATTGTCTGTTGGCTGTCTTTTGTTGGTGAGGATAAAGGTGAGGTGGAGGAATTCACTGTCACTGGTTTGGTTTGACTGCTAGTTCCTGATCCCAATGTAATCACCATAACAGGGGAATCTTGGGAGGACTGCTGTCTTGAAAGACGTGGTGCCCCAGCTCTATGAGGGATCTGAGAGGTCTGAATAGGTGCCACTGTAGAAGTTGTACAAGGTGCAGGGGCACGTGTTGGACTTTGTGTGGGAGAAGTGGAAGGGGATGTGGAAGGACTTGAGCCTTTAAGATATGAGAACATCTTTGATGTTAAGGAGGATGCTCCAGGATCCGGCACTTGACCCTGTACTTTCCCCTGAACACCAAGTCTTCCTTGAGGCTGTGTGGGAGCAGGCTGCCTAACTTGAGACTGTGGGGAGCCAGTTACATGGCTTCCTTTGGAGGTTTGGTTGCTCATTCTAACTTGACTTTGTTGTGTAGAATGCACTCTTTGTGTCCCTCTTCCTGAAGGATCATTTCCAGAGAATGAAACTGGAGCTGAGATCTGGGTAGGACTTGTACCTGGACTCAAAGAAGTTGTTCCAGAATCTAAATGATGTTTCTTGTCTGTTTGAAGGACTCTTTCCTGGTTTTGTTGTCCTTGTCTTCCTGGAGCACGTTGCTGCTCCTTTTGCATCATCTCTGCTTTTCGCATCATTTCCTCATAAACCTCTTCAGCACTTTTTAATGATTTCTCTGCCGCAGATGGAGAGACAGCAGATGTTTTCTCTGTTGGAGAGTACAAAGACATAAATGTAGGTAGATTATATTCACTGCCAGACTTGTACAGCTTTGAACCCATTTCAAATCCTTCAGCTTCTGAATCCATGGAGGGAGAGTATTCTGAGCAGGACGATCTATGTAGTTCTTCCATTTCAGCAGCTTGTCTGAGTTCCTCTGTTGGTGATGCATCTTCAATGGGTGAAAGGTTACTAGGAGGTGTCTTCGACCTCTCTCTGCGTCTCTGTGCCCTCAGTTCCTCTTTGTCCCTTTTAGTTTTTCTGGCTGTACTGCGAATCCTTTGCTGCTCTAAGTCTCTCATCTTCTCCTGCTCTCTCAGAAGTTCCTCTTCTTCTCGCAACTCGTCTTCTTCTGAGGAGTCCTCAATGGTGGGCAGTAGTGGACCATGGGATCGATGTCTTGCTTTTCTTTGTTGCTTTGCTTCCTCAAGCCTTTGTCGTCTGCTAGGACTGCTATCACTATCATCTTCCATTGATGACACAGAGGTTGGAGAAGTTCCAGAGGTATAACTCGGTGTGGTTGCAGGGAGGGTTGATGAGTATTCTCCCCTTGACCTTTCTTCAGGTGACCCAGTAAGGCTTTCCATCTCAAGCTCAGGCTCCCTGAGGTCATGATCTGTGCTGAGTTCCATGTCACGATTATAGCTATTTGTATTATTCAGTTCAATAGTTTTAAATCGTCTCAGACCACCTTGTGAGGCCATCATGTCATCCGCTTCACCCGATTTGTAGCTATCAGTGCTTTTAGTGTCTTCTTCAAAACTGCTAGATTGCTGCGTCAGGCGACGTCTCTCTTTTCCTAGATCTCCGCTGTGTTTATGGCTCCTTTTTGTCTTCACGTGGCCCTCAACATCTGCTGTGTCTTCCTCATCTGCACTCATTTCCAGAATCTGTCTCCTCATGAACTCCTCATCAGTCAGGTTTTTCTGTGACTTCTTCTGTCGGGGTGGTAATGGAGAAAGGCCACTTTCACTACTGTCTTCCACATAATCATGTCGTAATTTACAACTGAGATCATCCGATGCTTCCTCATCAGACTCATATTCCTGATCTTGTGTTATAGACAGAGATCGAGGTCTCTGCTGTTCTGCTGTGTCTCTTCCATCACAATGCTGTCCTTGGTCAGTGACTGTATGTGACTCCAACAGAGGTCGCATTGAACTTTCCAGTTTTGTTAGTTCAGATGGACTGGGGGGGCTGCGTTGGTCAGAAATCCCCCTCTCACTGAGCTTCATAGAGTCCTCTTGGATCAAGACAGTAATCTCACTCTGGGAGCTGGATATACCATCAGAGGAGTAGCCTGTATCACTCAGGCTCTGTGTGCTAGACTTGTTGGAATCCTGTAAATGCAGAGGACACTGCATTAGGTCATAGGTCATATGATGATTTAAATTATACTGAAAGATTTACAAAGTCAACTAACATATAAAACATTGAAAGTTCATTAAGCACAATATACAAAACATGCAAATGGCACACATTAGACAAGCATGCAAAACCTGGAGGGGATGAGGTCAAAAGTGAATCTAAATCCTGAAAATTGTAGTAAATGTAAAAGTATGCTATAAATAATACTAGTTAATGATGTAAATAAACATGACATGCATAAGTTAACACATGATAACTCTGGAAATACTTATTGTGTATGTCCCATTAAATGGTTACATGAGGCTATTTGAAACTTCAGTTCTTTGTAATGGATAAGACAAAGTTTACAAATGATGTTGACTCATCACTGTGCTCTTGTAACCATCAGGCACTGGAAATAGTGATTAGCCACTGAGACTGTTAATTTTTAAACCGGTTTTGAGGACAGATGACATTGGTTATATTGTTTAACTCATAACATTCCCATCATAGAATGCTGAAGTGATCTGTTATGTAGGACAAAGACAGTGGTGATGAGGACACGGAGGGCCACTCACGTCATCGTGTTTAGATTTCTGCATGCCACTACTTTTCTTCTCATCTTTTTTATCCGATGTTCCCTTTTTAGACGTTGCTTTGATGTCCCCCTCTTTTTCTGTTTTGGACATAGCTTGTTTCTTGTTAATGCCTTGATCTTGTTTTTCTGTCTCAGCCTTAGTTGCAGGAAATTGTTGAGAGGGGCCCCTGGATTGTGGCGCCCCTCGCTTTACCGGAGAAAAAGGACCACTTACTTGGGCACCAGGTGGCTTTTGCTGCTGAGGGCCGGTAGGTCTCAGTGCAGCTTGCTGACTTGGCCCTCGCTGCTGTTGTTGATTGGCTGGGCCTGGTAGTCGGGGAGATCCAACAGATGATGGCACAGGAGGAGGAATATCCCCTAAGCTCCCTGACATTGCTCTCTGGGTCTGGCATGTCAAACACAGCCATTCTTTCTTCTGAAAATGAAAGGAAAACATGTAATAAGTACAAGGAAACAATTGAGATATAAAGGGGAAAAAAACTGTAGACAAGGTTAAAGTGTCAATAGTCAGATTACATGTGATTTATCACATCACTCGCCCTCACTGGCATTCTCTTGCACTCTCTCTGCCTTTGTCACACTACTATTGTAATTCAAAAGGGATTTGGTCAATCCGAGCAAGCAAGCATAATTGGGTCCTGGCCAAGACTGTGACCTTTTCTCAAAGGCCTTGTTGACTCTCTTCAAAGCCACTGTGTTTAACACACAATTATTTAGCCTCTGTTAAGTCCAGTAAGACACACAAGCTCAGAATGATGGCTGATACCACACTCTTAAAAATAAAGGTGCTTTAAAAGGTTCTTCACACCGATGCCATAGAAGAACCATTTTTGGTTCCACAAAGAACCATTCAGTCAAAGTTTCTTTAAAGAACTCTTTCTTACCTTTTTATAGTCAGAAGAACCTTCTTTCACCACAAAGAACCTTTTGTGAAAAAGAAAGGTTCTTCAGATGTTAAAGGTTTTTTATGGAACCATTTAGACAAAAAAGGTTCTTCAATGGCATCTTGAAGCACCTTTATTTTTAAGAGTGCATCCACAGCAGGAGGCTCTTGTGTATTAAAAATCACAAAGCATTTAATTCAACGCTTTAGGAGTGTGAGACTTTAAACGCATGATCATTAAGAAATCATTTTGCTTTTGAATTTGGATCAAGAGCTCACAAATCATTAGATGAATCACATATCAGCTTTTCATTTCTAGAACAAAATACATGTGGCATATACTTTTACATACTTCCACCTCCCACACCCAGTTACACTTACACACACACACAGTCACTCACAGTCATACAAATCATGTTGGCTGTTATGTATGTTTTGTTGACCTTGGTTATTTTGTATTTGATTTGTCACCTGTAAATAGTATATCTGTTTGCATAATAAAAAAAAAAAAATACAAATACATGTGGCAAACGCTTGCTGTGCAGGACATAATCTATAATGGCTATATAAAATAACAAAATACAAAATACCAAAAAACACACCAGGAATATACAAACTGACATCTAGGACAGATGACTTCATAGAGAGTGATAAACAAAAAAGATTATAGACACTGATAGTATGATCTCATAAAACCAGTTAAACCCAATTGCATTGCTAGATGAAATATAAAGTAAAAAAACATTTGTATTATTGTAAAACTCACTACAGCAATGAGCCAGTAATTCCTTCTGCATCATAATAGAAAATATTCAGCATAGCAGCAAAAAGTACACCGGCATAAAATAAAACATCTACTGAAAGTTAATCTCTTTTATAGCCATCGGTCTACAGATAACTTCAAAACAAAGAACACAAAAACCATTCAGAAATACGGTTATAAGAGACTACAGAAGTTCTCACTAAGTTTAATGAGTCTCATGAGTACAGCAAATAAACAGTAATAGTTCTCCTGGTACTAAATATAAAAAAGATCATTTTCAATTTGCTGTGCCCCTACTTTCACAATACCTTTTGGAATTATTTGCTGGGATTTTTTTCTATTCAGTGACTGAGGTTTGGTGACTCAGGTTGATGAACAAGCAGTTGCATCAGTGTAGATCGAGACAGAATCCCATGGGGTATACTGCTTGTTGATCTCCGGTGCACAAAGCATACACAAGCATGCCACAAACCTGCATCAGAAATTGCTCACTTATGTAAACTGGGCCAAAATTCATCATCCAAAGGTGTGTTGGGTGGTTGCTAAGGCATTGCTGAGCAGTTGTTAATGTTTCTAGGTGGTTGCATACTGGCAAAAGGCAAAAAACCACCACCACCATTTTCTATAATATTTTGGTCCCTACATATGACTGGGATGCATAAGAGGAAATCTATAGGATTTTATGCTGAAGTTAAACACAAAGGTTTAGGGGTTCTACAAAGTAATGGAAATAGTAATAAGTCTTAAATGTATAACTTGTAACTTCATACAAATTATGCCATTAAAATCTCCAAAGCCAAGCTGTTGAGTATAGAAAGAATAGAGCGGGTCAGGATGAAATCTGGGGAGAGGCTGAGAAAAGGAAAGGTTCTGCCATGCGAGACAGACGCCTTTTCGTTTTGATTCTACGTCCCCCCCAGTGCTCCACACTGAAGCTAAATATAAACAGGTGCAGCGTTCACTCAATGCTTGTGCAAATCTCACAAAATGCTCTGCCATCTGTGCCTTTCTGCTTTTTATATGCTGTGTTGAAGTGGAATGGACGTTGTGTGAGTGTAGTCATTTCTGAGGTGTGCTTTTAGCATAATGAACAAAGCAGAGGTAATGCAGTGTGTGTTTGTGAAGAAAGCCCAAGAAAAACCGCAACTGTAATTTCAAAGTAAATGATGTGTGAAAGCTGTGGCTCATTTGGACTGGCCGAATTTACATGAATGGTTGATTTCTAAAAGACAGTCTTTTTTTTAAATTCAAAAATCAGAATGTATGACACCTTTGCCTTTGGAGGTTAATAAATAATGGTTCGATAAAATGAGAAAGGCCTCTGAAATAGAATAAAATGAATAATGTTAATAATGTAGTGTTTTGTGTGTACATTTGAGTTTCGGAAAGCATGGAAACCACAGATGCAATGTCAGCTCTTACAAATCTCAGGTTTTAGCTGAGTCTCAGGTAATGATGGAAAAGACTCAAGTTACAAGGCCAAGACAAGTCAAGGCCTAAATTCAGGCCTTTTAACCTTAATAATAACTTCAGTGTATATGATCTGTGCTAATCATGCAGATTTTTAAATTAATCACTTATAAAAAAAAAAGGTAAATCTGCATAAGAAGTATGCAATTTAAATGAGAAAAAAAAAACACATTTAAACAATTTAACTATCAAAAATTCTACTGACATATTGGTTGCCAAAGAATAACATTAGCATGGTTAAACTTTATATCAATGCACTACCCAAGTATTTAGAAAATACCTGGATTAATGGGATCCAAGGCCAGGACAGTTGCTCTAAAATAATATTCAAGATTGATTGCTAACTACTCTACTGTGAACAACAATAAATGTTTGCTGACATTATTTAGTTAATCCACAGGACCTGAATTAGCTAATTGCATACTCGTGTTACTGTCTGTTTGTCTGTGATTTTTGCTCCTAGCTCACAGTGTCTTTCGATGTTGTCATAAAGCAGGTGCAGACTTGACTGTTTTGCTTGCTGGGATAAACTTTGCATTCAGTAGATTTCAAATGTTACATAAACCACTTTCCTAATAAATCGCTGCATGCATCTGAAAGTCTCAAAAGTTTAAGTCTGAAAAAAAAAATTGCCAGATCAAATCAAAACCATCTACATGACTGCTGTAATGTCTGTTTTGGGTTTTGTTTCATGTTCATGTTTTCATGTCTTTTATTTTGGAGTTTAGTCATGGTTCCTGTTTAGTCATGTGATTCCCTTGCCCTCTTGTTATCCTGCTAATAGGCTTGTTCTAGATGAACTACACTAGCCTGCAAACAGCTGGCAAGAGTAGCCGTTTGCGGTCGGGGCGGAAATTAAAAGCGGAGACGCCAAGTCGGACACTTTCTGCTCCCGGTAGTGACGCTCGCACGGTGTTTCCATACTCTTATCACAGATAAAGTGAATTAAATGCAATATTTGTACACAAATACACAGAAATGTTTTTATGAGCAACAGAAACACTTTTTATATACTGCTTAAGACAGCGCCATCTGTTCATGAATAAAGTTCAACATAAACATATACAATTTAAGCACCAATAAAGTGGGGGTATATAAGCTTTTATCAGTGTTTTAAAAAAAAAAATAAATGACTCAAGATAACAGTGCGACGTACACTAAAAAAAGCTTTTACTGTTATAAAAACAGATTTGTGAGCATTATTGGAATTGAATTGTTAGAATAAACACGCAACTTGTCATCACAGAATCTAACCAATGAGAATAAAAGTGTGTCGTCATCAAGGCTTTAGCAGCCGATTTTGAGCAACTGCAGCGCCTGACCTAGGTGGCTGGTTTCGTTTTGCTCTCGCGGTACTTTGATGGCACATGTGATTGTAAGGTGGCTGCAGCGCCGATCAAAGTCCGACAAATGTTCTAACCAGAATGCATTGCTTTTGTCAGGCAGCAGCCGATCTTTGTGGCACTGCATGAAGTCGAACAAGCCTATTGGTTCTTTGGTTCATGTGTCATGTTCTCATTGGTTGTCTTAGTCATGTGTCCTGTCTCTCATTGATTGGTTCTTGTCATGTGACCTGTATTGTTTGGTATATATAGCTCTCATGTAGCCTTTGTCTCTAGTTGTGTATTGATGTTGTAACCTGCTGTCGGTAAGTCAAGTCTGTTCAAGTCAAGTCAAGTCTGTTCAAGTCAAGTCAAGTCTGTTCAAGTCAAGTCAAGTCTGTTCAAGTCAAGTCAAGTCTGTTCATGCCAAGTCAAGTCTGTTCAAGTCAAGTCAAGTCAAGTCAAGTCTTTTTGGATTATGTTTTGTCTTTGTTGTAAATAAAAGCCGCACTTGGGTTCATCACTACGTTCGCCTCAGTGGACTAATGTTACAACTGCTTTATATTGCACCACAACGGCTTGAGTGTGCCAGTGCTGGGAGAATCAAAGCTACATGTCATCTCACAATAGTAATGCGGCATTTGTATGGCATTTGTAAATAAATCATTTTTAATACAGACAGGGAAAATTAAGCTCTGCTAGAAGTGAAACCACAATGGACACTTCCAGTGTAGACCGCTTCACTGACTATAAAGGGATCGTCTTGAATTTTACACACCACTCATGTTCAGTAGACACGGTATACATCTCTGTAAATGTAAATGCATGTGATCATTCATGTAAATGCAAATGATCACTGTTAATGATTAGCATATAGATTAGTTTGTTTTCTAAAGCATCCTCCCTCCTGTTACAAAAACATGCCAAGTACTGGTCCCTATTCACAAACAATTACACGCAGCTCAGCAAATAAAAAGACAGAGGTAGAAAAATGAAAACGCGAGAGATCAGAGTGTTAGCAGATCAGTTTATAGTCATTTAAACTCCGCAGTGAAGGGCAGAGAGGTGTACAGCTCTTAAAAGATTTACTTTAAGAGATAGTGGGTGTAAGGCCTTAGCCTTTGTAGCGCTTTACATAAAACTCTCCAACTCAATGCTCAATGGGAAAAACACACGGGCCACATAATCAACCTCTTTGAGATTGAGGGGACAGAAAGTGAGAGAAAGAAGTATGAATGTTTGCATGTTTTATGTGTGCAAGCAGAATTTATCACAGTTAGGCAGGTTTATTAGAATTGATTATACAGATTATGAAGCAAGACACGCATTGAAGGTTTCACTACAAAAATTAACAGCACCCAAATGACAAAAAAAAAACTCCACACATGGTGTTTCTTGTCACTCTTTCATATCGACATCCAAGAAAAACTCACACTTTTCCTCTACCAGGCTGCTTGCTGCAAGCTTGCCAGAACTGATGCATTTTTACATACCCAATAAGTGTAGTCTGCACAACTGACTGAAAAGAGTTGCATTTGTCTTGCCATGTGAAATGGATTCTATTTGTTTATAGCCTACCTTGATTTTCCATTTTCTACAACCACATGTAATGCCAAATCAAGCAATAAAAAGTGCATATCACAAATCAATTCACTTGGCCAAGCAGGGAACAGAGTTGGAATGGCAATAGAATGGCTAAGTTTTTGTAGCCACTGATCTGAGAATAACTGCATTTAGGAGAAATTCAGACAGAATATATTTGCATGTATTCATTCAGTAGACACTTATCCAAAGCAACTTTATAAATAAGGATAAAACATATCAATAATGAGAGTGCTAACAATACTGCAAATAGTTACTATTACTGCAATTTTTTCAAATAAATATAATGTAAAACATTTCAATAGAGAATCGTTAAGTGTTCTAAATGCAACTCTCAACTAGTAGTAAATGTTGTTATCTTGTTAAGGGACTGCAGGTCAGACTACAGTTATTGCAGGACATTGGGGTGGCATGGATTACTCATGTGGGCTGATAGCTCAAAGGTTATAGTTTCAAACCCCAGAAGGGATGATTTATTAGCTATAACCACTGTGCCCTTGCTCTGAAAAAAACAACACACACACACACACACACACACACACAAGTCACTTAGGATAAGTAGTGTGTGCTAAATATAGAATAATAATCAGTGTTCCTTTTTTTTTGGAACAGAAATACATAAATTACATTTAAATATAAGTTAAAGTTAGAGGCTGTGATATTCAAATTTTGAAGTTTGACATTAAAATATTACAATCACAGAAGTTTAACTTTCATGTCTGAGCTTTTCAGTCAAAATGCAGCAATTCGTACATTTATTGCAGACAAACAGAGCCATCTACAGTCCAACTAATTAAATTAGCTAATCTCTGAATACAAGATTTATATAAAACAATCTCTTACATAATCTCATGATGGCTGCAATGCTTTCTATATCAGAAATACAGACAGTGATTATGTCCAGAATCCTCAAAATTATGCAAAGGCTCCAGAGTCTTTTAAAGAATTAAACGTAATTTGATATAGTATCAGAGTATAGTACATTCAAATATGATTACATTTTTCTTTTCATCTGATTAGACAGCTATGAAACATGCCAGACTGTTTAAAGTAATCACAATGAATCTGTATTTAATTAGTGGTCACTACTACTGCTCATAAGCATTTTGAACAAACTCTTACCCCAAAGTTTTAAACTTAAGTGCAAAATTCATCCCACACTGTTTGTGGACAGTTGTTGAGGAGAGGTGTGCTATTATTTTTCTTATCAATTTAACTTACGGTTTTTGCCGGGTAATAAAAATCTGGAGAGATGTAAGCCATATCTACAAATTACAGACTTCGAGGGCCTGTAGGAAACCACCTAACAACCACCCAGAACACCCTAGCAACTACATAGCAATGCCCCAGCGATCAGTAAGATTTTAAGTAGGAAATTAGCACTCAGCATTAGTATTCAGCAAGGATCCATTAAATTGATCAATGTCAAGACATTTATGATGCTACAAATAAATGCTGTTCTTTTGAATTTTCTGTTCATTAAAGAATTCTGAAAAAAAGTATCATGCTTTTCAGATAAATATTAAGCAGCACAACTGTTGATAATAATGTGAAATGTTTCTTGAGCAGCAAATCAGCATATTAGAATGATCACATGAATCTGAAGACTGGAGTAATGATGCAGAAAATTCAGCTTTTCATCACAGGAATAAATTATATTTTAAAATCTATTAAAACAGAAAACAGTTAGGCCTATTTTAAATAGTAATGATATTTCACAATATTGCTGTTTTGACTATTTTTGATCAAATATATTCAGCCTTGGTGAGTGGAAGAGTTTTCTTTCAAAAACATTAAAAACCTAACCCCAAACTTTTCAGTGATTATGTATATAAAATAAAATGAAGTTGAACATGTAGTTTGCATTAAACAACAAAAAGTCTATTCTTTATAAATGCGTATATTATGAATTTTGATGATATGAGCCAATCAGAACTCATCTCTGGAATATAGAACTGCGCGTTCATTAAAAGAACAATCAGTGACACCTCTCCACAGGTTACAGGAAAGAAAAGCGTTAGCTGGATTGATCCACACAGCGAGTTGTGCTGACTCACCCTCTGACCAGACACCTGCAGATCAGCATGAGCTGTGGTTACATGACAGAGTTTGCATGTTTGCATGGACATTCACGGGAACAATGGTGTTAAATAATGATGGAACCATGTGATGTTACATATCTGAACATGTCTTACCATGTGAATATTATGCTATGACAGTGGTCTCAAAGATCATTTTGATGCCTGTCAGCGTATGTGCTTTGGTAAAAATGTATTAATATAATATAAAATATATATAAATATTAATATTATATATATATATATATATATATATATATATATATATTAAGTATTAATAGGCTAAAATAAGAATACTTTAAATTTTTTGAGTGAAAAAGGGAATCTAATTCTATATTTGTATTGAAGCATAAAACCATCTTCAATCCAGGAGAGTATACTAATATATTACAGAAGGAAATCCAACCTCTGCCAAGCTGTGGTTCCCTTGTTTCCCCTGAGGAGGGCACCAGAGAGAGCACAAACCAAAACAGATTTAATCACCTCCACATTGGGGCACAGGTGCAACCACATGCTCATACTCGCCGTCCACACACTCGCTCCTCTCTGCCAGAATTCCCATTCGCCTGTTGACATAAACAGCCACATGCGTATGCTTGCCACTCATGTCTTGGCAGGACGCTTCCATCCCTGCTGACAGCCCACTGGGCACAGGTAGTCACGCTGAGACAGGAAATGTCAGTGCTCATTAACAGCCAAGACACACCCATTCACCATCCCTACACATCACATACCTGACCCTGACCGCTGGACTCCCATCAGCCAATGCACTGGATCCCTGGCCGCCTATGCATTTAAACTATTTTTCTTTTCTTTATCAATCAGCTATGACATTTGAATACGCATTTAAGGTAATGCAGTCTTATGTGGCATCTCTCTCAGGGTTTCTCGGGCCTGCAACTAACACTTCATTACTCCTGCCAACAGCATAAATATATATATATACACATATACAGTGGGTACGGAAAGTATTCAGACCCCCTTCACTTTTTTCAATTTTGTTATGTTGCAGTCTGATACTACAATTGTTTAAATTCTTTTTTTTTCTCTCATTACTCTACACTCTGTCCTTTATAATGACAAAGTGAAAACAGAATTTTAGAAATGTTTGTAAATTTATTAAAAAGAAAAAAACTGAAATATCACATTTACATAAGTATTCAGACCCTTTACTCAGTACTTAGTTGAAGCACCTTTGTCAGCAATTACAGCCTCGAGTCTTTTTGGGTATGACGCAACAAGATTTGCACAACTGGATTGGGGGAATTTCTGCCATTCTTTTTTGCAAATCCTCTCAAGCTTGGTCAGGTTGGATGGGGACCGTCTGTTGACAGCCTTTTTCAGGTCTCTCCAGAGATGTTGGATAGGGTTCAAGTCAGGGCTCTGGCTGGGTCACTCTAGGACATTCACAGAGTTGTCCCTAAGCCACTCCTGTGTTGCCTTGGCTGTGTGCTTAGGGTCACTGTCATGTAAGAAGGTGAACCTTCGGCCCAGTCTGAGGTTTTGAATGCCCTGGACTGGGTTTTCATTAAGGCTATCTCAATATTTTGGTGCATTGAGCTTTTCTTCTACTCTGATGAGTTCCTCAGTTCCTGCCGTTGAAAAACAGCCCAACAGCATGAGGCTGCTACCACCACACTTTACTTTTGGGAGGGTACTCTGCAGGTGATGAGAAGAGCCGGTTTCCTTCAAACATGATGCTTAGAATTGAGGTTCATCAGACCAGGTAATCTTGTTTCTCAGAGTCTGAGGGTCCTTTAGGTGCTTTATTGCAAATTCCAAGTGTGTTTTAATGTGTCTTCACTGAGGAGAGGATTGAGTTTGGCCACACTGCCATAAAGCCCAGATCGGTGGAGTGTTGCAGTGATGTTTGTCCTTCTGTAGGTTTTTCCCATCTGCATATATGATCATGGAGCTCAACTAGAGTGACCACCAGGTTCTTGGTCACCAGTCTAGACAAGCCCCTTCTCCATCAATTGCTCAGTTTGGCTGGGGACCAGCTCTTGGAAGAGTCCTGGTTGTGCCAAACTTCTTCCATTTGAGAATTATGGAAGCCACTGTGCTCTTGGGAACCTTCAGTGCAGCAGATTTTTTTTGTAGCCTTCCTCAGATCTGTGCCTCAATACAATCCTGTGTCTGAGCTCTGCAGGCAGTTCCTTTGACCTCGTGGCTTGGTTTTCGCTCTGATATGCATTATCAGCTGTGAGGCCTTTTACAGAGAGGTGTGTGCCTTTCCAAATCATGTCCAATCAATTTAATTTACCACAGGCGGACTCCAATCAAGGTGTAGAAACATCTCTGCAATGATCAAGAGACATGGGAGGCACCTGAGCGAAATTTCAAGTGTTGTTGCAAAGGGTCTGAATACTTATGTAAATGTGATATTTCAGTTTTTTCTTTTTAATAAATTTACAGACATTTCTAAAATTCTGTTTTCACTTCATCATTATGAGGTACAGAGTGTAGATTAATGAGAAAAAAAGAGAATTTAAACAATTGTAGTATCAGGTTGCAACATAACAAAATTGAAAAAAGTGAAGGGGGTCTGAATACTTTCCGTACCCACTGTATACATACATACATACACTTTTTTTTTTTTTTTCCCATCCATGAAATTGTATGTGCATTATTTCATCAAAAACAGTACATAACAAATTGAACTGTAAAAATATTGAACAGTACAGTATTTCATTGTAATAATGTATTTTATATAATGATAATAATTATTAGATGGATAGAAATTTCAACAGAAATTATTATATAGATAGAATGACAACGATCAACAAAAAACAGACAAATGGACTGATAGATCACAAACAGAATGACAGAAAAATGATGATAGATAGATAGATAGATAGATAGATAGATAGATAGATAGATAGATAGATATGGTATTAGACAATAGGACGGTGCTACAGTATATAAAACTGGCTTTCTCAGCAACTCTCGCACTGATTTATGAATGTTTCTCACATGCATGTGCATTCATCTGTCATGCTCTGCTGTATGATTATATGCTTCATGTGCATGTGTGTGTATGTGTGTGTGTGTCAGGATGGTTTTGCAGGGCAAGTCAAGAGATATATGGGTTAATCCTGTGGGACTCCTTCAATGGGCCACGTGGGACTGCACACACACCAACACAGATCCTCCGGGCCTGCTGCCCTGAGTCTGAGCCTGCACCGGATTACTGAGAGTAGGAAATGAAAGATCATCCAGCATAAAGGCACTCAAAGAGCCCCCATTCAAACTCCATCAGAGAAAGACAAGGGGGAGAGAGAGAAAGATATGGAGAGAAAGAGAAAGCCATCTGCGTGTGCATTCGCATCCACCTGAGCGAAAGCACTGCAATGCATATGTTACAGTAATTTGCTCCTGTACCGCCTCACTATCCATTAATAGCACTGGGATTCATTCACTGCAGCATAAACCTGTGAGAACTGAATTCTTTGCTTGTTGCATGTGGAGAGTCTCAACTGAAGCTCCTGCAGCACCTGAGGCTAAGAAAAGTCTTTGAATTATGTGGGTAATTGATTTTGCTGTATATTAGCCTTAGAGAAGCAGTGATATTACACAACGCAAAATAATAGAAAGGAGGAACTTCTGAGAGAGCAGTCAGTTAAGACATGGAGATTTTGTCTGCTTTAGTTATTCTCCCAATTACATATCTAATATAATAAATATTTGACTTTGCATTAAAGGAATAGTTCACTGAAAAATGAAAATTCAGTGTATTTACTCACTGATATCAACTTCACTTTCTCCTGCGAAGCCCAAAAGACGATGTTAGAGAGAATGACTGGCTCAATCATCATTCAATATCATTGTGTGGGTGAAAAAATGCAATAAAAGTGAATGGTGACTGAGGCTCTCAGTCCCTAATATTCTGTTCTAACATCTCCTTTTGTGTTTCAGTGAAGAAAGAAAGTCATACAGGTTGGAGAAATATGAGGGAGAATAAATGATGACAGAAATGCCATTTTGGGGTGAACTATCCCTTTAAGCGGTGCATTCTCCCTGATTTATGTTTTGCATTACATTACAATTGCCCTATTATTCAAATTATTCTCTAACTTTTCTGGCCAGTCAAAACTGTGAAAGAGAGAAACTGTCTGGATATTTGAAACAAGACAACATGAAAACATTAAAGGAATAGTTCAGCCCAAAATTTAAATTAGCTGAAAATTCAATAACCCTCAGGCCATCCAAGATGTTCATGAACAGATTTGGAGAGATTTAACATTATATCACTTGCTCACCAATAGACTTCCTCTACAATCACTTCCAATCACTTCCTCTACAATCACTTCCAATCACTTCCTCTACAATGAATGTGTGCCATCAGAATGAGAGTCCAAACAGCTGACGGCACCCATTCACTGTAGAGGATCCATTGGTGAGCAAGTGACATAATACTAAATTTCTCCAAATCTGTTTTGATTAAGCAACAAACTCATTTTAGGCTAACTATTCCTTTAATAATGTCTCTTGTCTTATTTTGCACAATTCTTTACTTTATTTCAAAGAGAAAATGTTTGTTTTCTTATGCTGTCATCAAAATCCAAAAACTTTCTATGCCTCTGGAACATTCCTTTTCTGCTGATGTAACCAACACCACATGTACAAGGAAACATTACACAAATATTTGTGCAGTTTTACTGACTAAGGAGGGAATAATTTAAGGTTGTCAAAGCACAAACACAGAAATGTGTTAACTGCAATACCATTTATCCCGTGGTAGATATCCAGTATTCGAGTGGCCAGAACTGATTTACATTATTTAAAAGTGAGAAACATGAAGTAATGTGAAAATAATGATGTGCAAATACACAACAAATTAAATAAATTACCATTATTACAATAAATATAACCATTAAATATTTTATACAAAATTTTATAAGTATAATTTATTTCTAGCCAAAAAATCCTTGTGATCTGCAGTTACCGTGATAAATACTACTGTTCAATATTTTTTAAAGAAGCATTTATGAAAAACACAGTAAAAACAGTAATATTTTGAAGTATTATTACAATTTAAAATAACCGTTCGCTATTTGAATGTTTTAAAATGTAATTGCTGAAATTTCAGCAGTCTTCAGTATCCCATGATCCTTCATTCGTTTAAAAAAAAAAGTACTGACTCTAAACGTTTGAATGGTAGAGTAGAATTACTTCTACCGTGATATTTGTTTGTTCTGCCCACCTCTACTTTAAAATAACAATGAAGCCCTATCACACACACACACAAATGGGCGTGAATAGCACCCGCGTGTTGCTGCAGGATAACAGGCTGTCATAAGCGATTAAGCCGGTGCGAGCAAGCGCTGTTAGTCCCTCTCAGGTCCAAGCAGGGCAGGGTCATGTATTTGCGCTCTTTATTTACGGCTTGTGTCGCTGTACATCAGTCGTTTCAAAATGAAATCACACAGACGCTCGGTGACAGATAGGGTGTAATGGCAATTACAACACACACACACCGCAGACCATATCAAATGTTATCTGTAATGAAGTAAGTGCAGTGTGAAGACTGTTGCCCTGAACAGCAGCTTCCTGCGGCCCATAATGCTCTCTGATTACCTGAGTGGAAGCCCAGATCTCTTGACTACACCTTGGAGCATTCGACTCTCAACCCAAACATATTTTAGTTCAGACAGCCAGAGAAAGTCTAATATCCAGGCATTGATGCTGGGTGCTTAGCTTATTCTCATTGGGCTATTTGTCATTTAGCAGACACTTATATCTGACGCAAATTACAGCACATTTGCTACAGCCATCTGTGGGTAAGTATCAAGGCACAATGGTGAAGCTAAAACATTTAGATTACATCCCAGAAAATTAACCGCTACACCATCACCACAGGACGTCACCCAAATAAATGTCATACTATTAAACATAATGAGATATAAAAAAAAAAAATTAAAAAAATTATTTTAGTTTATTTTATATTTATTTGTATTATTTCATTTTTAAATTAAATTAAAATGAAATTAAATTAAACTAAATTAAATTCCCAGGAAATGCAAAAAAAAAAGAATAAAATTATAATATGCTATATATTTTTTAAATATAAATTCAATCAATTGAATTTATTGCCCTTTATTGTTTAAAATGTAAATTAAAATTAAAATTAAACTTATCAATTGATCTATTTTTTTAAAATGTAAGTTATAAAATTACATTAAATTAAATTAAATTAAATTCCCATGGAATGCATGAACTTATAAAATGTACCATGAAATGCAATTCAAGCTGTTTTGGATTAAAGCATCTGCCAAATGCATAAATGCACATATCCCACATGTTGCATTGCTTAGCCCTGCCACAATAGAATTGTTTTCTATGGTCAGTTTTCACTTTCAGGTCAACTACGGTAATGGCCGAGTTTGATGAAAATCTTACAAGTTGAAAACATGTCAACATGTTTGTTGACACATACAACATACTTTGAGGAGCGTCTCGCTGCAGCCTGCGGTGGACATCCAACCCCGCCCACATCCAAGCGTTACGTCACAAGCCACGCCCATGTTCAAATACGTCAAATTCTTATTATTTTGAAACAGGAAGAAGTATCGATGAAAAGATAAGTCGAATTGTTTGCCTTGTTTGCCAACCGCTAAAAAGAAGTAGTTTGCTGTGTTGGTAAGTAAACAAACCTTTGGTCTTTACGAAGACTTAAAACGTTGACAACTGAATGTGTGTGTCATTTGTGTGCATGTTAATGTGTATAAATAACAGTTCGGCATGCTTAGTATGTGTTTTGAACTGCACACAGGCAAGTTATTACTTAGCTAGCAGCAACATATAAACGTGTGTGTGTGTGTGTGTGTGTGTGTGTGTGTGTTATCCAGCAAGATAGATTCGGTTGCTCAACCAAGATACTGTGCAAGCAAGGGTTCTGTGATCAGTGTATATCATTAAAAATATCATGTGTGTGGGGAGAGGTAAATACATATGTGTGAGAGGGATGGAGTGTGTATATGAGTAGGTGAGAGTGTTATGTATTATAAAAAAAAAGGGTTATAAAAAAATTGCACATTTGGTCAGCATTCATTTAATGTCATAAGAATCAGTGCACTATATATTTATTAGTGCACTGATTCTTTCAACGTAAAATGAATGCTGACTGAATGTGCAATTTTTATTTTTTTTATAACACTCATCTCACCGACTCATACACACATTTCATCCCTCTCACACATATGTACTTATAAACCCACCCCCCACACCCCCCACCCCACACACACACACACACACAAACAAAACACTCACTCACATACATATATCTTTAATGATATACACGGATCACAGTACCCTTGCACAGTAACTTGGTTGAGCAACTGCATCATTTCACTATGAATTGCTGTATATCTCTGTGTTTGTGACAAATTATCTTTGTATCATATATTAATGGAAAGATCACATAATGATTGTCAATGTTTGTTTGTCATGTTTTACAGCATTCTACACATTTTTGGTCCTAGCCTGATGCAGAGCAGTTCTGCCAGGATGAGGGGTTCCTGCTGCAGTTTCAACAGTAAAGAGAATTACTCGTTACAATTCACTTGGAGGACCACATAAGCCATGCAGTGGTGCGTGGAGGTATGGTGGGAACATTTCTCTAGATACTGTATTGATTGATTTTTGTGGTTTAAAATCATAAATATTCTTGTATGTAGAATGATGAGGTAAATGATGAGGTAAATACTATTTAGTGGACACATATGCCCCCCAACACTCACGTATTTTCTATTTTTAACAGGAGCACCAAGAGGACATAAAGTGTAACTTTGTAAGGGACATTGGTCCAGCGTGATGCTGGATACAGAGTCACCGTGAGTTATTCTGTGGGGAGGTGAAAGGGCCTGCCTTTCTCCAGATGGATAGTAAAAATCAACAGAATGCCATCAAAGACTCCCTGGGGTCGAAACGGGTGAAGCAAGAGATGTCTTTTTATTCATCTCTCAGGACCTGAAGTGGGACATTCACATTGACTCCATTGACAAAAAGGCCCAGCAGAGGTTGTACTTCCTTCGCCAGCTGAGGAAGTTCAACCTGACACAGGAGCTGCTGAAACATTTCTACTCCGCCATCACTGAATCTGTCCTTTGCACTTCAATAACTGTCTGGTTCAGCTCAGCTACCAAATCTGAACTCAGAAGACTACAGAGGGTAGTCCAGACTGCTGAGCGAATCATTGGTACAACCCTCCCCACTCTCCAAGAACTGTACTCATCCAGAGTGAGCAAAAGGGCTGGCAAAATCACTCTGGACCCCTCACATCCAGCACACTCCCTCTTTGAACTGTTGCCGTCTGGTCGACGCTACAGAGCTCTGAGCACCAGAACGACCAGCACAGGAACAGTTATTTCCCTCAGGCCATCTACCTCACAAACAGTTAAATGTTCTCCCCACTGTGCAATAAAACATGTGTAATACCCAACTATCCATTCTCATATTTATTATACATATGTTATTGATTTAATTTATCATACATCTATCCACATTCCCTTGCATAATTTGTATATAGCACATCTGTACAATACAATATATTGTCTATTGTCCTTTTGTCTATTGTATATTGTTTTCACATATTTATTTTTTAATCACTTGTTTATTTCATTATCCGATTTCTGATTCTGATTGTTTGAGTATCCAGAGGAGCTGGACATATTCATATCAAATTCTCTTGCTGAACAAGGCTTGAAAGTCCATGCCATGTTTCTGTGAATAATCTAACAAGAAATCTATATATGTAGCTTATGTATGTATGTGTACTGCATTTCAAGAACTGTTTATCTGATCATTCAACTGTTCATTTATGATAGTTGAAACATATCTCTTATCGAACATATATATTTTTTGTAAAATTTTAAATGTAATTATTTTTGTAAAATAATAAATATAAAAATACCCAATGAAGCAAGGGATGTCTGTTTATTCATCTTTAAATATGTGGAGGACCTGGACACACTTCATATGAAGCTTTGTTGATGAACAAGGCCTGAATGTCAATGGCATGTTACTTGTATAATCTATCCAAAGCAAATCTATCCTACTGCATATGGAGAACTGTCAATCCTATCATTGAAATGTTAACAATTTATGATAAGTGGAACACATCTTTAGAAAATTAAATGACAATTATAAATTAATAAAAATGTGTTGAGACTTTTACAATAACAAAATCTAATTGCTCCCTTTAAATTTGATCAATTTAAAAGGTGTCTTAGTTTAAAATCGATCGTAATAAATGTGAATTTATCTACATGAATAAGGTAAGGTGTAGAGGTTTTTATTACAATTAGCCTAATTTAATTAACCAATGCAAGTGTTTTACGAAATCAGCTCCGTACATTAGACACATTAAATGCATTCGATTTAAGTTGTGCCATTTTAGCCTAGAGACATCCTTTGAAGAAATAAGAAAACGTGTATTAGTAAAATGAAAGACAACATTATTTTATTTAGATCCCCGAAACAGCCGTAAATTGCTTCGACATAACCCTAGTACAGGGATGGGGAATCACAAGATGTCGTATAGATGACGTGGTTTATGACGTAACGCTTTGACGTGGGCGTGGCTGTATTGGGTATGGGCGTGGCTTCCGATGTCACACTTGGATGTGGGCGGGGTTGGATGTCCACCGCAGGATGCAGCGAGCCCTACTTGCATACTTTGGCAAAGCGTTAATGTCTGCTTCCATAGAGTATGTTCCCTGACCAAAAAGGCAGTGAGAAATCTCCTTAGACGTCCCACTGAGGACAGGGACTGATGTGAAAAGTGTAAGATCAGGGCCTGTGTGTATTAAGCGCCTAAGGCGAGGATTACTCTTGTAGGAACTATTCTTCTCTGTCAATTTAACTGCTTTTGTTAAAGCATAACAGGCAAAAGACTGATCCGCTGGATTTTTAGTCTTGCTGTGAGATATAAATGACTTTATAGTACATCTCTTTACCAAAAATACACCATGGTAACTTTAATTTCCACCAAAAATACCATAGTGAGAATCGAAGAAGTGCAAAGAAACGTGAAATTGTTCTTCAACAACTTTAATTTCCTATGTCAGGTATAATGAGTGACGATTCGGTATTTTTAATACTGAATGACCGTTTCTATTGTTAGTCGTGGAAAGCAACAACAGCAATATATTCAACAACAGCAATATATTCAGTCTGCAAGAATGATTGCTCCCTCTAGTAACAAGAACTTTTATGTTTTATGTAAAATCAATCAATCAGTTTTATGTTTAATTCGCAAAATTTAATGTTTAATTGCACCAATCCCCTCCAGTTTAAGAGATGCAGGTCCAGGACTATTCTGGACAAACCTTAAGAGTGCATAGTCATGAGTCTAGATTTCTACAGATATCCGTTTCCTCACTTGGAACACCCATTCTCCTCTCCTCTCATTTCTTCATCCTTCACTATCATCTCATCATGTCTCCGCATCCATCTCTCATTTCTTCCCTCACTGCTCTCCAGGCCTGATGAGGAGATATGCAGGGCTGGCCGGGAGACAGCAGCCAATGTGACTGGGAGCTATTTGAAATGGCCAATCACATTCGAGGTGATTAACATCAGCCAATCGAGTCAGGAAAGACTAAATGCCTTCAGGAAGTCATTATGAGTCAGAAGAGCATCAGTGAACACAGCACTGTGTCTATGCGTGTCTCTGACACCCACTACTAATTAATGGGTTTGGCCAGACCGCTAATTCAAGTGAAGACAGATCTTAATTGCACACCATACAACGGCATTCAAGAGAACAATTTGGTGTTTTCTCCTCAGGATGACAATGCCCATGTGCACAAAGTGTATATTATCTACTGTATACTATACTATCTACTCAAGTATAGCTATAACTGACTTTTGAATTGTCTTTTTTTATCTACAATATAAGGTCATTGTATATTCAGACACATTCTGGTCTAACTCTGAATAACTCTGAACGGATGACAAATTTTCAGAGACCAACTAGTCTGCCCTTATGGAATTGACCCACTAGTACATTTATGCCCCATTCACACAGGGCATCGGCGTCAACGCTTGATGGAGGGCGTGTCTGAAGCTTGGTGCTGACGCGACCGTCAGAGTGACAACAGCCAATCACATTACTTTTCTGGTGTTGCATGAACGAGACTGGCGAGCGTCTGCGCTAGGGTATTTGCATAAGGCGATCTGATTGGCTGACGCCTGCGTTGGCGCTTGAAAAACTTCTGCCATGAGCAACACCAGTGAAGCGACGCAACAGACCCACAATTCAGTTTGGCGACGCTTGACGTCACTCCATTCAAAGTAAACGAGAGGCGTTGACGCCGACGCCCCGTGTGAATGGGGCGTTACATTTCGGGGTGTCTATTTACGCTAAGTGCAAATAGCCTGCCTTGTTGGCAGAGGCTATTTACACTAACTCTGCCCACCAATGTGTGATTGAGCTAGTCAACACTACAAAAGACAGCTGTCAAATGTCAGCTCCAGTGGTGTAGGTGGTAAAGTGCGTATTGCAGTCTTTTGGATGTGATCAACCCAGGTTCGAACACACCTTTTGCCGAACTTTTTTCCTGCCTTTTCAAATCTCATATCACAACAAAAAGGTATTTATTTTCAATAAAAATTAAGAAAATAATCAAAAAGTTGAAAATAAAGTATCAGGTAGTGCTAGGGTAGGTATAGGGAGGGCTTTATTTTCCCAATAAGGTGGCATCCATTTAATCATTTGAATTAAAATTATAATTTACACTCAATACATTATTGTTGTGTACTGTTCTATAATGTACTGAGGTGCAGGTAATTGCCACTATTTGCATTAAGTAGTAGCTATAAATAGCAGAAAAGTCTGCTATTTTAACAGTGTATATAGAATCTATAGCTATTTGCACTGGGGTCATCGGGTGTTTCGGGTCTATCAACAATCAGACATCCTCGCCCTGGCGACCCAGCTGAGGTTGATCAAGTCCCGACTTGTGTCCAGGTAGCACTACCCTGCCCATGGCTCTCCTCTCCTGAGCCAGAGCCACTTTGAAGCAGCCTCCGCTGCCTCTGTGGCTGGCTCACACATTGCTTGCCAGCCATTTTACAACAAAAAATGATACAATAATCCTATAACAAATTGAATGCATTAACAAGGAATAAAGTATACAAGGATGAATTGGTTTGAGAGTTAAAGTGAGATTTGAAGTGATTTTAAAAAAGCTCTAGGCTCCAGGTTTGCTGATTATTATTATTATTATTATTATTATTATTATTATTATTATTATTATTAATGACAGTACTTATTATTGTTTTTAATACATACAAATTAAACAATAAGAAAAATTTCTATTGAAATATTTCACTGTAAAATACAAAAAAAATATAGTATTTAAGAAAAATAATGTAATTATAATAATTTTATAGTCCAACTGTAAAATTACAATATGAATAATGTCTGTCGATTCATTTTCATACAATTTTCAAACAAGCTTTTAATTTTGCAAAAAAACATTTGATCTTAAAGCTTCTATTTAAGATCAAACAATATATAAACAAAAGCATTTTGCAATTCAATATGAACTTGATAAGTACATTGTACCTAAGTGTTACATTTTCTGAAATAGTAGTTAAAGACACCTAATATACTGTAAAGTGGGACTGTCTAATCTTTGATTACTCCTAAAACAAGACAATGGTTACAAAATTAAACTAATAGTGAACTCAACAATATTCACTGTAGAATAATAAGATTGAAAAAAAATAACAATGTTGGCCCTAAAATATACACTTTTGTGGCTCAATCACAGTGTAAAGGAATCTAGGAGTTTAGATCCAAAAAAGAAAAATGAACTTGGCAAGATTATGAAGTCTCCATCATTAGGTGACTTTAAAAGACTTAAGTGGCCTGGCCTTGATGATTAAGGCTATAAAAGAGGAACAATGTCGTCATTTAATTATGAAACTGTTTCCCCTCCAATGAGTCACGTCTTTTCCAGCACCTGTAAGCGGAGACCAATCAATCAATCAATCAAATCAATGCGGCCCAGCCAATCAGCACTATCGCACACAGGAAGCAGGAAATGCTGCGGTCAGATTCATCTGTGTAAAACATATCCAGTCTGAGACAGGCATCGACTCTCTCAGGAGCATTAGTCTGATGAATAGAGCTTCTACTTAACACAACAGCAATCTAGTCCAGAGACAAATGGTTTTTGACCTTTGCCAACATTCACGGATTCAGAACTCACAGGAAAGCCTCAGAGGCCATGTTTGTTGGTTTAGCATAACATGCTAACAGCACTCAAAAAGAAAGGGAATTTGAATAATTCCTGTGTCATCTTGGCTCTTAACTAAAGCCAGGTGTACACAGTGTGAGTTTTGCCATGTGAGACAATTTCTTAAACAATTTGGTTACACCGTACAATAAGGTTAATGATCATTTAAAAATATACTACTGTCCACTGTTAATTCATGCTTGTTCATAATACATTAAATGTTACAAAATTGATATATAAATTAATATAAAAATACAATAAATACAAATAAAATAAAATAAATGTAAGTAATAATCAGTGTTTGGTTATTCATTGTTGATGAATTAAAAATTCTAAAATACACCAAGGCTGCATTTATTTGATCAAAAATACACTAAAAACAGTGCAATGTGAAATATTGTTACAGTTTCAAAAAACTGTTTTCTATTTTAATAGCTTTAAAAATGTAATTCATTCCTGTGATGGCAAAGCTGAATATTCAGCATCATTACTTCAGTCTTCAGTTACATGATCCTTCAGAAATCATTCTAATATGCTGATTTGCTGCTCAAGAAACATTTCTTATTTTATAAATGTTTAAAACTGTTGTTCTGCTTAATATGATCCATTTTTACGATGTTTTGTGGAAAGTTCAAAAGAACAGTATTTCTGTAAATTTCTGTAACAATGTAAATGTCTTTATTGTCAGTTTTCATCAATTTAATGCATCTTTGCTGAATAAAACTATTAATTTCTTTTAAAAATGTGCATATTGTATGGACAAACAGAACATTATGCAAGATTAATGTCATGTTAATTAGATGTTGCCCAGTCTACCTTGGCTTTTACTCAAGATCTCACCAGATTATATTCTACAATCAGACAAGCAACAGTCGTAATGAACATGGGAAATAAAATGAAAATAATTCAGCATGCACCCGGCTTTAATTAAAACACTCAGACTGGGATTTCTAAGCTTCCAGGACTCCTTATTTCCACACCAGCACCATATAATTCCCAGAATAAATCAGCAGAAAGAACAAAAGGGAAGATGGTAATCCGAAGTGACATATCCCACCTCCATTTGGGAGAAACTGGGTGACTTGATCAAGGATCTCATATCGAAAGCTGTGATAAACTCGTTAGAAGTTAACGATTTAGGGACGAGCTAAGTTGAACCTCCCTATCAATATTTTATCGGCCTGCCTTGCAGAATCAAGCTCTTTAATCACAAAGGGGAGGTGGGGATCTTTCTTGCCAAAAGCACATTCACAAATTTGCAGTCGGCAGCAAGGCAGACACAATCGCTCAGCTTATGCTCCTTGGCTTCAAGAACCCCTGGTTTTGCAGCGATTAAATTCAAGACTTGATTTCATGGTAACCTCAACATCTATTTTTCACTGTACAAAGTTATTTTTCCCGTTATCTCCAGTGTATATTTACTTCATTGCTTTCTGCTTTCGGTCGGCCTCACTGAATCACATTTTGTGAAGCTGTGCTACCCTATAAACAACCTTTTAGACAGGCAGTTACTCTACCCGGCCCACAAAAGCACAGCGCTTCTGACAGCAGGCCTGAAATGCTCACAATAATTGAGTCGCCACAGTGGCTGAACAGGCAGATATAGAGACGTATAACTGTATGTGAGGTTACGCAGCAAAACCAGCCGTTTGACGGTACAGATGACGGGATGAAACAGCATAGGGCCCTATGATTTCCGTAAGGCAGAAAACATAGACGGAATCACAGAATCCAGTTATAAAAATGGAATGTACAGCATATTGCAGAATGTCATGGAATTTGGTCAATTTTGGATGAATAAATCACAAGTAGGGCTGTACAATGAATCAAATTTCGATACTGACTAGCTTCTGTGAAAATTAACCCGCAAAAGATTTCTGTGAATGTTTAAAGGGGAGCATAACCAAAACAGTTTGAGAACCACTGCTATATGAGGACGTGAACACATTAATCTATCTAGAGCTGCTCTGAGAGTCACTTCACTTCATTTCACCATTAGCTAAAAACTATCGTCACATTCACAAAGAATCTCAAAGGTCTTCACGACAACCCATTAAAATTAAAGTTTGGTTTAACTTGAAGAAATTCTGACAGAAATATATTGCTATAATATAGTACAATGTAGCCTACTTCTCAAACAAATAATAATAAAACTATTAAAACTTTATTTTTTAAGGATTTTGTTTTAAATCCAGAAAAAAAAACAGACAACACAGAGTTTCTGTAACAATAAAACATTTCATATGACTGTATTATTGTACAAATTTGAATGAACTATTAAGTTGTTAAAGTTTTATTAATTTAATTGATTAAATATGCTTTTTGTTTATTTACATTTAATAAACATCTGAAACAGAATATAGAAAAATTATAATGGGGGAAAAAAATTGGGAAAAATGTGAATTTTTACTTTATAGCGCCCTTTTAGTAAATGGTTGTTAAATTGTACAAGCTTCATGATTTAAATTAATTAGCCATGTCTAATTAAGACATGTTTTTTGACTACTAAAATTTAACTTAAAAGAAAAAATGAAAAGAAAAGAATGGGACCCAGAAAATGAAATCTAGACAAATTATAACAGGAAAAAAAAAAAAAAAAAAGATTTTTAGGAAAAATTAAATAGGATCCTAAGGACTCAGTAGGACCCTATTCAATTAGAGGAAAAAAAAAAAATGTAGGATGGGGCTAAATTTTATCTATCAGTAAGTTGATTGGATTGTGAAAAGTGGGTGTTACATACCAGATTGGAGCCAAGAGGTTGACTCATGCTAAACAGCCAAACCTTGAATACTGGTTACATAAGCCAAAAAGAAAGTATATTTACTAAGACAATCATTTTTTCTTTAAAATAATATGTATAGATGAATCATGCACAATAAGGCCAAGAATGCCAGGATTTATGTTGTTGTATGTTGACTAGCACAATTACGGTCACACTGGTGGATGTGTATTTGTTTCTCTGCATCTTATACAAAAAGCACTGCCCTCGATTTTCCAGCTAAAGGCATCATCACAACAACATTCATCTGTGTTTGTGTGTGTATATGTTGTTCTGCTGGCATAACGGGGGAAAGCATGGCTGCTATGGATCTTACAGAATCATTGTGAGGCTAAACCAGGATCTCGGAGGATCAGAAGCCATCTTAGCACTAACCCACCTTGCATGCTTCTTCAATAGGAACACATACAACAGAGCTAACGGAAGCTTGCTGAAATGTGTTAGCATGACTTCTATGCTGCAACAGTGATGCAACATGAAGATACAATAAGCCAATGCTGTCTCTAATAGATTCCCTGCTGTTTTACAGATTGTTTGCTGTTCTAAATCAAGCTATTTAAACTAGTTAATAAATGCATGACTAAAAACACAGACACACACACATTCTCTTCCATATGGCAGACAATCAAGCTTCAAAATTAACACTAACCAAGCACTAATGTGAGTAAAACTGGCTTTGGTAAGTAATATTATAAGGATCTTCAACATTAAATGGTTTAAACAGATTTGTAAGAATGATTATCTGAGACTCTCTGATGTAATGTGTGAAATAAAACAATTTACCTCAATGAAAAATATTTTTCATTCATTCATTTATTCATTCATTAGATGAAAAAGTATTTTTCATTTTTTTTTTTTCATTTATATTTTATCAAAGAAATTAACACTTGCATCAGGAGGATGCATTACATTGATCAAAATAAAATAAAATCATTAATTTTTTTAATATATTCAAATAGAAAGCAGTTATTATAATAATATTTCATAACTACTGTTTTAATAGTGTTTTTATTCAAATAAATGCTGCCTTGGTGATAATAAAAAAAAATAATAATTAAAAAAAAAAGACAACACAACAACTATAAATTTCATACAGATAAAAAACCTGTGTGTAAGAAATATTTTACGGCCTGAATAAATTCTCCATTCATCTAACCATTGGCAGCTCTAGCAAAAAGCAAATTTTGGACCCTGGAGCCGACACACACACACACACACACATACACAGCAGGCCAAGAGTGGCACTGACAGAGCAGCCACACAGGTGTAGGGCCAGTGCAGTGCCGAAACATCATCTCAACCCGCTCTGCCAAGAGTCGTTACCAATTCAATCAATGTGTCAACAAACAAGCAGCCTCCCAGCAGAAAGAGAATGACAGAGAGTGAGCCAGACACTGGGGCAGAAGGAAATTGTCTCTACAAGTAAAAAGAGTGCAGCACAAAATGGAAAATGAAAAACCATTTTGACAGAGACGGAGAGGAATCTGTAGGTTAATTGGCTAAAATAATCACAAGACGCCAAACTTGAGTGTTAGAATACAAAACAATGTCCAAAAGTATGTAAATATCACATTTTTGTATTATTTTCCTGCTATTCAGAAACTCAACACCTAATCGGTCACTGTCGCCCCAGTCTTATTGAGAAGTTTCCATGGTTTCCGCTCGTACCTCGTTCTCATTATGTAATCGCCCACCTGTCAGATACAACATCTTGTTAGTGTCACTGAAAATTCTGATCACTCATTACGAGGGTTTATGCATTTCCATCTTTTGGCCTTTAACAGTCATCTGTTTATTATTTTGATTAATACATCTAATCCGTTGCACTTATTTAACGGATTTGCTATTAGAACCATATGCCTGTATAAAATTTTGATTATGATTACATTTAATTAAACTTTGCAAATGGATCCATGTCAAATCCAACATCCACACTTGACATATTAATTCCAGATTGGGTAGCACCTCATATATAATGCTTAACTGATTAGTAGTTCTTGTGAAATCATCCTACAAATGAATTACTTATCTCTGCATACTGAGCTGGGACAGAAGAAAGTACAGTATTCTAACGTTAATAAAAAATGACACATTACCTAACTATTATAATGTAACAATGAAAAACAAGTGTTTGCAAGGCAGTAAAACAACAGTCTAAAGCAAAATGAGTTAGAAAATGTAGAGATGGAGAAGAAAAATGGATAGAATGAGACTGATAGTGATAAGCAGGTCTAGACAGAATCTGCAAACTTTCTTTGCACTTTACTTTGAGTAAAAATCAAGTTAAACATGGAAAAAAGCCTTAAATGTGGCATATAGTACCATATTGTTAATGCTGGCTAAAACATGATCAAACTAGCTGAAATATTTAATAATCTGAGCAGCTTTCTGGCAAGTTCTGCAGAAAACAGGCTAGCATGGATGAAAAAAAATCACCATCAATCATAATGTAATGAGCAAATATATGCAAGAAAGATAACCTTTTGCAACCAAGTGTGCAAATATTATAATTACTCACAGTCGGTTAGATTTAAACACGCACTCTAAAGGCCTGTTCACACCAAAAATGATAACTATAAAGATAACTACAACACTTACTATATGATCATGCCAACACATGATAACCTTCGGTTTTTAACCTTCGTCTGCCACTTTAAATGTTCGGCCTCTTTAAAGCAGGATGGATTCTAATTGGTCAATATTTTTATCGTTCATCAGCTGGAAAAATTTCTTCGAAAGAAATTCCAGTTATATAATTCCTCTGTGTCAATATTGTTATAGTTATGGCATGGATTGTGCTATTACTTTAAATTTAGAATAATTTTTAAAACAATATTTTTATCATTATTAGTTATCCTCTTGGTGTCAATGTGCCTTAACAATGCAAGGCAGAGGAAGACTCTCAAACGTAAAACTATCTAAAGCTTACAAAGACCAAATATACATAGCCGCCTGAGAAAACAAAGCAAATAATTAAAAACTAATTCTGAAGAAGAAAAATAAGATGAATTTCATTAAATTCCTGCCTTACAAGCACTGTAAAAATGTTACTGTTTGGTTATTCATAAATCTTCCACAGACTGAAAAGACAAATAAAGAACAGAGAGTTATCAAGCTGCCATCCAGTCAAAAAGCCAAATCAGTGTGAGCAGTAACACTACAAATCACCATTCTATTCAATTCTGTTCTCTTGTGTTGTGTTCGGCTAATCCTATTGGATTCCCTGAAGTCACTTATCAAGTTTTCAGGCCCCAAGGGCCGATCCAATCACACTGCATGCTTTCATCCTTTTACTTACAAAAGGGAATCAGAAAACGAACACAAATCTCTCAGGCTACAAACAGGTGTATATAAATATGTGCAGGTCTGTGAATATATTTGTATTATGTATTAAGTGTGCCTGGTGTTGTACCCTGTGATATTTTGCCTGGCGTACGCTCGCACAGGGGCCATCTGGTCCGAGTTGGCTCTCCTGCAATGCAACAACTGATCCGTGCCAAATGAGCGTGTCGAGGCTTGCATGGATGCCACAGACCAGTATGGCACAGTACGCTCAAACATACACACCCATCCATTGTCCTAAGTCTGCTGTATTGTGCCAAAGGCCAGTTTTGAGGGACTAAAAGCAACGAATTAGCAGCTATAAACTGTCATGCATCACACTTGCAGCGCATTAAAATAACACTAATACCTTTTGCTTACAGCGCAATAAAATAATGCATCAAACTGAACAGCAATATTTTTGTGACACTGTGAAAGTGATGCTGATGTTTACACATGGCGTTATTTATGTGTGTGCGTGCGTGTGTGTGTGTGTGTACGCATAGATCTATGACCTGAGGAGCAATTCACAGGCACAGGCCAATGCACACACACAAATTGCTCCCTCATATGTCCATATAGATGTTAACAACGGGCCATCCTGCAGGGTAAATGAAGAGAATGTTTTCTGAAAACTGGTTAAGGGGTAGAAATTACGTAAAGAGGCCAGAATATGTGAAACAGAGAGAGCGTGAGACTACAGCTCTACATACAAGTTGGAATGACAGATTTTTCTTCAAGTTCACATGGAGCACTGGCATTAAATTAAATTAGCAAGAACAGCCTATTCAAGACCTTTATATGTAAATTATGTCTGTTTTGATTGGCTAAACTCTTTGAATATGAAATGCATAATAACATCCCCACCAAGTTGCTGAATACTGAATATGCATTGATATGCAAATATTGGTGGTCACTCGTGGTTGTGATGTCCTAACTTAACCATGAAGATTTCATATTTACACTTTCACATATTTATTACACGTATTTATTCGCATTCAGTGTGTTTCCATCAAGGACTGAGCACACTTATCTATCTTTATGAATGCACTTATAGAAACGCATTCTGTGGAACATGAATGATAATTTGAAGACTGTTTCAACTGTTTTTCTCCTGACAATAAGGGTGTGTTCACATTTGTCATGTTTGGTTTGATTAAAATGAAGTCTGATGCGACTGCTCTGTTAGTGCAGGTCATTTGAGTAAGTGTGAATGCTGCTATCCGAACCCTGGTGTGCACCAAACAAATTCTGGTGCAATTCAAATGAAATATGAACACAACACAGACCAAATACTTCTAAACGAATCGAAAACAGGATGTATTGACAAGATGCGACACTATGTAACATGATTTGACAATGCAGAACAAGCGGTGTATCCAAAACAAAATGTCGATGTCAATTCGCTGTCAAAAATGCCATTGTGAACTCTAAGTGGAGCAGGACCAAATGTATTGTTTTCTTTTTTGGTCCGGACCAAACGAACCAAGAGAACCGAATTACAAGTGTGAATACACCCTAAAACATCTTTGGGGTCAAAAACAACATCTACCGACTTATTGCATGGTAAAACAAAACTAAACTGAAAAGAAAAAAAAAACAGAATAACAAAACAAAAAAACAACCCAAGACAAAACACAAAACAAAAATACATTTTTCACAATATCTGTTGAACACAGACATGGAAGAGTAGAACTGTTGAATAAAGTTGTTATTTTTGGTTTTTCTCGTAGCTTAATAAACCCGATCCACTGTTTTTGTTTGAACTAACCCTTTAAGGTGACCATGCCTAATTTACCAGCTGCTGTCCAGTAAAAAAACAAAATAAAAAAAAAATAAAAAACACTCACTAACTGTATAACTTTTGTAGCTTTACCAAGAATTTATTCTTTATTTATTTTATACAGTGAAGAATATGCAATTTTATTTTACATTTACATTTATGCATTTAGCAGACGCTTTTATCCAAAGCGACTTACATAGCATTCAAGTTACAGTTTTTACATTTGCTGAGCTCTTGTTTTTACATTTGCTGAGCTCTTGCTTTCCCTGGGAATCGAACCCACGATCTTGACGTTGCTAGCGCCATGCTCTACTATTTGAGCTACAGGAAAGTACGGAAAATACAGTATTTTACATTTGATTATTAATTTCCGTACCTGAAGTTCTGTACCTATCCTTAGTCTTGAGCCCTCCATTTAGTCTTTAAGATAAAGCAGCAAAAACAGCCTGTTTAATAAGTCACAAAACTAAATTACAACTGTAATGAGAAAAAAGACAGTGAAAATAGCTAGGAAAAACCACGAAATGGCACCTTTAAAACACAAAAGAGTTTTCCACAGACATCTAGAAAACATTAAAACATCAATATAGCTTTCTCAAAATACCTTTTGTTTAAAAAATTATCCAGTTGCAAGTGTATTTTGCTGACTTGAGCACTAAAATAACACTGTTTTCACCAGCTGTTAGATACCATTCATCTTCAGATATACTGGAGTGATCAGAAGTATTTCAGATAAGAAGACCTGCCATTTTGTGTGCCTAGCCATGATACTGCAAAACGAGAGAAGCACAGCAAACAGACATCCTTCTTGAGAATGTTATGCTCAAAATATCCGGGCATCACGAGAGTCACGATTCCCAGAGGGAGTCGACTTCATGAGGTGCGAAATGGTGCGAAATCTCTGGCGGATATTATGCGAGAGATTATGACTGCACATCTAATGATGTCACAGCATTGCGGGGTTTAAATGATGGGGATTCCGCAACTCAGTACAACACGTCCAGTTGCTTTGGATTAGGATTAAATTCACCCATACTCATTCATATGCGCTGCACATGACGAGCTGTCTGTCAGAGTTTCACACCAGCTAAGCTCTTCTGAAGGAGGTTTACTGCGGGACCACTGCAGATCAGAGAAGTAGAAGCTGTTTGGGGATTTTTATTGATCTGCACTTTATTTAAAGGTCAAACGTGTCACTTTTTGATGTTAAAATACTTTCTCACATGAGTAGCCTACACACTGCAAAAATGATTTAATTCAGAATTTTTGTCTTGATTTTCAAGTTTTCAAACTAAGGATGTCCCGAGCTGATCTCAAGGATCGGGATCAGGGCCGATCAAGCAGACGTCGTTGATATGACGCGTTGCTATGAGTTGCGTCTTGCTTTGGTCTTGACTGACAGACTGGCAGCTTTCTAACCTTATCTCCACTTTATGTTGCAATTATTCTGCTTATTGTACATATAAATTACAAGAAGTTTATATCAGTAATTGTGACCACAGAGTCTGTTTACAGTGTCTACCATTGTAACATGTTTACATCTGCCAATGCCTGTATATAGTGTGTGCATATTTATCGATAGAGAGTTTGTATCTAATATACATAAACATACATCATACATATATTTATTTTACTCTCTGCACAACTGTGTATACTCTGAATTGATTTTAATAACTTTAATGTGCACGAAACATACATTCCTTTAGGAATATACAAGTATCGGATTGGGACTCGTATCGGATCCGGGGCACAAACAACCTGATTTGGACATCCCTAATTTAAACATTTTTAAATCAAGATCAATTTATTGACTTAAGATATTAAGATATTGATTGAAATTTTAGTTCAGGTTAAAAAAGAATGAAAAATATGTGTTCTTGTTTTCACCTTTTTATTAAACATTTTTCTTTTCCCATTGGTTGTCCTTTTTTAAGCATAAACTTAATTTCTCTTTTTTTGTCATTTTGCTTCTCAAGTAAATGTATCTTGATTTAAGAATGTTTAGATATTTGAACTGGAAAACAAGAAAAAAAAATACTGAGGAGGAACATAACTTTTAGCATACTTTCTAGCAGTCAGACAGATTTGGGACGGGACTAGCGGTTCGGTGAATAACTGAAGACAAATGTCCATATCTTTAACTTAATGGTTAAAAACACGGACTGGTAATCGAATGGTTGCAGGGTTGAACCCACAAACGTTAATCCATTAGCTGTTACCATTGTGCGCTTAAGCATAGCACTAAACCGAGGGATTGTCAGCGTAGTAAGACTATCGTAAGTAGCTTTAGATAAAAGAATCTGCTAAATTACAACTTACACTTATTAATATCTGAAATCTATCTTTCTGACTGCATGTTTCATTCTATGAATTCAGTTCTGAACGTATTACAGATACATATTATTCTCAACCAAGGTCAAGTGCAATTCTTTGTTGGTTTGTTCAGTGTCAGAATAAATCCTTCTTCTTCCTGCTGTCTATCAGTAAAACACTCTCAGGACTGCAAGATCTTATTTGCACGCACTGACATCTCACTTGAAGCCACTGGGAAAACATACAAATCTATTTTGCTGAACAGCTGCTTGTGCTGAATTTTTAAGGAAGACAAACAATATATATTACATAAAAAGCACTTGTTTTAGACAGCAGCCATTATCTTCTGCCGACAATGTCACCTTGATTGTACACCATATTGGTGTAAATATAATATACATTCCACTAATGTGACATGCTTAAAAAAGCAACACATCTAATCTGATGACACTGGCCGTGTGTTTTAATTGAAAATCCCTGACATAGGCAAAACATCATATCCCTCGAATGCAAGCAAACGCGCACACACAAACACACACTTTCTCGCAGACCTTGTTTGACACATGGTTTCAAACTTTCTCCCTGCCTCTCATATCATGCACTATTTATAATGTGCTCTCCCTTTCTGAATTATTGATAGGCCATACCTTTTTTTTTTTTTTTTTTTAACTCAGTAGTTCACTCAAACGTTAACAAACACACACACATATAAAGCTAGAAGATGAGGGTCTTTATAATGGGTGTAATCAGATATATGAGTAAGAACAGTCACTGATAGCTACAACTCAATGTTTTCTTACACAAAAAGAGCTCAGACTCAGGGTAAATGTTACCAAACACTATTTTACTGCATTAAAAAACCAAACCAAACCAAACCAAACCAAACCAAAAAACAAAAAACAAAAAAATAAAATAAAATAAAATAAAATAAAATAAAATAAAATAATGGTATTTTGCATAAGAAATACAAAGTCTATTTTTGGTTGATTTCTGCATTGGTTTTGACATTATTTACATAAATATTCTACTTGAATTTTTAATAATACAATGCAAGAAATAAATTACATATTAAATTGTAAAGTAATTTTACTGTACATCACAGAATTAATTTTTTCTTCTGATTTGGAGAATGAAATATGACTTGGACATGTTTATAAGATACTTCTCTCTAAATAAAAACCAAACAAAGCCTGATTGTAAAGCTCTGATTGTGTTTACATACTAACAAACACAGCATGCACTAGCGCAGCCACTCAATTTAATATGAAGATCTAAATCCAATTATGTGCTAGAATTTGACTTATCTGGCCTTTAATAATGTTCTTAAGATGTCAGCATAAAAGTATTCATTTGGAAGTGTTTTAGTTAGATGTCCATTTAAATGTTACTACTTGTTTAGAAAACTTTCAAACGTAATGTTTCCATAATGTTTGAAAATAATAAAATGGAATTTTCCCTTAACGTTCACTTACCAAGAATTTTTTTTTTTCTTAAAACATGCAAAAAACTGGATGTTTTGAATGCTCAGAGAACATTCAGATATAATGTTTTCAAAACCTTCTTCGAACATATTTTTGTTGACTGTGTTTCCACTTCAAGCAATGAGCACAGCGTGAAATAAATCCTAACATCCTCCCCAAAAGACATGAACTTCACTTTCCTCCCCCTTTTATCATGAGTAAGAACTCAAGCTCACATCAGGCCGATGAATCACAGCCACTAGCCATGATGGGAGCTCCCGGATTCATTTTTATCATTACTACTACTACTACAACACCCACCAGCACATCCTCTTTAAACTGGAAGTGGAGACACAATCCCTTTCTGCAGTGTCTTTTTTAGAGTTATTAACCATTGTTGCAGTGCAGCATCTGGACTGCACATATATCTATATGCAGCAGTTCAGATCAGTGTCGTACGAATTTATGAGCAGCTAAAATCCCCCAGTTCACAGCTCAGCCTGACTCATGCATCTCAGAGCAGGTTTCTCAGAATAATCGAGTGATCTCATACTGCCGGCACAGACGGCATCCACAGAGCGCTTTGAAAAGCCACTCGATGTTTCGGACCACAAAATTCCTGAAGTAAAGCAGTAAAGGCTGGAATTGGTAATAATGGGTAGATGTTTGCGTCATGTTTGAAGGAGAGGTCTGGAATGAGCATTTCAGAGAACAAGTGAAGCGAAACATGGCTATCACAAGCAAACGCTGATGATCTCACACACACACACACACACACACACACAAATACACATAAAAATAAATGATAATGACACAGGGTATCAAATCAGGGAGAGACAGGCTAACTGTACCAATCTTTTTCTAAGAAATACAGAAAGGAAAAATTATGCAAATTTTTCAAAGCTTGTGGGTCACAAAAACATTTCACCTCAATAAATAAATAAATAAATAAATAAAAAGAAAGAAAGAAATTAAATTTTGCATAAAGAGATATGATAATTAAGGAATCTTAATATTTTTAAAATGCTTTTAACAAATAGCATGTACAAGACCATATTGTACCACATAATGACAAAAAAAGAAAAGATACATAATTATCAGTTATATTATATATACTAAAGAAAGATATACATTGTAAAATATTCCAGAAACTGTTTTAGTTGTTTTAGTAATTTTACATTACATCTATGCACATTTTTAATTTGCTCACGCACTGTAAAAACAGCCTTTCCATTTGTGAAATTACATGACTGTGAATATGGAATTTACATTCCAAAATTAAGAATTTTTCACAGTGACTTTTACATCTTTAAAAAGTTTACTCTATACAATAATTTTATTTTTATTTATATTATTAAATATTATATTAAATAATAATAATATATTTATCACGTATTTAAATCAGTTTTTATATAAATGTCTTAATAAACCTTAATAAAATTGAAATAAGAAATAAGCTTAATTGTCAGGAAAATAACATTGCAATACAAATAAAGCACAAAGTTATAACATATCCATACTTGTTCATATACTTATTGAAGTGAAATATAACTCAGCCATGTTCATGACAAGTTTAAGAATTATCCTTTTATTTCTGACAGAATACAGAACGCAGCACAAAAAGCACTCACAGAACAATGATTCACAGAACAAGCACGACTGCCTTCTTTCTCTTGTCTCCACATAATAGCATATCCAAACAAACATGCATACATGCACAGTCACACATCTTAAAACGACATCTCAACCAAATTAATATGAAGCAGTAGGGGCTATGAAGTGAGGATAAATTATGCATTATGAATATCTAGGTCTGTGATTTAAAAATACACACCACCTTTTCCCCATGCAGCTGTTTTGCTCTGAAGAGGCCTATGAAACCGCAAACTCAATCTGAGCTCAAACCCACCAGAGCGCAAACAAAATCAGCCAATTGCCACTTACGGATAAAAGAGGATTATAATATTTATCTGATGTTGAGTGCCCATAAGAGTCATTTTACTAAATAGATTCTTTCAAAACTAATAAAAAAAGTGATTCAATGACTCATCTGAGTAATCAATGCAATACTAGTGTACTTCTTACTAAAGTTTACACTGTAGAAAGTGTGTGAAAGCATGCAATATGCAACAAAATGTTTTAAACAGTAGTATGCTACAATTTTGCCACATGAGATCATTTTACATGTTTAATTCAGCAAGGTGACTCATTGTCTCACTTATAAATAAGAATTTTGGGTAACACTTTATTTTAACGTGTCCATAATACAGACTAATTACCTAGTTAAGTACTAAGTAGTAGCCGTTGTACTTGCATGAAATAAAATGTACTTACCATGTAACTAAGTTATGGAACAGTCTGTATTTACAGTTTGTAATTATGTAGAAGTACCGGTAATAGGCAGCTACTGTTACACATATGTAACAGACCGAGTCTGTTACATACCTACTTATGTAACCAAAAGATTGTTACATATGTGTTGCAGACTTTAAACAAGGTAATTATAAATGTAAGTACACAGACATAAGCTACTTAAAATAAAGTGTATCAAGATTGTACTTAAGTGTACTTCATGTGTATCTATACTGTACACCTTATCCAGCTGCACCTTAGTTTGATTTAACCCAAGAGTACACAGCTAAAATACACGTAATACATTTCTAATTACATTACAATAACATAATATTACACAGGCATAAGCTACTTAAAATAAAGTGCATCAAGATTGTACTTAAGTGTACTTCATGTGTATCTATACTGTACACCTTATCCAGCTGCACCTTAGTTGGATTTAACCCACCAGTACACAGCTTAAATACATGTAATACCTTTCTAATTACATTAAAATTACAGAATATTACACAGGCATAAACTACTTAAAATAAAGTGTATCAAGATTGTGCTTAAGTTTACAAGTAGCTGTGTAACAGACTCGGTCTGTTACATATGTGTAACAGTAGGTGCCTATTATATCTACATAATTACAAACTGTAAGTACAGGCTGTTTCATAACTTAGTTACATGGTAAGTACATTTTGTTTTATGTAAGTACAACGGCTACTACTAAGTACTTAATTAGGTAATTACTCTGTATTACGACACCTTAAAATAAAGTGTTACCGAATTTTGCACTCTCTATTGAACTAAAAATTTATTTTTGGCAGTACAATAGTATTGAATCACAACAAAGGTGATAAAAGTGTAGCTGATATTATTTCTGGCATTTAAATATGTCTTTTTATTACGCTTCAAAATAAGTTATGCCAATTACAGTGTTTTATTTAGGGTATATTTGTTGTGCTGCAGTTACTGCAAGTGTCTGTCACCCTAATTGTGTTTCTGCCATCTAGGCCACATGCTGTTGCCATATTATTCAGACCTAGTTTTTGCTGGCTGATATAAATAAATATGTGGCAAATATGACGAGGGCCTCTAGAGGTTTCATCACGCATTTGGAGAGAAGTTTCAAGAATCTGTGTTTGTTCAACTCAACACTTAAAACAGCCAGAGTTACTGCTATATAAAAGATTCATAACCAGCAGAAAGAAGTATTATTATAAACAAATCTAAGAAATGAAGTCTTGCTCAGCCAAATTATTTGCTCATAAAATTACATAGAATACACAAACATTAGGTGAAAATGGGGTTTTTCTTAATCAGTATTTTTATCCTTTTTTCCCAGTAAAAAAGTCTTGTCTAATGCAATTCTGCTACTCAAGTCAATTGATCTTGTTTTAAGAATGTTTAGATGTTTTTATTGAAGAACTAGACGAAAATATTGATTACAACAATGATTTTTGCAGTGTGCCTACTGTTTGGCACAGCCTTCGCATCAGAATAGAACTGTGTCCGTGTAGGAAGCTCACTATGTAGGTGTTCACATTAAACATGTCGAAACATTAGTCTAGATACCATGTTGCAAAAACATCTTGAGCCAGCCAAAAGTGGTTGGCTGCACTGCAAAGTACTTTGGTCTTATATTTCAGTACAAATATCTAAACATTCATAAATCAAGATACACTTACTTGAGAAGCAAAATGACTTAAAGTTTAAGTATTATATTCTGAAAAATGTCAAAATTGAGTGAGTAAAATTTAGACTTGAAACAAGAACAAATATCTAGCAACGGGGTGAGAAATAGATTTTTCGTACCCAACTGAGAGAGTTTTTTTATGTTTTAAGCATAAACCCACTTAATTTTGCTACACAGACTTAATTTCTTCATTTCTGAAGTAAATGCATCTTGATTTAGGAGTTTAGATATTTGTACTTGAAAACATGACAAAAATAAGTAATGAAATTCTTTTTGGTAGACCATCCTGGTCTGTTTTGATGGTTTTTAATGAGGTTATGGCATGTTTAAGCTGGGAAACAAGCTGGCTGATCAACTAGACCACCTAAACACAAGCCTGGCCAAGCTAAGAGACCAAGAAACCACCTTAGACTGGTTTAAAGTAGTGATTTTCAGCATGGCAACAGCAGGAATCTGCATAAAGATATGGTTAGTGCTAATCAAATTCAAGATTCACAAAACCAAGAAAGCGGAGCATAAAGGACAGGGTAACATCAGCAAGGCTAGGTAAATCTCTAACATTAGCCTATACAAGAGCATCAATGTCACAATGGGTCAAACTAGTCAGCAGAAAAGGTCAGATGAGACATACAACATAAGACAAACAAAAAACTGCTGCCTAAACCCTTTAAAGACAACATTAAATCTAAACTGTAAAGTAAAATAGGTTGCACATCCCCTTTCATGTTAAATTTAACCACTTATAATCATAAGAAAGACAACAGATGATATTCTCTTAAGATTTTCCAGTACGATGACTTCACGCTCTCTTCGTGACAGCTGTGTCTATGTAAAGACTGAGTGAGCTCATAAAACAATGCAATACTTCCCTGAAAGCTTGTTATTACTGCCATCATTCAATCAGGCCTGATTTGCATATTTATCCCTATGCTGTCTTGGTGAAAAACTCTCCCAGCTTTTCTTTCTCTCATGACAGAACTTTCCAGCACAGCTAACAGGGCAGGGTCAACTTAGTTGGCCTCTGAATTAAGTAGCCTAAAAGCGATCAATGAGACCAATTTGCATGAGGATCGTTACTTTATTAGAAGGAAATGAAACCGTCTGTCCACTAACGTTCTGTTGACCTGAGGGGCAGCAAGCCATTTGATGGATTTTAGCTCAATGGTGGTGAACAACTTCAAAGATATCAGGACAGGTGATACAAATGTGAAAGAGTTTTCGGAAATACTTAGACGAAGGTCACAGACTGAAAGCTTATAAAACAGATGAGGGTCTGGAAAGACTCTCTTAATATGACGTACGTCCACATAAAGATATCAATAAGAGATTGGAAAACACACCCAAGTATCTGCTTTCATTTTTCAGACTTGCACAACTATCAGGAAAAACACAAGTCAAAAATATGAGCTTATAAATTATTTAGGATAAAACAAAAAATACTTTGCATATAATGCGATCTGAAACCCTTGAAATATGAATATTCACATACTGTGACCACAATCTCCCCTTGCTTTTAAATGCAAAATGTCATGTGTGATAATCTATTGATCCCTATTTGACCCAGAAGGCTTGCAGAAAATAAAAAGCAAACAAGTCTATTGACTCACTTAAACGGTCCTTTGGAAGATTCTTGTTTCTGAATCTAACTAAATTTTGTGACGCAAAAGCTCAATTTTCCCAAGAACACATTTCTATAAAGAGACTGTTCTGAACTGATATAACACCTTTAAGTGAACAGGTCAAAGTATCTGAGAGGTTCTCATTGACAAAAACATTGTGGTTGAGAATATCAGTTTGAATGTAATGTCTTAGTGACATTTTAATGAAATATTAGAAAATAGTTCTAATAGTTCAATAGTTCTATTTTTAAAATATCATATATAGATTGACCTTATTTTTAATACAATCAATATACAATGTTACAGATAATCTGCCCCCTTTAAGTAGCATATTACCATCCTAATATGATATTATGTACAATATCATATTATGTAATCAATGATTTTGATAACTGAGAACTGTATCACAATATGCCTCCATATCATTTCCTAAACTAACCCTTGGCCAACATTGTATCTGTAAATCGATTCGTACAAGAAAAACCTTGAATGTTTTCCTCAAAAAAACTCCAAAAATTACTTGGCGACTGAAGAAAAAAGACATGAACATCTTGGATGACATGGGGTGAGTAAATTATCAGGATTTTTTTTATTTTTTATTTTTTTGGAAGTGAACTAACCCTTTAATGATACTGAAAGGCAACTAGTCTCAGATGAAAACCTGCCAAAGAACAGTTCTGGAAAACCTGTCAAAGAATAATTCTAGAGGAAACAATGAGACTTTAAGCTGCTGTAACAATGCCATCAAAGATTCAATACCAAGGACCTAAAAAGTTCAGACTTTCCAAAATGCAGAATCATCCAGATTAAAAAAAGTCTTGTCTTACCTCGGTCAGGTGAGGTGTGGGGTTGAATCCGCACATGTTGCAGACTTGGGTGTGGCACTCAGTGCAGAGGTTGTAGTTCGGGGTCTTGGCTGCATCTCCAATGTTTAGCTCAGTCTTACACAGTGGACAGAACACTTTGGGCTTTGAAGAAACTTCCTGCCTTGGTGGACCTGGCTGGGCTGCGGGTTTAGCACCTGCTGCAGGACCCGGACCAGATCCAGGAGGTCCCGGCTGCTTCTGCGGGGGCTTGGGGGAGGAAGGTGGTTGAGTCGGTGGTGCAGTTTGCACTGGATCCACAGACATCAAACTGCTAGCCTGGTTCAAGAGAGAAGCGCCGAAACCGAAGAGTTTTCCAAAGGGCTGTTCTGGCGGAGGAGGTTGACGGGATGGAGAACTTCCGGCGCTGCGAGTCTGGTCTTGTCGCGGGGCTTGAGACTGGAATCCGGGGCCCGAGCGGGATAGATCAGGCTGGGATGGGGCTTTGGCCATGCCTGGAAGAGGAACAGCACCTGGAGCTGGGGGTTTGCTTTGAGGGGCAGCTTGAGGGACGGTCTGCTTCTTAACTTCTGGGGGAGGCTGGGACTGAGGTTGGGGTTGGGGTTTGGATTGGGGTTGGGGCTGGGGCTGGGGCTGTGGGGGCGGTGTGGGTTGGGATACAGTCTGAGGAGGAGGTTTGCTGGGCTGGGACGGTGAGTGGATCTGCTGTTGGCTTTTCGACCGTGGTGTCTCCATATCCATCCCCAATGCCCTCTGCATTTGACAGTTCAGACACAACCACTCCTGCACCTGGGAAAGACAATGAACCATTTACTGACTATGTAATTAGATCAAAAGATTACTCATTAATTTCACATAATGAAGAATGTCAATGTGAAAAAGATGAAGAGGATGGGGAAGAGAAGAAAAAAAAAAGTGAACTCGAAGACAAGACATATCAGCCAGTTGCTTGCAATAGTAGAAGCTGCTGACTAGGATGTGAACAAATCTCAACCCCAAGCATTTGACTTTCATGTGTGACTTGTGTTACACTGAAGGTGTAAGATCAGGGTGCCCATTCTTTTAGCTACAACCTTCACCAATAAACCTGCCTTGAAGTTACCTTGAAGACCTTGATTAGCTTATTAAGCCTCCTGGAGGGCCACCTTTCAGAGTCTTCATCCAAGCTTCTCCAATAAACCTGCCTGGAAATTTTGAGTAGCCTCGAAGACCTTGATTAGCTGGTTGAGGTATGTTTATTAGAGTTGGAGCTAAATTCTCCAGGAAGTTGGACCTTCAGGGGCAGGATTGGACACTTCTGGCCTACAATCATACCTAGAGACCAGAGTACCATAGAAACTGTGTTCCAAACAGCATAAAGGATATCTTTCAAGATACTAGCAAGGGGTAAATATTAATGATAGACATGCCTTTCAAACCATGGAAACTCTTACAATCAAAGGTAAAGTCTTTGAAATGAATAGGATATAGGGATGACCACTACAGAATGGAACATCCAGGGTTTTGGGTGTGCCCTTTTTAGTTAGAAACCACCTAGAACTCCATATCATCCACCAACCAATGTGCTACAAACCACTCAGAACAAATTAGCTGTAGCAAGTTTTACAAAAAACACTTGTAATACTTAAAATTTTATACTTAATATGCATAAAACTAATACTTCACTTAGAAATAGTAGCATAAGTAATAATATAACTGCTCATTTGACCACTGGAACAGGAAATGAATCCACATCAACAGCGCTAACTACCTAACTGACAGAGCTAGCACAATTACTTCAGAATCTATGACAGAGATGTGACATGCGGCCCCAGATAAATAGGATTCACTAATAGGATCAAAAGGCGCAACTGACATCCGGTCAGAACATCTGACTTCATGAATGGATTATAACCATACGAGGAGTTTGATGCTGAGTATATTAGCCTGTCTAGTGTCTGTCTGCTCTTGCAATATTTGGAACTGACATGTTGAGACATGAAAGCTGACATGCCGGATTTAATATAACTGACCGACAAATCATATCATACAAAACTGTAACATCTGACAGCTCGACGGACACGATATGACACTGGTTACTCTGGGAGGGTTTCCCTTTACAGCTAGGAGAGGATACAGACAAATGTGTGCTAAACGGCCTTCTACCAAAACTTAGAGGCCCATGATTGTAATCGATGCTGATAAAACAGTATTACATTTATGCAAAACTGTGCCAGAGGTGGAGTGAAGTAATAAACAAAAGAGCAATAAAGTAAATACTTAACACTGAAGGATATTGATGCCTCAAGCTGCAAGAAAGGAAAAGTAAGGTTTGTTTAAGAATACGTTTAGCATGATTTGTTTGCAGATGCCACTTGGCATCTAAAGCAATGGCTTTCAGATATTTGTCAGTGTGACTTAAGGGTACAAAATTGTCCAGTTCTGTATTTTATGCTTAGTAAAAGTTATGATGAACATGACATTGGATCAATGAGAGTGGTGCTAACCAGTTGGGACAGAAAAAAATCTTATGTACATGTATTTTCTAACGCTTGTTGACTAACGCTTAGTTAGGTCTAAGGGTAAAAAAAAAAAAAAAAACTTTTTAGAAAAATTCTAATATATCTTATTCCTATTTCTCATGGACAGTCAAACATCTCTTTCTGGTCAAGGTGAATGTGTGTATGAGTGTGATAGACACAAACACACCTCTCTCAGGTTAAGATGAGATGGCTGTCACATTGGGTCAGATGTGATAACTGATGCCTGTCAATACCACATCAGTGCTCATGTAACATCATGACAGCATGTGTCTCATTATTGACCATACTCACACCAGGCAAACTCCCTTCACCAACAGTTCACCCCCACAAGAAAAACAGCCATGTGCAAACACATAACGAAAACCTGACATGGCACAATATACAGTAAATACTAATGCTAGACCAACATACACTACAGTTCAAAATCACGTATGTGGTCAGCAAGATTTGTTTATGAAAGAAATTAATAATGGATGCATTAAACTGATCAAAACTGACAGTAATTCATAATTCTTCAAAAAAGCTGTTCTTTTATATTTGCTATTCATCAAAAAACCATGAAAAACTGCATCCTGGATTCCACAAATATATTAAGCAGCACAACTGTATTTAATTTCAATTAAATGTTTCTTGAGCAGTAAATCAGCATATTAGAATGATTTCTGAAGGATCATGAGACACTGAAGACTGCTGAAAATTCAAAGCTTTGCATCAGAAGAATAAATTACATTTTAGAATATATTAAAAGAACGGTGGTGTATATTGATAAATCAGTTGATATCTGGCTATTTCATGTACTTTGTTTAATAGTTTTAAGTGCATTTAACTTTTAAGCAACTTTATGTATGCCTCATTTGCCATCAATAAATAATTAGCTACAGTATAATACATTGGTATTGTATCAATATAATGCCAAAAGCTCTGCATACCGGTATTGGCATTTCTAGATCGGACATATCTAGATCAAGAAATGAATTCAACTGGTCAGTTATTGACATCTGATATGTCACTGTACCATGGTACTGACACAGTACTGTAAGATCATTAATCCTCTCTATAGCATTTGCACACATACAGGAACACACATGCACAAACGGCTTTCAATTACCCATTATCTGCATCATAGTACTTTTCATTTTTTCAGCATAAATCCATTTAACAAAACTAATAGCAACTACTGAAATATAATGACTTAATGGCTGTTCCAGAAATTACGTTTGTGAGTAAATGTTCTCGCTTGCATGAGCTTCTGGGTTATGAAGAAAGATAATGAGCAGATTTCTCATAGCCAGACGTGTCACAGGCGATCATTATTCTTACAATTATTAACGCCAAACATTGTTGAAGGATTCAACTCGAACACAATAATTCATAACCTTTCACTTAATCACTGTAAATATTTAAAAAGGCCTAAGAAATAATCTGTGCTCTTTTGATGCCTACAGTTCAGCAATTTGTGAATTAAACCAGCTGTTCGGATATTGAGTGATTCTTTGCTGAAAATCTACAGTGTAAATGTACTTTATTTCGACAGCAAGGGTTTGAGTGATGGTCATCAGGTCAAACTTTGAGCCTGTTGGTGATGATGTCTCTAGAAATGTTTGTCAATCATACTGAAGGACAGGACAGTAGTCAGAGTCCAATTTCAGCAGCAGAGACACAGCAGACTGTGTGTGTGTGTGTGTGTGTGTGTGTGTGAGTGAGTGAGTGAGAGAGAGCGAGAGAGAGAGAGAGACAGAAGGAGACACGTCTGCACTTGTCATTCAAACACACAGCAGATGAACACACTCAATATCCATTGGACAATGGGTAATTACAGAAAGACACACACAGACAACATGTTTGGGTCACCTGTGCCAATCTGCTCTGATATTTTCACCTCCATTTCTAGTCTACGTTTCATTTCCTACTTCTCTGCTGCTTTCTTCTGCAGAGCCCTTTTTCGTGCACATCTCTCAAGCTCCAAAAAAAAAAAAAAAAAACAAAACACAAAAACACCATTAAAGTGATTCATGACCACATACTGTACAATACTTTGTCTGGAGAGAAAACCAATAGAGAAACAATGGCCAGAATGAATGACCAATGACCAATTTGAATGTCAAATTTAGTGTGGCAGTCGGCGCCGATAGCCTCGTGGGCAGCGTCGACATGTAGCGCCGTTGCACTTTGGGCGTCCCGTGTTTGAGTCCCGGCTTGTGAACCTTTCCCTCGTCCCCCCTCTCTCTCCAACTTTGCTTCCTATCTAACTACTGTCCTATCAAATAAAGGCAAAAACACCAAAAAATAAATCTTTAAAAAAAGTCTGTTGTGGCATATCAGGGCACTATTTCTGAATCTGAACATACTTATGAATGAGATTTTAGAGCTTCTGCGGAAAGTAAGATTATTATTATATGGTATGAAAAACAGTTGTATGGAATGTGTCTTTGAGCCATTTTTGGAGCTTGACAGATGTGGATACTTTGAACTGTCAATGTATGAAATAGCTCCATAAAAATTTAAGATTAAGAAAAAAATAAAATAATAATACGGTATAAAACACATTAAGAACAACAGAGTTACAAAAAATAATAACTGCATCCATGAAGTGTCTATAGGACTCTGCCCATCCCAAGTCCCGCCCTTTCTCCATATATGGAGTCGTGTTCTCATTGACCCTTCACAAAAACCTGCCCTCCTCACGCCACACATCATGTTCTCACACAGTGACAAATACATCGCGGAGCAAAGAGGAAACTGACAATACGCCGACAGATAAGACAGAGCAGGTTACTTCAGGTATGAAAGAAATTCAAACAACAAATACCGTTTTGTGGCTCTTTAATGTGTCGTGACAGATCGCTGTAGCGCTTCAGTTCAAGTGGCACATGAACCGATTGTCTTTTCATATTTACTTAAAGCACATGAATGAAATAAACATGAATGAACATCAGAACGTATTTTATTTCAACTGTAGAAAGATATCAATATGTATAGTTTTTCAAATTTAAGTCCACCGAAGTTAATCTACTCTCCTGCCTGATTTGTTTGTTGGACAACATGGCGGATTTTGAGTTATGATTGGTCAGTTCGCCTGTCAGTCAAGCTTGTCAAATACAGTGGGGGAAAAATTATTTGATCCTCTGCTGATTTTGTACGTTTGCCCACTGACAAAGAAATGAACAGTCTATAATTTTAATGGTAGGTTTATTTTAACAGTGAGAGACCGAATAACAAAAAAATCCAGAAAAACACATTTCAAAAAAGTTATAAATTGATTTGCATTTTAATGAGTCAAATAAGTATTTGACCCCTTCACAAAACATGACTTAGTACTTGGTGCCAAAACCCTTGTTGGCAATCACAGAGGTCAGACGTTTCTTGTAGTTGGCCACCAGGTCTCACATCTCAGGAGGGATTTTGTCCTCTTTGCAGATCCTCTCCAAGTCATTAAGGTTTCGAGGCTGACATTTGGCAATTCGAACCTTCAGCTCCCTGCACAGATTTTCTATGGGATTAAGGTCTGGAGACTGGCTAGGTCACTCCAAGACCTTAATGTGCTTCTTCTTGAACCACTCCTTTGTTGCCTTGGACGTGTGTTTTGGGTCATTGTCATGCTGGAATACCCATCCACGACCCATTTTCAATGCCCTGGCCCTGACAGTACATGGCCCCGTCCATCGTCCCTTTGATGCGGTGCAGTTGTCTTGTCCCCTTAGCAGAAAAACACCCCCAAAGCATAATGTTTCCACCTCCATGTTTGACCGTGTGGATGGTGTTCTTGAGGTCATAGGCAGCATTCCTCCTCCTCCAAACACAGCGAGTTGAATTGATGCCAAAGAGCTCGATTTTGTTCTCATCTGACCACAACACTTTCACCCAGTTCTCCTCTGAATCATTGATAAACTTCAGACGGGCATGTACATGTCTTTTCTTGAGCAGGGGGACCTTGCGGGCGCTGCAGGATTTCAGTCCTTCACGGCGTAGTGTGTTACCAATTGTTTTCTTGGTGACTATGGTCCCAGCTGCTTTGAGATCATTGACAAGATCCTCCCGTGTAGTTCTGGGCTGATTCCTCACCGTTCTTATGATCACTGAAACTCCACGAGGTGAAATCTTGCATGGAGCCCCAGACCGAGGGAGATTGACTGTTATTTTGTGTTTCTTCCATTTGCGAATAATCGCACCAACTGTTGTCACCTTCTCACCAAGCTGCTTGGCAATGATCTTGTAGCCCATTCCAGCCTTGTGTAGGTCTACAATCTTGTCCCTGACATCCTTGGACAGCTCTTTGGTCTTGGCCATGGTGGAGAGTTTGGAATCTGATTGATTGATTGCTTCTGTGGACAGGTTGTCTTTTATACAGTTAACAAACTGAGATTAGGAGCAATCCCTTTAAGAGAGTGGTCCTAATCTCAGCTCCTTACCTGTATAAAAGACACCTGGGAGTCAGAAATTTTGCTGATTGATAGGGGATCAAACTTATTATTACTTATTTGAAATGCGTTTTTCTGGATTTTTTTGTTGTTATTCTGTCTCTCACTGTTCAAATAAACCTACCATTAAAATTATAGACTGATCATTTCTTTGTCAGTGGGCAAACGTACAAAATCAGCAGGGGATCAAATAATTTTTTTCCCCACTGTGTATATATATATATATATATAAGCCAGTCTTAAGTCGCTGGGGTATATTTGTAGCAATAGCCAAAAATACATTGTATGGGTCAAAATTTTTCTTTTATGGCAAAAAACATTAGGACATTTAGTAAAGATCATGTTCCATCACGATATTTTGTAAATTTCCTACTGTAAATATATCAAAACTTAATTTTTGATTAGTAATATGCATTTCTAAGAATTTCATTACGACAACATTAAAGGCGATTTTCAAAATTTTTTTTTTGTTTTTTGTTTTTTTTTAAAGCTTATTTATTCAGCTTTCAGATGATGCATGAATCTCAATTTTGAAAAATTGACCCTTATGACTGGTTTTGTGGTCCAGGGTCACATATACACACACACACACATACATATATATATATATATATATATATATATATATATATATATGTGTGTGTATATATGTGTGTGTATATATGTGTATATATATATATATATATATATATATATATATATATATATATATATATATATATATATATATATATATGTGTGTATATATATATATATATATGTATATATATATATTTTTTTTTTTTTTCAATGTACATACAGATTTACATAACAGCAAACCAACATCTATAAATATACTGCTTAACATTTATAACGTTAGCCTTGCAAGTCTAACAACATCCTGCATTCAACTGGGAATTACACACGGACGTGCAGGATTTGTGCATATTTAAATATCTTTTTTATGTGTGCCTATGTGTGTGCGAAGACTGCATACGATTTATGAGAAACTAAATGTGTACAGGTTTATGCTAATATCTCTCAGAGTGCATTCACACACACACACACACAAACACACTTCTTCCATTGATTTACACCCAAATGATGGTGCAGCACCCGAGGTATTGATTAGTCAGCTAGTGTGCGAGAGAGAATCCATGAGAAGAGGAGAATCTCTCAAAGACACTGAGCTGAATACTAACACTCACGCACAAGCCGCAGAACACACTGCACCCTGACAGAGCTCAGTTAATAATATATTCACTGTACATGTCTCAGTCACATTCAAAGGAAAAGTTCAAATAAAAATGATATTTTTATCATGATTTACTCATTACAAACTAGGGGTGTCGCAATATACCGGCATTTGATAGCAACAGTGAAATTTAAAACATGAAATATTGATATCATGCTAACACTAACATTACACTACTAGATTATTAACAATGCATCAATGTTTTTTTCAAAGAGAACAATTTAAACAGAATATGACTGTTGCATATAATTCAGTCATAGCCAAATAATGCCTTTTTTTGAGAACTGCTTTGACAAAATCACGTGAATTTGATAAGAACCATGAAAACATTGTATTTTTCAGTTGATTCTTGTCAGTGAACAGCTGATTCAGTTCACAAATCCAACTAGATGATTCATTCAACTCACTGATTCATGAGCCATACATAAAACAGACAGACTAAAATTTAATTAAATTTTTGTTGATTTAAAGGGATAGTTCAGCCAAAAATGAAAAATCTGTCATTAATTACTCACCCTCGTGTCGTTACAAATCTGTAAGACCCTCCCATAGACAGAAAGAGGCTCAGAAACGTAGCAAGTACAGTAAATAACTGAGGATTTTTTTTTGTCTTTCACCTATGCATATTTTACATAAGAAGAAAATAATAATAATAATAATAATAATAATAATAATAATAATAATAATGATAATAATAACAATAACAATAACAATAACAATAACATTTGAAAACAATGTTTTCTCGATTTAAAACCCAGAACAGAATGCAGCTGGTGAGACAGACAGAATGAGAGGACAAAATGATATGGGTATGGAGAACAGGTGAAAAGCAAACAGACAAGCAGATGGAGTCACAATCAAAGAGTCATGTAGACAAACAGAGACACATCAGCTGCACAGACAGTCCTGTCGACAGCATTCTGTGGCATAAGAGCAGAGAGACAGATAGAGGAGGTGAACTGCTGCCTGTTTCCAGACTAAAGCGGTTGAGACACAGACTGAATGCTGCAGTTTCCTAACAACAAACCACAGCAGCGAAGCGCCGAGCTGAAACTGGGACGAGACACATCAAAAGAGCATTCTGAAGGCCCCCAAATACTTTAAATATCTCTATAAACACCACACAAGAAAACAACACTCACTCCCGTCTCAACGGCCACCAGATTCATAAATTAATTCTTCTCTGCGAGCATTAGACCAAACTGACAGCTTATCAGAGCATATGAAGCACAAATGAAGCCGATTAATGGAAATGTGCTGGTGAGGATTTTTAAAGGTATAGAACCCTTATTTGCTGAGTACCACAGTGTACACTTGATGGGTAGCTTATAATTGAGGTGTTTAAAGATGATTAAAAACTACATCAGTTTGCTGTAATGAATGTGACATGTTGCAAGAGAAATGATTCTGTGAGTAATAATGATCATAATAACAAAGTAATTAGAAAACTGAACTCTCCATTAAGGAGGAAATCAAAATGCTAAGCTATAGCTGCACTCACGTCATGTCGGAATTACCATAATTACGAGTTTGTGGATGTAAGGTTTACACGTCTTAGTTGGATGCGTAATTGCAAGTTAGAAACATTGAATTTTATGACAGCTCCAATGTTAGGAATGTATATACAGTGCTAAAAATCAATTAAAAATTATTTATGCATTTTTTAAAATTGCATTTCTTAATACTGAATTATTAAATAATAATTGCCCTAAATAATTTAGCAGTAAATCAACAGTTTGTTAGAAGAAATCATTTCATAAAAAAAAAAGTATACAATTTTTACATCGCTTCAGTATAATGCATTGAGTAATTTTATAATAACAACTATTATTATTATTATTATTATTATTATTATTATTATTATTATTATTATTATTAAACCATCCTGGAAAAGGTCCTTCCCACAAAACTATCGGTTCTGACACATATGGTTTATTTCTGTTTGAAATTTCCCCTCATTTTACTAGGACTTATTCATAATAAAACTATGCTTAACCCCTAGCAAAGCTAGCACAAAACAGTTGGCTAGCCACCCACATAATGGGCGAATTTCAAACGGCTTTTTTGCTCCCTTCAAGGGCACTTCGGGAACGGGAGGCCATTTGTAGGGACGTTCCAAACGAAAGTGAACAACTGAATCCCTTCACGAAGGGCCCTTCCAGAAGTCCATTAGCGAAGGGAACATTCGATGGTCACTTCACGGAAGTGATTTCCGTTTGTGATCATGTGGTCTTCAGTTAGGAGATCTTCTGATGCATTTTAAAGCAAAGTTGGGGTTGATTTCGACTTCACATGCAATCGTAACAGGCTCTTTTTTTTTTATGTAATACAAAATATTTTTGTCAGTGATAGAAATATGATTTAAGACGTTTAAGCAAGTTTAGTTTGAAAATGTTTAATAGTAAATAAGACACAATAGACAATATCTGAATAAAACAATAATAAGAAGAAATATTTATTTGCAACAGCTGATAGAGTGCTGAATGCTGCATGCATGCGCAGCGTTGTCAAGGTAACGTTTGGTCAGTCATTCCCTTCGCCAAGGGAGTTCCAAACACTTATACCAGACAGTAATGCCCTACACCCTTCAAAGAACACACTTCAAGGGATCTGCACTTCGAAGGGAGTAGGGCATAGGGATGATCACTTCCGTTTGGAATTTGTCTAATGATATCTTATTCTGTGTTACAATCATCGCCATAGAAACAAATCAATTCAGAATCCAAGGACGTAAACAGCTCTGACTAAACTCTATGAGTTGTCAACTCATAATTATGGTCATTTCCGAAATATTGTGAATGCAGCTTAGATAGCAAAGTCTACAATATTCCACATGGTCTAGATGTAACCTTCAGGTAATCGAACAGTTAGCAAAGACATCTGTGCTATGTGAAACATTCAAAGGGTGCTTTCCTATTATCAAACTCACAGAAACAACATTTAGTGTAGAAAAAGCCTATTTCTCAGAAACTATTTCTATTACTGCACAGTTTGCACATGAATGAATATTTTGTGCATTAGTGGCAAAAGTGGGGCGTCCGTCTCTTTAACGCATGACAGATTCTATTGTCTTGGAAAGGCAGCGAGTCACTGTGCCATTTAGAAGAAAAGCACAGTACTCTATTGTTTGATTAATCATGTTTGCGTGGTGAGCGATGCATTCTTACTCAGCCCTCAGAGACCGGCAGCCATTTCACACATCGGTTCAATATCAACTCAAGCACTTCTGATCCAATTTTACCATGTGCTATTTGATATGACTCTGCTAAAAGGGGAAAAAAAGGCGATAGCCACAGGGGATTAAAATATTTGACTCAGACTAATATCATAATTTGTCGGCAGACAAACACACGTTAACACTTTTAGTTCCTTTTTAGGAAAAAGACCAAATAGTAGGGCTTTTTGTGTTATCAGGTTCATCAATTTGCGTGCATGCATAGTGAAAGTGTATGCATCAAGGCTCATTACTTGTCTCACTAACAAAAAAACAACATATTCTGTATATCTCAAACTGCACAAAAATACCAAACTGAAAAAAGAAATTGTGGAAATTCTGCCTGCTCATGCAAAACTGCATAAACCTAACCCGATTTTTCCACCTGTTTTATCATCAGTTAAAATGAAAACTAAGTCTGATTGCTGATTTGTTAAGTCTGATAGTAGCACATTTTAATTAAGTCCCTTTAAATTCAAAAAATAAAAGAAAATAAATAATACTGAATGAAAATTTGCCAAAAAAAAAAAAATAAATAAAATAATCAAATGAATGGTGTAAACTTAAAAATAATGAAGAAAAATTAGAAAAACTAAAATAAATGAAAACTAAATAGAAACATGAATGAATAAAAGAAATTACTAAAATTGTATGAAAACTGAAGGCTAATTATTATTATTATTAATATTAATAAATACTATAATGATACTAATACTATATAAATAACAATAAAATATTTGGAAATGCCACTGGCCAGCTATTTCCAGTCATGCAAGTACAGGTCCATTTAAATAACATACATCAAATCAAAAGTAAAACCTCAAATCTACTAAATTTGCTGTAGAAAGCACTACTAAATATCAATTATTGTTTTTAGATACCTATATGTCTAATATAATATATAATGTCAGAAAATGATAAAAGATGCCATCCATGCACTTAAAAACTGCATATGGTGTGTATATTTAGTAATGAATGTGGTAACCAAATAACGCACAAATGCTACCGATAGGCACATTTATGTAATGATGGAAAAACAGAATGAAATTCAAATGTCAGAAAACTATAAAAGCCATCATCCATGTGCTTGAAAAATACATATGGTGTATATATATAGGATTAGCAAATTTGTGTAATGATGGAAAAATAGCATGAAATCTCTAGGGCTGTGGCGGTGTGTGTGTGTGTGTGTGTGTGGTGTGTGTATTCTTTGTGTTTGTGCTGTGATGAGTGTGTTGTAGCCCAGATGGCCCTACACTCAGTTTCCGCTGTCAGTCTCATGATGAATCCACTAGATAGCGTGAAAACCAGAAGACGTGAAACATTCGGAGCCAAAACACAGGGCCGATCTATTAGGTTTCACGTTCCCGTCAAGTCACAGATTTCCGAAGAACTCGTGGAGTGAGGAGAATTCATGATGTTCATATTCTACCGTAATTACCCCAGGGTTTTCAGAGGGAACAGTGCTTATGTGCCAAACAAGCACAATTATTTTTAGCGTCCTTAACTGCCTGATAAATTTGGACTCTTCTTTCTACATTTCCACACCGTCATCCATCTGTCCATCCCGTTCTCCCCTCTGATCCTGCACTGGTTTTCTCTGGCAGCAGGAATGGGAGATCATTGCAGAGACAGAGCAGGATCTATAAATAGAGGATCAGCCAATGGCAGAGTGGAACCACCTCCTGTATGCTGGTGGGTGACTACTGGAGTGTGTCAGCGCCACTTTCTCTTTCCTTCTATCATTCCATCCCCCTTCGCCACCCTGCTATTTCTCTGTCCATATATCCCTGGTTCCTGCATCCCACTCAGTGTTGTTGCCATCATGTCAAGCCTCTCTCTCTCTCTCTTTCTTTCTCCAGGTGTCGGTTGCATAGTGATCAGATGGCCGCTCTTTTTCCTCTTCACCAGCTGTTCTTGCTTCTTGTCTCATGTTCTCTCTGCTTTGTTCTCCAAGAGACATTTAGAGTTCAGCTTTAAACCGATATCTTTACACTTAACACCTGGAACAAACCATCACTACTGGAGTACTCCGACAAACACAAAATAGAGTAACAACTCAACTCAACATTAACTACACAGGCAGCTTCCTTCTAAGCAGCATCCTAACTGAAATGACGCCTCATAAGTCATCAATTTGTAACGCTCTATATACAGTAGGCAGTTACTCACTGGATCATAAAAACATGCAGAGCAACATCAACTCACAATTAGAGTTAACATATGTTACTCATCTACAAAAGTGACCACAAATATTGGGTAAAACAGACAATATCTTGTCTATTATACAGTTAACAAATTTTCCAGTTTTAAATAATGTAATATTTTTAAATCAAAATTCTTCTGACTTTTTAGGAGTTTGGGGAAAACAATTACATCATTATATTCTCAAAATATAATAAAAATTATTTAAAGGGATAGTTCACCCAAAAATTCTGTAACATGGACTATTTTAACAATGTCCTTACTATCTTTTTGGGCCTTGAACATGGTAGTTACATTGCTGTCTATGTAGGATCTCAGATTTCATCAAAAATATCTTAATTTGTGTGCATGCACACAAGGTCTTACGGGCAGTGGTGGAGGTAACAAATTACAACTACTCACGTTACTGTAATTAAGTCGTTTTTTCGGGTACTTGTACTTTTTTGAGTATATTTTTAAAGCTGTACTTTTACTTGTACTTAAGTACAAATTAAGCAAAATAATCTACTTCGTTACATTTAAATCATAGTTAATGAGTACGCCCACAATTTGAATTGATATTCAAACCTTTGACGGCACTTCAGTAGCCAATAAAGATATCCGATCGTAAATGGGCCAATAAAAGCCCTGATATCTGAACCGTGGGAAAAGCCACCGCTGCAGCAGGTGAAGAGCTGATCGGACAGTGAGGGAGCTCAGCGTGATTTATGGACTCAGAGTTTGGAGAAACAAACAACATGGTAGTGTTATCATACATATCTATATTTGATACCGATACTGAAATATCTGACTTGGTTCCATTACTCATTTTCCACAGTATCTATATAGCCTTCACCGATACACGCTGCATCTCTCTCCTCTCCGACGGTGAGTTTGACACGCATCGCCTCCTGTCAGTTACAGAGTCTGAATGTCCGCGCGGGATTGCAGGTATTCTAAGAATTTTAATCATTTCCACGCAAATGTGACGAGGGCTTTATTGTAACATGAGAACACAGTAATGTAAACGCAGAAAACTGGATGTGAGCTTTCAAATAGGCCTAACTTATACAAATGAACTGCCTGTCCTCTCACAGACTGTGTGCAGTCGAGATCTCTCCATGCTTTTAAAGTAGAAATTATTTCTCTTTGCTCCTGGATTAAACTTTGACGAAAGTTATCAACCATCCAGAATAGATTCAGGCCTGACCGATGAAAATCCTTCTGGAAATTTTATTGGCTGTAAGTGAAATGCACCAGAAAGTCTTTCAACAATCAAAGATGGAACTTTAATTTCTTTACAATGTAAGTTTATGCTAGAAATGTTTTAGAATGGGATATGTGTCTGATTTGTACATATAAATATCCTAGTCTGCCTAACTGCATCACTACATTGTACAGACATTACAGGTCAAAACCATCTGATGTTCCACTTATCTAAATAAATAGGCCTAAAATATATGGCTCTTAAATCACTGCTAAATTCAGTGTTGTCATATTTCGAATACCTCAACTCAATTGAGGTAATTTGTTTTATAATTGTATTAATGACTGTGTACTTGTCATTTTTTTGTAAATTCAATTCAGTTTGAAATCAAATTTGAAATCAAGCTTCCTTTTGTTGTAAGCTTGTGCAACAAAGTTACCCTATTTTAAAGACACAAATACACAGAATGAACAAATGTTTAAGATTGAGATTTTTGTAATGGTAATTGATCAATATTTATATGTATGGACATAAAGGCCTATATTAAAATCTGTTCATCATATAAAGCAAATGTGTCTTTTTAGAAGACTTGGATTAAACCAGTTTCAAAACTTGAAATAATAAGCTTGAAATAATGATTGCCTTGAAAAAAATGGATGGACAAAAAAAGAAAAGAAAAAGTAAAATATTAAAATATCTATATGGCAGTATAGATATGAAATCATGAAATCAAAATGACCCTGTTACTTTTTTAGTGCACATTACTAGTCTTGTGGTGAACAATTAAACCATGCAAGTCAATACACTGAAAAAAAAATTGTCTGCCGTTGTAATTTTTAATCAAAAACTGAAAATTTAGCTTCCGCTCTGGAATGGTGTCTTGCTCTGATGACGTCCGTTTGATGGCTTGAGGAGAATCCCCTTATTAACTATGACGTAACGATTGCTGTTTCCGGGTCCAAGCCTTTACTCATTTCAGTTGAGAATACTATCTCAACAGCTATTTATGAGCACTATTTAATTAATATTACATATTTAAGCTAAGCATTTAAAAAATTTGCTGTGCACACTACAATCTCCGTGCTCACAGTGTCTTAGACACTAATATTTTAGCTGAATCACTGTCAAGCCATCTGGGATTTCAGTATGGAAATAAAGGTTAGGGTTATAATTTTTCAGTATTAAATGACATCATGGGTGTATATTAGCACAGTTTGTTGTTTTTTTGGGGCTTCTGGCAGAGCGTTAGGACCCAGAAGCAGTGAAGCGTGATGTCAGACGTAACAAACAGATATTCTTAACCACTCCTATCCTACCGTGAATCTGCTATGAGCAAGAAGTGGAGTATTCAGTATCCAATATTCCATTTCAGTCAATAAGATAAAAGTGGGTTTTGTTCAAAGTAGCTATTATCCACATAGATCTTTGATATGAATGAAATTTTTTTTTCATTAAATATCACCGACTAAAAAGTAACTAGTAACTAGTACTCTGAGTGGTTTTTGAGAGGAGTACTTTGTACTTTTACTTAAGTACTGTTTTGGCACCAGTACTTTTACTTGTAATTGAGTATTATTTCAGCAGTGTAACAGTACTTGTACTTAAGTACAAATTTTCAGTACTCTTTCCACCACTGCTTACGGGTTTGGAACAACACGAAGGTGAGTAATTAATGACATAATTATCATTTTTGGGTGAACTACCCCTTTAACGTTAGAATATAAGTATATTTTTCATGGAAAAGTGGTTTAAAAACTGCAGTAGATTAGTAGGTCAGTAGTACTTAGTGCAAGAAAGAATTAATAGTTTTATTCAGCAAGGATCCATTAAATTGATCAAGTGAGAGTAAATACGTTTATAAGATGATTTGAAATAAATGAAAAAAAATATTTATTTTCATCAAAGAATAGGAAAAAATAATCAGTTTCAACAGAAATATTAAGCAGCACAACTGTTTTCAATATTGATGATAATAAATGTTTCTTGAGCAGCAAATCAGCATATTAGAATGATTTCTGAAGGATCGTGTGACACTGAAGACTGGAGTAATGATGCTGAAAATTCAGCTTTGCATCACAGAAATAAATTACAATTTTACAGTTTTTACTGTATTTTTGATTAAATAAATATATATTAGAGATCTTTTCAATTTAACACTCTTTTATCTGATCACAGTATTACCCACATTTTTGTCCAATTTCACTCTTTGGATGCAGGCTGCCATGATATATTGATGGCATTTGGGTGACCAGATATAATTACTAGATAAATGCACTATTAATCCAGGTGTTATTTAATGATTCCTGTGATAATTCACTAAATCTGCTCGCTTCTGTCTACATGTTTTCCAGTGGCAGAACAAGATCTAGTAGGAAAGCTTGAGACTGTTAGTCTTAGTGAAGTGTCAATTCCACATTACACAGCATGCACCTTATTTCTAACAAGTTCTTCCATGTTCCCTTCGAAAAAGCCAGTGAATTGCTTCCACTGGTATATCGCTCACCCCTACTCGACATTTAATAGCCTGTCATATCACAATGTCTCCCGTTTCACTAATAAATTTATTCTTGGCTCCTGCTTGATGCTTAAAACCTCTAATTTAAACAAATTTGTTAAATTCAAAATCTGGGCTCAACCATTATTGCTGTATTTCTATTGTGCAGAGATCTCTAGTAAACCATATGCTCATAAAACATCTGCTCTTACCGCACTTGAACCCTGAAATTACACGCCAGAAGACATATTTCCCATCATTTTGTCACATGTAGCTGGAACTGACAGCAGAGCTGTTAAAAACGCTGAGTTAGTGCTGTATGCTATGTGCTGCAGAATCAGTATAAATCAAGACCGTCCCTGAGCCGCTTTGTAGTGTCCACCGTCCTACAGGAGCACAATTAATTCAATCCTGTCTTTATAAAGCACAGCAGGGCTCTAAAACTCCCCCAATCGAATTTCTAAAGATGAACCCTTTTGTGAAAAATGTGGCGTTTTGCTAGACAAATGATATATCTGTATATCCAAGATCATCAGTTTCAGCTGCTGAATGACTATACTGCCTGGATGTTATTGTTATTTATCATTTAACAGAAGCTTTTTAAAAAACAAACTTTTTTCCACACAATGGTCATTCATCAAATGCCATGTTTTACATACCTGCACTTTATTTTATTCTCTCAAGCCCACTTAGCAGTTGAACTACACACTTTCTCTGAACTACACAACTTTGAGTCAGTAAATTTTATAATTAATACTTTTATTCAGCAAGGATGCATTATTTTATATATATATTATGTTATGTGTTTATGTGAAAAAAATGTAAGTTTAAAAACAGGAATAAATTAAACTTCAAATACAAAAGTTACTTTAAATTGTAATAATATTTCACAATATTACTGTTTTTACTTTATTTAATAGGGTATTTAAATGGTAGTGTATGTTAGCCATCATGGTAAATTAGATGGCCTAAATTAAGACCATCCTTTCAATCTCACACTCTTCCCTCGAAAGATATGCCAGCCAACCCTAACATGCAAAATTACTGACAGAGAGGCATCTTTATGACTGGCTAATGCACACAAGCTGCATTCAGATTCTCTGCTGTGTAAAGAGCCCAGAGCTGTCATGGAAACAAATGTGTGATATCAGGACATCTATTTCAGTGCAATCTGCCAGGTAGGTAGTAGAGGCATTGTAATGAGTGGTATTCCTAAAATAAATGCTTAGGGTAGCTTTTAACAGGTTTTTGCTTCTTTACCTTTAAAGGGTTCACCTGAAAATGAAAATTCTCTCATTATTTATTCACCTTCATGTGGGTCCAAACATATTTCTTCATATCAAGCTCCAAAATGATAAAAGCACAATAAAAGTATTATAGTAGTATATATTCCAAGACTTCTAAAGTTCTACAATAGATTTGTGTGAGGAACACACCAAAAGTCATTGTTCAATAAAATGTTTTCTCTCTTCTGTTGTTCTCAAATTCAATATGGCACCACTGAAATCAATGACATTTGCTCTCGGGATGCACGAGAACTGATGGTGTTTACTGTTGTTGCCACAAATGGTCCCATTTTTCTAGTCAATAATGACTTAAAGGGATAGTTCACCCAAAAATGAAAATTTGATGTTTATCTGCTTACCTCCAGGGAATCCAAGATGTAGGTGACTTTGTTTCTTCAGTAGAACACAAACGAAGATTTTTAACTCAAACCGTTGCAGTCTGTCAGTCATATAATGTCAGTCAATGGGCTCCACGGATTTGAGAGTGAAAAAAACATACACAGACAAAACCAAATTAAACCCTGCGGCTTGTGACGATATATTGGGGTCTAAAGACACAAAATGATCGGTCTGTGCAAGCAACTGAACAGTATTTATATCGTTTTTTTATCTCTGATCCACCGCAATGTCCAACTGTCCTGAGCGTGTTCACAACAGCCGGCGCGTGACACATCTTCTTCTTCTTGCTTTACGGCAGTTCACAGACTTATAAGTGCATTACCGCCAGCTATCTCTCAAATGGACCATTGACACTCCTAATTGAGATTGTAGATAGAGTGTCAATGGTATATACAGATATGGGTGTCAGGCCATAACATAGTTTTAATACGACTGACTTTATATTTAATGTGAATTTAACATTGAAAGTTAATGTGAATAAAAACATTGTAACTTAGGCTACTTATAACACTTTCATTGTACAGAAAGAGAGCAAAGAACGTTTAAATTATCAAAGAACATTTTTACTGACAGTCTAGAGTTCAAGCACTCTCAAAAACTCCCATTAATATCATTGAAGCTGTTTTCACTGTGAAATGAATATCTTACTTACAGATTCATACACACATCTGCACTTCATTGTTTCTAATGACAGAATTCGCCAGAAAGAGGTATTCAGTCAGCGACCGAGTGAAGAAAACAGCAGC